>BCKE01000001.1:15714-191463 GCA_001600495.1 Pilasporangium apinafurcum
AATACATTAAGAGGGAAAATAGTCAGAAATACATAGTTGCATATAAATACATGTGTAAAGGAAGAAAGTAGAAAGATGATCGTAATCAGATTAGGAAAACATGCATTCAAMGGGAGCTTAGATGTAGTGCTAGCGAACTAAGTCCTCCATCTAATTCACTTTTCATTTTGCCATCAAGTTGCCACCTCCGCCCACCAACGTCCTTGAAGTTCTTCGTATTTCGGCCAATCAGAATCCGTCAAATCGACTTTTGTCCAATCAGCGTCTCGGAAACCAAGTAATCGTCACATCGACTTTCGTCCAACCATCGTCTCGGAAACCAAGTAATCGTCACAAGTTATCCATAACCGGATGGATCCAAAAGGTCAAAACCCGATTCGGTTATAAAAGCTGAATACGGGTATGGCATTTTCGAACCCACTGAGATAATTCGTGTGGGTCACAAATCTTCATTCAACTTGGATAGTGACCATTTCAGTGTCACTTTATCGCAGTAAAAGCAGTGCATGCATGCGACAAATGAAGATGTTGTGGGTAGTTTGGATAGGGACTTGAGGATTTGCTTCGCTTGTATCCATGCACACGGGGACATGCCATCGACGTCGCCCTTGAAGACGATCGAACGTATCAGAAATTACTGTTTTTACTAGACCGGGATACTTGCCGATAGAAATAGAATAGGACATTTGTTGGGTCTTGGTGGGTATTGATAAAAGAATAGTGTCACAGAAAATACTAATGTTATTGTGAAAATAGAATTTAAAATACTAAAATTTTAAAATTTATTCATATATCAATTTAAGAGTTATGTACAGTATTCTCGTAATTAACGAATTGGGTCAATTCATTTGCAGATATCGTCTTTGCAGTTCGAGGGGGAATAACTTCATTGGAAGCAAGTGACGGAGGGTTCGCAGGATGAAGCTCGTTCGGTGCGTTTAGCCGTTCTCGCTTGCAATGTATCGCGATGTGGAGTGCTCTCTGCTCCTGCCTCACGCCACCACCCTATTATACGATCCAGATATGTTAATAATTGTTTTATCTACCAGGTTTTTGATGAAGCTGTCGAATGAAACAGTGACTATTGAGCTTAAAAATGGCACCATCGTGCATGGCACGATTACTGGTTGGTGTCAAAAAATTATTATATTTATGTGTTGTCGCTGCTTAGCACTAATGCACATTTGTCTGTTGTGTTGGGATATACTCAGGTGTCGACATCAGTATGAACACACACTTGAAGGCCGTGAAAATGACTGTCAAAGGAAAAAATCCTGTGAGTTTGGATTCCTTAAGTATTCGAGGGAACAATATCCGCTACTATATACTTCCGGATTCGCTCAATCTCGATACGCTCTTGATCGATGATACGCCGAAAGAGAAGGTGAAGGCCGGCGCTCCTGCTGCAGGCGGTCGTGGCCGTGGTAGAGGCCGTGGGCGAGGACGAGGTCGTGCACGTCCATGATTGTGAATGCGATAAACTGATTGTCGTATGAACTATAATCACACGTATACTGGGTGCGATGGGGATTGAAGAAGACAACAAAATCATTTGGGGATTTCTGTCAGTAAGTAGGCGAAGCGTCGCAGCACGCGTTGGCTTTCGCTGAGCAATAATCGCAGAGAGCCTGCTTTTCTTAAATTAAAATGGCTTTTGTTCATGTGCGTCAATGGAATTTGCTTGGGTTTGCTGGAATGTGTAGAAGTCTATATGTCTTCATCTCATGTGATCTTAGCAGCAACGCTTGTATCTATTTGCCATAAGCTCCACTCGTTGCTTTGGAATGTTGCCATTCGTACTTAGTAGGATGGCAAGTGGATTGGAGCCAATCAGAAAAATAACAACAGACAAGCAAGATGACAGCGCAGAGCAAGCGAAAGGCAACGACAGAGGCTGAAGCCGCCAGCAGCTTCTTAGAGGATGCCCAACGGTCGGTTGATTTTCTCTTCTCCCCACAAGTTGTGCTTCCAGGAGATGATGTCACCGCAGTTTTGACGAAAACCACACGGCGCGTCAAGATTGGCGCCGGTCTGAAGCAACTCACGGATGGCCGAATCGTCTGTACCAATGCTGGCGTGCTCCGCTATCGCCCTGCCAATCGTTACTGGGTGGATTTCAACCACAAGAGAGTATGTGTGTGATTACAAGGATGCAGAGACTTGTATACTAATGGGGTTGGTTCTCTCATAGTATGTAGCTGCGCTGGATGATGGAGTGATCGGCATCATAACAGATCGCAACGCAGAGTTTTATCGCGTCAATATTGGTGCTGCGTAAGTGCTTTGTTTATATAAATGTGCGCGTAGTCACGTATATTCAATAGCTGTATCTGTGGTGTATTGTTATCGACAGGTCGAGCGTGACATTAGGAGCTCTGGCTTTTGACGGCGCCACGAAACGAAACCGACCGAGTCTGCGGATTGGCTCACTTGTGTATGCCCGTGTTTCCAAGACCAACAAAGATCTAGAACCTGAAATTTCATGCGAAGGTATGTACACAAGCGCGTGACGCAAAAGAACTACAAATCGCTAATGCTCAGTCTGGATGCATGATAATATATAGCACCTCCCAGCTTGACGAAGAAAGACTGGATGACGGGACTCGCGATTTACGGAGAACTGAACGACGGCTACGTGTTTAAGACGAGCATAGGTCTGACAAAGTCATTGCTGCAGGAGGACTGTATCGTGCTTTCCGCACTGGGAAGATCCATTCCGTTTGAAATCGCCATCGGTGTAAATGGCGTCGTATGGGTAAACTCCAAGTCCACAAAGAACACGACGATCATCTGCAACGCCATTCTCAACGCTGAGACCATGTCGCCCAACGAGATCGAGGCGATGGTGGCGCGACTTGTGGAAGAAGCGAGAGACAGTTGAACAGAGCATTTGTATTCATAATAAAGGGTAACTGAGTTTCGGAAGAGTTGGCTGAGATTGGTTGATGGTGAGTTTATATTTATCTCAAAGGCTGATAAGATCTCGTGTATGGTGGCGGATTACATGGATGCTGACGAGATGCAAGTTACATTTTCATTTTCAGCACAAAGAGACAACACAATCCAAGACCGATTGCCTCGTCGTGTGGTTGCCGGAAGCACAAGAGCTCAAGATGATGTCAATGACGGATGACGCGAGGGGAATGATTGCTCAAGAAGAGAGAGAACTGCGACGAGTGTTTGATCATGTGGCGTCCTATCGGCAGAAGAAGAAAATTACCGGTAATATCTCGACTTGCAAGGAGCGGCGTGCGAAGTTGGAAGCGAGCAAAGCAAACCCCGAGGTTTCGCCCGTGCTAAATGACAAAGGATTCAAGATGACGAAAGAGGAGATCGAAGCAGAGCTGAAGAAGATTGACCAGACACTGGAGAAGTATGGGAACGAAATGAGTTTATTGCAGAACAGCACCAACAAGGTTATCAGGAGTGAGGATCTCTACGAAACTATCAAGGCGCTTGGCAAGACATGTTGCAAGAAGGAGATCAGCGACATGATCTGGGAGGCAGACGAGAATCTTGATGGGGTTGTGGACTGGGAAGAGCTCCGGGCCATGTTTAATCGCAATCTGCTCGACAAGACCGAGTTAGAGCCGGTGAATCTGTTCAACGTGGTGCAGTTCATGACGTATGACAAGAAGAACTGCGGTACTATTACCGCCGACGATACCATGGCGATCTTGTTCGCGCGCTATGGGCAATCGCAGCTAGAGATGCGCATGAAACAGCTCTTCGGGGACAGTGACGAACTGAGCTTCGTAAACTATCTGGAGCGAGTTGGGAAACAGCGGCGCTCGAATGTAGAAGGTCGTAGTAAGTCTTGAGGAGGGACCTCTACTTGCGTAGACTCTGACGCAGAAACAAGTAGGGAGGCGCTAACTTATTCATATTGATATCACTTTCTCCCTCCACATGTGTGCATGTGTTGTTGAGTCACTTATCGATGATTTACGCTCCTCTGTTTCGTCTCTAGCAACAGCACAAGAGTGATTCATCATGTCACACTCATATCCGTAGCTATGATAGTCACGGACGGTGAAAGTGAGCTGACAATTTAAGGTGCGATAACGATTAACCAACAGCGACAATTATCAAAATCTAACTGGCAGCTACTCGTTCAAGCCGTGCACCATCTAAAGCTTAAAAAGAAATCACGATACCCTTAATTTCCCTGTTGAACGATGCGTTCATATTAATTTGAAAACAATGCTTAGAAACCCACAAGAACAAAGCAGAATACCTTTCTAAGCAATCACGAGTCTACTTACTCATGCATGTTACCTACAAGAAAATGTGTCTTTCGGAAAAGCTTAACCAAGCGTCAGGCCGATGCCGAACTTGTGCGAGTCACCTTCAAAGTTCTTGGCGTCCACATGCACACTCGTGGTCAGCGTCACGTACGGGCGGATGGTCTGGATCGAAGCCAAGGACACAAATCCTTCCGAGTCGATTTTGCCGGCGTACGTCGTGTCGGAGTCGGCCCTGTATCGGCCACCGACGTGAAGCTTGTTGGAGGCCGACTTCAGGTCATAGTCCAGCACCGCCGCGTAGATGGTCTGGGGCGACAACTTGTGGTGGAACGAGGCCGAAACGGCAGCGAAGTTCTTCTTCGTGATCAACGAAGTGGTGAAGTCAGCACCAGAGTACGACACACCGACGTTGTGCTCAGTGATAGCCGACTTGTCAATGTTGAAGGCAGTTTGACCACCAATGGCAAAGTTATCCTGCACGATGACACCAGCCGCCTTGACGTTGTTACCGACAAAGTCCGCTTCAGTGTTGAAAGAGAACTTGGCCTGCTTGTACTCGGCACCAATCACACCGACCTGCTTGGCGCTGGCGTTCTTGGCCACCGAGCCGTCTTCTAACTTGAAGGTCAAGTTGAGTCCCTTGGTAAGGACATTCGGCAGTTCCGCTTCGGTGATCAGACGGCCCTGGGTGGTGATCTGCAGCTTCTTGAAAACCACGCCGCTGGTGTCGTGCGTGAAGCCGCCCGAAACCTTGGCCAAGATGGCCTTGTTGGCGTTCAGCGCGCCCTCCGTGGTGAAGGTGACGCCATTCGCGGCCTTACTTTTGATCTTGAGCTTACGAGTGTAGTCGTAGTCGTCGTTGAGGACGTTGTCCGCGGTCTTGGCGAGATCCTTGAAGAGCACAGCCACCATTGTCACTTCCGGTCGTTCCTGGTTGGTTTCCTTCCTCTTCCGAAATGGAGAAGAGCGCTCAGCCTCACACACAGACACGCAATAAAATGCTTATCACCCCCTCTTTCTGCCGAGTTTTTACAATCCTCACCCCCTTCAAATCTGATGCTGCCACCCACCACCTCGTAAAAAGGCGTAATTACGTTTATAAATACAGTTTCCAACTGACAAAGTACGAAATGACGTTGAGGTTACCAGAATCGAGTGTAATTTGGTCTGTAACAAAAGTTTGCAGCACCACCATAATACTGGGAACATCGTTTGTTATGTGAGAATTCTTAGTATATATGACGAAGCATATTCATCATGCATATCAAGAACACGTGTACACAAATCTACGGGTGTGGGGAGTAGCCAGATGCCTCTAAACATCTGGACATGAAGTAAAAACCTACAGCCGTTCGGTATTGAAGCTGAAAGTGATAAGGAAAAAGGAAGATGAGAGTGAGAAGAACCTCATAACACAACCAAACCAAGCGCTTTGATTGGCAGATAGGTTGAATCTCATATATCGTACTTAAGAGAACTGTATTTCGTGATTCCCCCCCTTCGACCCGTGTCATTCGCCAAAAAGATCAAGAAGACCGAGACGCGAGCAAACAAGAAGGATGGTGGTGCTGTACAAGGATATCGCCAAGACTGACGAAAATGTCCTTAAGGATGACTACGACTATTCCCGCAAGCTCAAGATCAAGACTACTGCGTCTAACGGTGTCTCCTTCACCACCGAAGGTGAAATGGGTAGCAACAAGTCCATCCTCGCCAAGCTTACGGGCGCGTTCACACACAGCTCCTCGGGCGTTGTCATCAAGAAGTTGCAAGTGACTACTCACGGCCGATTGATCACGGAGGCCGAATTGCCCAACGTTTTCACCCATGGATTGAAGCTAACTGCCAAGGTTGAAGATGGATCTTCAGCCAAGAACGCTAGTGCCAAGCGTGTAGGTGTGTTTGGCGCGGAATACGTCCAACGCAACTACTCGGTTGAAGGCTCAGTTGATGTGGGGCAAAACACTATCCGTGAATCTGCTGTCTACGGCTATGATAATGTTCTGGTTGGTGCCCAGGCTGCCTTCTCTCTGGATAAGTCTGCTTTCACGGACCACAATGTTGCCTTGAGCTACCGTGGTAGCGATTTCGCTGCCACCGTGCAAACCAAGAAGAAGTTCAACGTACTCACAGGTTCGTTCCACCACCATTTGTCCAAGGATACGGTGTACGCTGCCATTTTTGACTACAACTTGAAGTCTGGCCACAATCATCTCACCGTTGGTGGGCGTTACAAGGCTGACCACTTGACCACGTACGCTGGGAAAGTAGAATCGGACGGTCATGTGTCATTGGCGTTGGTGCAAAAGATCCGTCCATTCTTGTCGTTGACCACTAGCGCTCACATCGACGCCAAGAACTTCGATGGTGATGCCCACAAGTTCGGCATTGGTCTCACTTTGGGTTAAGCGAGCTACAGTAGAACGTACTCGGAAGTTATCATGGATTGCATGCAAACTGACGTTTCGTTATAAAGATATGTTTTCATCCAATTCATGCACACAAAAAGACTATTTGACGTATTGATTATTTGCATTTGTGGGTCAACTGACGGGTTGAGCAGACAGGGCAATTATCCAAACCCGTATCATCTGAGCCCATGTTGTAATCCCAATAATGTTGCGTATCCGCACCATAATCATTTTGATGGAAATGTATCATAGACAAATCCAGAAGTTCCATCCAAAAGGTCAACGAGTTTGAACGAGAAAGACGATGAGTGATACCGATCGGTTTGATGCACTGTTGATGAATATTGCGCAGACACAGCGCGGGATCGAACCGCTATTGGACACGGTTTTCTCCTTTCTGCGTCGCAAAACGGATTTTTTCTCGGGCGCGTCACCTGAAGTCATTGAAGAAACTATCCTAAAATGCGTACGCAAACAAGCGGCGTTGGCGGAAAAAGACCAGTTTTATAAGAAGCAACAAGAAGAAGAAAAGCGAAAGCAACGCGAAAAGAAGCAGGCTGAAGAGGCACTTAGGAAGAAGCAGAAGAAGGAAGCTGAGAGTGTTCCACGTTTTGAAGAAATCACCGACGACGACCAAGCGCTTGCTCCACAAGCAGTCAGTAAAGAGACGTCTCAGAAAGAAACGACAGTTGCTGACACAAAGAGATCGAAAGACGATGGGGACGATGAAGATAATGGGCCACGTAAAGTTATTTATGTTGTATTGAACTGAGTCACCAAGGAGATGATGAAACAACTGATTGAATCTTTTGCTTATGGGAATTTGTAGCGCTTATTGGGAATGGTGGACATACTGACAAATATGTGTGGACTCAGACTCTGCAGGAAGCACAAGTCAACTTTGCTGTTCCTGATGGCACGACGTCAAAACAAGTATCGGCGACGATTACTGCCACGAAATTGAAGGTTGGATTAGTGGGCAAGGAGCCTTTCGTTGATGGGCTCCTCCATAAGCGAGTGAAAGTGGACGACAGCTTCTGGACGTTGGAGGATGGCAACCGTATTTGCGTCTATCTCCAGAAGGAAAACCAAATGGAGTGGTGGCGGACGATCATTCAGGGCGACCCAGAAATTGACACCAAAAAAGTACAGCCGGAAAATTCAAAACTGGCCGATTTGGACGCTGACACACGTTCCACGGTGGAGAAAATGATGTTTGATCAACGCCAGAAATCTCTTGGACTTCCGACCAGTGACGACATGCAGAAGCAGGAGATCTTGAAGAAATTCATGGCGCAGCATCCCGAGATGGATTTTAGCAAAGCCAAAATTAATTGAGAGCGATACATCCATATTTGAGTGTCTAAAATTTGTTTCTTTTTGTCCATTTTATCGTGAGTGTTCTATATATTAGCTGGTTAGCATAGCACTTATCTGCACTAAGAATAGTATCAATAGCGCGGGAAGAATTGCTGTTCGAAGACGAAAACCGATGCGTTCATTTCGAAAGTGCTGTAACGTAGTGATTCATTGCCATGGCTGGGCGTCACAACCATCAGCAAACCTCCATAATCTTGGGATATGATCGAATTGAATATCAAAGCAGTGCTGTCGCGATGAACGAATCTATTGGGAAAGGTGGCTCCAACCAGTCATCACACAGAACTTCGGATAATTTGAACAAGGAATGCCATGTTCAATTTGGAGAGCCAGGAAAGAAGCGCGATTTTACAATCTCCAGCAAGTTAGCTGATCCAACCGGCCAGCTTCATTTGTACAGGGGCAAGTTGAGCACTGCCAATGCAGATCTGCTCAAACACACCACGGCCGCGTTTGGGAATGATGTTGCTCCGTACGTTACCTCGACTGGGTTGGCCACGCAGTGGAATCGAGAAGCTGTCCAAGAAACTATTGCTTTGCGGAACGACATTCGCAAACGTACAGGTCCACGCCCCACTAGAGGGATTTCGTTCGACGATGAAGTGGAATACGTTTCAGAAAGCAAGAGTGCATACGAAAACAAAATCAAAAACTATAAGCCATCAATCATGGCCGAATCGGTCAAGAATGGTAAGTTAGAGCGCTTTGTGTGATCTTTTGTAGCTAGAAAGTGAGAGTGACTTGATCCGGTCTTGTTTGATTGTTGATGAGTAGATCTCCGTGCAACTCATTTCTCGCTTGGCCATGAGAAGCTAGATTATCGGCTATCCAGCCATATTGATCGATTATCACCAGAAGAATTTACCAACTGCGCGACACGTCAGCCTCCGCTGCATGATCTGAAAAAGTCAACTGTTGAGATCACATAGAACTCAGCTGTGCAATTCATAATACACAGAGCTCAGTTTCATCCTGGAAATGATATTATTACGTGCATGAGTGCCTCTCAGCATTCAGTCAAAAGCAAATGAGCTAGTAGGTCGTCTACACATTGAAGCTCTCGCCACAACCACAGCTGCCCTTTGCGTTGGGGTTCTCAAAAACAAATTCTGAAGAGATTGGTGTCGTCTGTACAATAGCACATTCCCCATAATTCCGTTAGTTCCTCTTAGTAGAACCAGCAAAAGCAATAGCAACAAGAGCTGACTCTACCTGAAAGTCCATGGTTGTCCCCACAACATGGAACAGTGCTTTAGGCTCTATGAAAACACGGACACCTGCAAGAAAAACGTCGACAAACACGAATGTGGGAGCTGAAACTTCACGTACGAGTTGCAAACTACCCGCCTAGGTTCTTACCATTCTCACACACTTCCTCTTCAAATTTTTCTTTCTTTTCTGCGTAGTTCATCGTATATGATAGGCCATTGCAGCCACCTGATAGACGCAAATTTAAATGCAATCTCAGTACATTTCAATAATTTCTCCTCCATTAATCAGCGATCAACACGTACGAGTTCTGACGCCTAGCCGAATCCCAAGCGCATCTGGTTTGTTCGTCAATAATTCTCGAATGCGTTCTGCTGCTGCTGGTGTCTACATAGATTAAAATTGCACAATGAAAAGTGAGATAGACGCGGTCTTGGAGTTTAACAAAGAAACGATTTCAACCGTACGAGCTTCAACGGAGGTGGGAGTTCTCGGCGTCGACGCGTGGTGGGTGCCTCCACGGCAACAGTCGATAACAGGCGCCGTTGCGGATGGAAAGCAGCCAACCGCGTGATGCATCGCGTCAAAGCACTCATGATTCCACACACTTGCTTTAGTAGCTTCTGGACGTTTTGGAGAATTCTCACGACTGTGTTGTCATGGAAATACCACTGGAACAGTTTCCAAACACAGTACATATCGCATTTATCAGATATAAATTGATAAAATAACGGCCATGTTATAAATTATGCGTATTAACACGGTAACCGAAAAGCTCCTGACGCAACTCAATGAGCTCTTCTTTGCGCTCGCGGATGTACGTGCGCAATACGGAGCTACCGAAAGGGAAGTTCCGGATCGCGTTGATTTTCTCCTTGACTGCATCTGTCCACTCCGTCAAAAGCACTGATGCTGGTTTCTGATGCTCATTAGCTGCCAAAAGTGCTTTAGAAGGCAGCCATTCGAAGACATTGTCCGGATCAAATGTGGCTGGTTCTTCCGTCAGCTCTTCATATTCTTCCGGTGTTGGTTTCTGCTCCCTAGTCTCTGTTAATCCTATAGAATCACTCGCTGGGGGTGATGATGAAATATCGTCGCTTTTCTTTGGTGGCTCTTCTGTTTGCTCATTTTCTGAAATGAGTGGTGCGACATAAATATTTGCAGCGTCATGTCTCGGCTCGGTCAACGTCATCCCTGGCTCAATATGAGATGATTCCGGTAACGGTTCGCTAATAAGTTTCGCCGGTACTGTTGTCAACAATGGGGTCGAGTCATCATGGAGAGCTTGCTCGCTTGAATGCTCTGGGCTCGCTGGAGACGACTTAATTGCTGCCTTAGCCTTGAGCAAAGCCAGGAGATTTGCGATGTTTGGAGGAAGTTGATTTGGCACCTCCTCAGTATCAGAGAGAGCAGTTGGAATTTTAGTTTGCTCCAATCTGGATTCAATTTTTAGTTCCTCAGGACGAGACAAGTCCATTGTTGTCTTCTCCGTGGACTCCACCACGCTTGGAGAATTTTCGCCAAACGCAGGTATGGAATCGACAATTGTAGCACCCATGTGTGCAGACAGCAACGCGTCTTGAGCATCACCAGCACGCTCTTTTTGGTTATCCGTTTCGTCTTTACGGTCCTCCATGGTAGAAATTTCATCTTTTAGTTTCTTCGGCATATCTTTCACAGGCTGTTCCGTTCTTGCTTCTTCCAAAGCCAACGATCCTTCCACCAACTCTTCCGGTCTTACTTCTCGCGACTCAATCGTGTGAGCTGGAGATGGGACTTGCGTTGGCACTTGGATTGTGCGTGATAATGGCTCTACAGAGCAGGGAGTGGGATTGCTAGGATCGCCATTGTCCTCCTCATGATCCTGCATATTCGGTTGGTGTAAAGTTCTCTCTACGATTCCATCCAGCGACATAGAAGGGAAATAATACGCAGAGTTGAAGATGAATACAGCGATGACGACAAGATTGAGCACCATAAATACCCTATGCACATACCACGTGCAAATATCACGACACTAGCTGGGGGAAAATCACAACACTTTTTTAAACCACGCACCATATCCATCCTCTCGGTCGATTTGTTTGGGATTTGTTGCCTGTGTCAGATTTGCGGGTGTGCATAGGCTTGTGGAGTCCTTTACTATCGTCGTCATCATCAGTTATGGGTCGTACATAACCCTTCTTCTTGTCAGACGCACGACTCCATACAGGCATGATCGATTGAATGCTAGCCACACACAGACCACAGGTGTTGATGTTACTCTGCACTACTAGGATGCAGTAAAATACTGCAAGTATCGATGTCGTTTCATCTATGAAGGGGCGGATCTGACTGTTGATAGATCGTGTCTCCACCAGATATTCTGAAAATGGAAATTTGAGTTTGAAAAGCCTTCACTGGCAACACCGTCTATCCATGCAGCGATGTAAACACTGGGATTTATGATGAAATCACCCCTCAAGAATTCAAAGCGATCAGATGAGTTTTATGCTTTCATCGAGGCTAACATTACAATCTACCGTCTCGAAGAAGCATACATTCTCGACAGGGTTTAGTACGGGTCAGACTCATTCAGCCATTTATCCAATCCCTTGAGTGGCTTGGCCTGCTTCACTGCCTTCTTGTGCTCGGCGATCTTGTTCGGCATGTTTGCCAGTGCCGCTTGGACCTTCTTAACACTGTAGCAAAACCAACAAACACCAAATGCCAACCTGTCAATTCATTGATTACTTCCAAGAAGCTACCAATGCATGGAACGTACCGCTCGAACTCGTTTCGCTCGTGGAGATGACCCTTTGGTGGCCGCATCACATGGTGCTTCTGAGGCTTGTCCCAGGTTTCCAGCCAGCCACCCTTGCCCTCGATCCACTGGCCCACCAGTCCGTTTCTCTGCGCGTGTTTCTTCACCATTGCAACCTTGCGGCCGGAAATCATCGGTTGCTTCCACTTCCCATCGACAAACTTTGGCCTCATGGCGGCTTCGGCTTCCGCCGCGGACATGCGGAGCAGACGCTGCATCGTGTTTTCTGTGTCTTCTTTCTGCAACCACAACAAGCTGAGGCGATGATGGAATGGCTGGGTGGTCTCATCGAATTATAACCAATAGTATTTCTAAATTAATAATATTAACCAATAATATAGTCTCGTACTTATGGGAGTTGCTCTAGGAAGGCTACTGTAGGCGCGAAGTTTATTTTGAACACACGGCAACTCGCACAGATGCAAGCGCCAGTAGGAATGCAAAAAGTGGTGATGAATCGTCCATACGGTGGCCGACCGGAGGAAACAGAGGTGAAGGATGTCACAACAGAAGAGATTCAGGTGGGTATGTTATCTATTCTTTATTCTGTGTGGTAGAATGGCTAAGCGTCGGGTTACTTTTATTGAGTAGGCGATGTTGGATGAAAACTCGGCATTGATCGTCGACATCATTGGACTGAACAACCAGATCAAGCATGGCAAAGGCACTACACAGCTGAGCGAACTCACAGAGAAATTGGACAAGAAACGCAAGAAGCTCAACAAAAATTTGATGACGCTGGCGAAATGGGCCGACGAATCTTCCGACGCATCTCCCCGTCCAGCCGCACCACCTGCAGCATACATGGCACCACCTCAAGTCCAACAATATGCGGCACGCGGGATGCCTACGAGTCAAATGGCCGGAAATCCTATACAGCCCATGGGTCAAAATCAAACACAGGCTCAGATGCATGCGCAAGTGCAAGCTCAAGCAGCTCAGGCACGATACACCCAGGCACAAGCGCAACTGCAAGCTCAGGCTCAAGCACTCGCTCGTGCACAGTACCAGGCGCGTCTCTCTTCGATGGGGGCACATCCACAATATGTCGGTGCTATGGCTGGCGGCAATCCTCAGCATAGATACCACGACGGTGGAATGGCATATGGAAATCCTGCTGCGGCTCCGATGATGCATGCAGGTCAAATGAATGGTCCCATGGGAACAGGAACGTATGCGCCGATGGGGACTGCGGCTATGGGATATCCTCAGAATTTTGGCATGATGCCTCATCATATGCAACAGCAACAGCAGGCTCCACAACAACCTCAGCAACAACGCATGAGTCCAGGACCCATGGTACCAGGGATGAATGCGAATGTCCCAATGCAAATGCCAGCACCGCTTCCCAATCCTGGTCATCTACCTGATAGTGGGCATCCTTCATCATAAGTTGTGAATTGATAAATGAACAGATGCGTATGCT
This sequence comes from Pilasporangium apinafurcum, assembly GCA_001600495.1. Taxonomy (NCBI): domain Eukaryota; phylum Oomycota; class Peronosporomycetes; order Pythiales; family Pythiaceae; genus Pilasporangium; species Pilasporangium apinafurcum. The sequence goes on from BCKE01000001.1 coordinate 29,191, forward strand.
AAAGTGTGTTGTTGACATGTGGAGCAACTTGGTGATCTTTCTAAAATGGGAAATTATCATACAGAATATTACGATTACAAATGTCGATCCCTACTCCTAATTTCAATACTAAAATCAAGATAATAAAGAATATCAAAAATGGCGGGAACAACACTCACTCTTGACATCTGCACCACCCTCAATCAGTCCGAAAACGCAGACGAGGAGGACGACGACACTTTCGCGGCGATGGTGGCGACAAACGGTTTGGCCAATTGGCTCTGCCCCTCTACGCACCCATCGCAGCAGGAGGAGGAAAAAATGACCTCTTCACCAAAACCTGTGTCTCGGATTGCTGCAGTAGCGACGGCGACGGCAACGGCAACAGCTGGTGGGGCTGCCACGGATTCTCCTTTAGAAATCGCAACATTGACGCAATTGCGGAAAAAGGAGACAATCACGCGTATTAGTCCAGAGAAACGCGCGCTCGTGGAGGAAATTGACACTGAAGAGGATGACGGTGAATTTGACGAACGAGCGCACTGGTCACGGCGGTCTGTTCGCAAGAAAGCACGCTCCAACCGTCGGAAACTAGCAGCGGATAAGGCGCAACCGTCCATTGCTGCGTTCTACAAGCCCCAACAAGAAGTTTTGCCGACCGCGATAACCAGCACTATGACAACCACTGCTGCCGACTTATTCTCCAGTGCCAAAAATTCTGAAGCTGCGGAGGAAGAACTAGTTGCTTTTGGTACTGTTTCAGCAAGTTTAGAATCGATCGAAACATTTGATGATTCAGAGGATTGTCCAATGGATACAGCAAAAAGTGACGACCTACCCATTTCACCATCCGTACATCAATCCTCCACTAGCGTGACTGAAACCACTACGAATGGCAATCGTCCCAAGCGTCAGGCTGTACTAAGAGCAGAGGCATTGCAACAGCAACAGAAGAACACGGCAATTAAAAAGGACGGAGATGACGCGATCGTGTTTACACCACCGCTGGGTAAGAAAATAAGAGGAACGAAGTCATCCATGGGAGGGAACACGACTGTAACGACTGGGTCAGTCAAAAAATCAACACCAGTGAACGTTATTTCATTGCTGGATAGCACGCCTCCAAATACAAAACCGAGTTCGTCCAGTGTTGGCCGTAAACGAAAGCTGGACATGGAAAAGAAGAAAATAGTAACTCCCAGTACAAACAGAGTGAGGAAGAAGGAATCGTTTTTCTTGAGTGAACAGGAAAAGAAACAGCTGCAGGAAATCGAGGCAGTGACTACGTTTCGAGATCAACTGCGGCAGACACGTGAGAAAGATCTGGCATTTTTCTCAGGAAGGACAGTGAATCCTTTTTTCCAGACGTTTGCAGAAAAGAAAACGAGAGAGCGATCTGGCAATTGCAGTGACGAGTCTATTGAGATCATTGACGATGATAATGGAACTCCAGAGCGAGCGAAAAATAAACCCAGAACAGGAACAAAATGGAGGAAAGCAGCACCTCGTTTTCCTTCAGCTCAACACGTTATTGCTATTAAGAAATTGGGAACTGAAGAACTAGTCGTCCCGAAATCTGATTTGTTGAAGTTAAAGATGAATCACCCAGAGCCAATCTGTGTAGACGATGACGAACTAACTGCATACAATTGCATGGGAAATACGAATCACCGAGTGGATGTAGAGACGACGTTCTCTGATTTATTTTGGTTTCAGGACCAAGGGACAGAAATTGGAAAAGATACCGAAGCAGTTGTAGGTTCTTCATCATTCCTTTCAGACGATGAATTTATTGACGACCTGGTGGAGCGATACCATTGCAAAGAAGAACGCGTCCGTGATTTAATGAAGAGCCTGTTATGTGCACGTGCAAAACGCAAGGATAAAGAGCTGAATCTTTCGCTCGTGGATAAGTATCTCCCTGTTAATGCTAGTGGGATAGTGGGGAACAAAGAATCGCTGCATTTCTTATCTTCATGGCTGAGCGCATGGAAAAGTGGTGGTGATGAGCGTGATCGCCGTAGCTGTTTCCAATCGGAACTATTTGTGTTCGAAGAAGATGATAGCGAGGATGATGATGTGGGCGACCTTTGTCGATTGTTCGTTTTAGAAGGAGAATCTGGGTCTGGAAAGTCTGCAGCTGTGTACGCCTGTTCTGAAGAATTAGGCTATGAAGTTATCGAGATCAATGCTGCTCAGAATCGCTCGGGTAAAAACGTTGTTGATATTGCTGGTGAGGCAACGCAGTCAACACGCGTGCTCCACATTGGAGGTCCGACTGACAAGACGAAGAAAAGAAAGAAATTTAAGAAATCCAAACGAAAGAGCCTAGACGGTGACGCCAAACCAACGGCGTCGCATTTATCGCTAGTTCTATTCGAAGACGTAAGTTTCAGTCCTCTTGCTTTTCTTTGGTCATATTCTGATGTTTTAATGCTACTTCTTACTTTCTCTACAGATTGATTTGGTGTTTGACGAGGACAAAGGATTTTTGAACTCCGTATCCTCCATCGCGAAGCACTCGAAATGTCCAATCGTCATCACATGTGCTCAACTTCCTGATGCATTCCCATCAAATCCGGCGCGTTTACGTCGCACGCTCCACCGACCTTCCACAAACGAATTCAGCACATGGATGATGCTCGTTGCGCGCTTAGAGCAGTTACCACTCTCGGACGGACTTGTCAATTCGATGGCGAAATTTTTCAAGTGCGACATTCGACACTCCCTACATTTCTTAGAGGCAAATCTTCATCGACTGGATCAGCAGCCAAAACTTATACCGCAATGGATTTGGCACCCAGAAGCAGAGAAGAGTTTGAAAAATCATCAAGCCCAAGTGGACCCTATTGTAGTGACTAAAACGACAAATAACGGCGCAATCGAAACAGAAATGCGACAAATGATTCCAGGATGGATATTGTGGTCTCAGAGATCATTTGACGCAATGTCCAGCAACCTGCTACACGAAATGAGTGAATACAATATCAATAAATCCGAAGAAGAGAAAAGCAGACAAGAGAAAGAAGCAGATGCGGCACTGATTGCAGACCTTGCTCAGGTCATGGACTCAGTTTCTGTTGCGGATATGTGGATGCAAGATGTACAGACACTACATCTGGAACCTGTAAGTAACAACCATAATGACTGTATCTAGACAGATATACCCTGCTAACGATGTATCGACTCAGCAGGAATGTGTTTTCCAGCGTGAGAAAAAATGCTCGATGGCGCTTGATCTTCGCATGGCCAGTCTCTCAATGCTGCTTGCACCCGATAGCGTTGGTGCTACAGTACTTCACAGCAAATCATCACAGCCAATGGATTGTATCAATCGAACGCTTTATGCCTCACTTGCCGATGAAGAAAGGTGCAGACTTGGAATATTTTTGCGAATGTAAATGGGAGCTGAACTGATATCATGAACATGCCACTTCTAGAAGAGAGAAGAAGAGAACTTTTGCATCGATCGTACCCAAATTCAATTTGCCGCTTACATCTAAAGGGTACGTCCAAGCCACCGAAGATACTCATATACTGCAATGGTTCTTACGTGGGCATTATGTTGTGCTGTAGATGCTGTATGAGCGAAGAGCGGTTCGCGTTGGACTACATGCCATTGGTGGCACGGATCCTCAATTCTACAGCAAACCAGCAAGAGAGCCGACGAAAAACTTCAAGACGAAATCACTATTTACGCGACGTGCTGACCGACCTGAGCGTCATCGAAGAACTGCAGAAAGTCAACACGTATATACAGCAGCCTGCTCAAGATCAGATCGTGGCCGCTTCTCCATCCACATCACCTTTGTCATAATAGAAATCCGTGTCATAAATCGTTATCCATATCCTATAGTTGCAAACAACGATCCATCTCCTCTTATACGCGATAATTGACGCCACATGTTGGTCTCTATCGTCTATTCTGTTGTCTTCTTGACCTTCGCCACGCGCTTCGCACCACTATTTCCGCTTACTTCTTTCACGGACGCATCAATCTTTGTCTTGACGATTTGGCTTAAAGATGCATAGAAGCCTGCGTGGTCAGCGGGGGTGATCTACATGAATGACGAGCAGAAAAATAATTACGGGATGAGGAAGACCATGTCGTTAGTCTCATGCAACAAACAAGACATACCACTGTGCTGTATTTTTGCTTGTGGTGGTTGTTTCCGTATTTATACGCTCGGAAAAGCAGCACATGTTCACCTGTCACTTCCGCTGACTTCCGTACTCGATGTATTTTCGCTGCTGGGACTGGATCATGTATATAAAGTTAGAGGAAGCAAAGGCTGTTCGGGTGAACGACTGCTATTACTGAGGCGGAAGAAGCACACACCGCTTTTGCAGGTGATCACGACTGATCCCTTTGAGCCTTCTTCTGCTTTGTAAAACGCAGTCACCTTCCCCAGAAACGTCTCGGGCGTCACGACCACCATCGTTATTATCGCTTTGCTTGATCACACAAATGAGCAACTCATATGATACCCCCCAGAACTCCATATCGAATATGAGAGGGAACGTGCAACCTCACAGTTAATTCAAGTATATTCGTTACGTTAGTGAAGTATGACGATATCGAGGAAGTCGCCGGGCTGAAAGCGAAGACTTGCGAGTGTCTTGTCCTCATCAGCACTCTTGCGCCGATTCATGGTCACCCAGCCAGCTTTTCTCATGTCGACGCTAGATAAGAGAGACAAGATAACAGATCAAATCCATAAGAGTTGCATCAGATGTTGATATAAGCATGGATAACTGACCGCCCATTACGACTTTGACTGACGATTGAGATACCCATGCGCGTGTTGGGCTTTTGCGCCTCCGTATTGGAATCCTGTACGAGATCTGCTATCTCACGTAACGTTGCATCTGGCCTGTGGTAAATTTGTATGCAGAATTTAGTGACATCTGGGCGAGATCGTCGTTGTCCTGAGTTGGAATCTCACCACGTGTAGATGTGCAACTCGTTTGGAAGTGGGTTTTCCTCGAGTGATTCGTATTCTTCCTTTCTAATATAACAGACAGCGCCTCAGTATAATATTATCGCGACAAACACCATGAAATCTTTCATATATACCTGTGATGAGCACCAGTGTTGCAGAACACACGCAACAGAAATGGACAATGCTTCTCGCGATCCAGCAGCATTTTCCAACACCAACAACTTGCCTTCAAAAGCGCACCCACTCCAAATATACTCTTATAATAAATACCCCCTCAATAATATTGCAATAATTGATTTATAAAGGTTTACCACCAACATCGGAGTTGGTGGTCAATTGGTTCGTGGGCAATCAACATGGCAGCGAGAAATGCGATCCGCTTCGTCAAGTCCGTCAAGGTCTCCTTCTCCAGCTTCGATAAACGCGCCACTGGTGCATGGTAAGTACTTGAAATGAACGTACAAGACTGGCTCGCACTCGTTAATTCCACTGCTCTCTTTATAGCGAATTCTATCGCCAAATGACTGCCGAAAAGGTCCGTGGTGTTTATGGGATTGCATTGGATCATGAAGTTGGTGGTTTACCTGTTTGTCTAATTATATATGTTACAATTTGAACAGACACGCGCGGTGAATCCAAAGGCTGAAGTGATGTATTCAACAACCTTGCAGGGATCGCAGCCGCTAATCAAGCTTGACTTCAGTACGTTTACATTCTATTTGCTTTTGCACAGCGTTGCAATGATTTGAGTCATATTTTCTTCTCTGCAAATTCTTCCGCTAATTAGTCAATGGATCGAAGCAATCGTTGGAGGTCCCAGACAAGAATGTGCGCGAAATTTTCGATGAGGTTGACTTCTTCTGCTCCCAAATAGAAACCGAATACGAACAGCAGGGCAAATCGATCGATTAATGGAAGAGAGCACATGCTGCTTCTTTACTAGTAATCGAAATGGATTATCTAGGGTGTATGGATTTGAAGACGCTGACTAGAGCTTGCAACTCTATCCAAGCATATGTGAAGATAGCGTTCATGTTTGAACGGGCGACCAATTCTGGTATTTGTCACGATATACCTAACTACGCTGGCATCATACCCATGTTATTCCGTAAAATAATTGTAGACATTTGTTTACACCAATTGCAGCGATCATTACTGATCTATAGCTGCAATTTCTTCCTCCAATTCGGCTGGAAACTTTGGGTATGCAGCCTTCAACTTGAATTCTTCACCGCGTTCTATGGACAAACTCAACAAATGTTGTCGACACGTCCGACTGGAACCTACAATAAAGTAGGCAAAAGTATGTTTAGCATACACGCATGCAACAAATGCACCTTAATGTCCCTCTTTTCAGTCGTACCACACACACGGACCACTCGCACACGGATGTCTTGACTCTGATGATCTGTCACGAACACCAGTGACGTTTCAACCATCTTACATTGCTCACGTGCACATCGCACCGCTGCCAGCCGTGTGTGTTTGTTAAAATAGACAACTAAGCGGGTAAGCAGCCGCCGTACGTTTATGAAGGTAGCACTTCATCAATTAGTCGCAATTCGGAGATATTAGTAGTTGTGCTAATGAAACCTGTTTACCTTGAAAGGCGTATTGCGACATTCCGACGCCAAAGTCACCATAGCTCTTTGCAATAGACTCCTTAATAAGAGTGGTGATATCCTCCTTTTGGATGACGAGCTTCCGCGCATTCACAGCGCCCGTCACTTCCACCACTAAATAGCGCGTCTTGAGTCGGACCATTCGTAGCTGCCCAATGGTACCGTGACTTCAATTTTAACCAATCGTGACACCATAACAGTTATGGTGTCGCCATGAATGGTAGTCATTTAGTGTATTGGTCAAGAATGAACACGAAATCCAGCGGGTTAGTAGCAGCGTTGGCGGTGCCTGGTCAGCGACTCACAGCGTTCCAGCCATTGAAGGCAGGACACGGTACGTATGTACACGACGGCGACATCTACGCATCCATTTTGGGGACATACACGATTTCAGAAACTGAAGTGACTGTCACTCGCGCACAGAAAGCGATCGGCTCAGCGCAAGTTCTGCGACTCAACGATGAGGTCATCTGCCGAATCGCCAAAGTGACATCTCGTCAAGTGCTCGTAGACATTATCTGCGTGGGTGACACCGTTTTACAAGAGTCCTTTCCGGGCACAGTCCGCGTGGAGGATGTGCGCAATCACGATATCGACAAGTTGGTCATGGAGGACATCTTCAAGCCTGGTATGCTCGTGAAGGCAGTCGTGCTATCATTCGGTGACACGCGGTCATATTTTCTCTCGACTGCGAAAGCAGGACTGGGTATCATTCGCGCGTCGTCATCACAAGAGGAAGAGAATATCGACATGGAAAAAGAATAGGTATTGTTAACAGTGAACTAAGATATATCATACATATAGCAATGCTTCGATTGCTACAATGCACAAACATGGGGAAAATGTGAAGCATTTCAGAATTATTTCACATTAATCGCACACTACTTTCCCGCGATATGGGCGTGCTGGAATTTTTTCTCCACTTGGTTTCCCTTTCCTCCATCGCTGTCCTCATCGTCCTCATCTTCGTCTTCCCCTTCTTCAATGATCTCAAAGCGCTTGAACTGCTGCTTCGCAGTACCATCAACTTCGCTCCACTTGTTTCGCGTTGTACGCATTAAGTTCTCGACCTCTTTGTTGTTCGGTTCGAGACGCAAGGACTCTTCAAAGTCCTCCACCGCTTCTTTGTATTTACCTCGATAAAAGCGCGTCATACCACGGCGCGTCCACGATTTCGAGTACAATGGGTCCAGGTGAATTGCACGCGAGCAATCCTGTTCCGCTAGCGCAAAATTCTTCAAGCGTAGGTGAGCCATACCTCGATTGGCGTACACGATTGCATTGGTATCATCAAATGCCATACTGCGCGTGTAGTGCATGACAGCTTCTTCGTTTTCATTGATCTTGAAGCACTCGTTCCCTTTGTTCTTTTCATGTTGTGCGTACACATTTTTCTCCATTTGCGACATCTTATCAATGCGGATATGTGATGGAATTGACGACAGTTCTTTCTTCCGTTCTTCCGCTCTTCGCTCAATCGTTTCGCGTTGCCTTCTTGCTTGCTCCTTCACTCTCTCTTCTTCTTCATCAATCTCTTCAAGTGCCGCCTCAACATTATACTTCTCCCACGATCGGAAATCACCTCCAGGGATCGCTGCACTTGGCTTTTTCGAGTTGGCAGAGTGTACTGAAGAATCATCGTTATCACTAGATACGGCCACGGAGCTAGTACCTCGCACTGGAGGAAGTTCTTGCTCTTCTCGTTCTCTCCGCTCGAGTTCTGCGTTCTGAGCGGTCATCTCGGCTGCCCATGCTGATAGCTTCTCCTTCTCCGCTTCTGCATGTTGCCGAGAACCGCCTGATTTCATCAGCAGAATCCGATTTCGCTCTCTGATCGGAAGTAGTGTTAGAATGCGCTCTTCGGTCTTTAGTTCAAGATCAGGATACCGTCCTTCTTTACCCGACCGCAGCAGTGCGAGAATGCCCTTTAGCTCATCCAGATCTTCGGATTTCTCCACGTACTTGTAGTCCAGCATCTCTACATCGATGTGCTTCTTCTTGCGGTTATGGAGCTGAAAGTAGTCAATCTCTTGCTGCGCGTTCGAGGCTGTTCCAATTGTCATTCTTTCTTCTGCTTATGTGTCTCTTGCGCTGATAATCGCTTTGTGTGGTGAGCGACTGGAAAATATGGAAGTTTGGACCTTTAGGCTGATTTATCCCAATACGTATTTACCTGATTCTAGTTTTCCTTAGTATAATGACTTATATGATTTATGACATATCTTTATTTATATGGGATTTAAGAATTCTATAATGGCTCCATCGTTCTTTTTTTCAGGTTATTGGTACATGTTTGTTTCCTGCACCAGCAACATTAATTCATTTGGGTAAATGGGTGGTGAGTTGAAGTTGTCGTCCGTTTTCTGTGCTTAACCACCGCAGCTCTTTTAATAGCGACGCGAGTGCGCGCACGGCGGGTGGAAACTGCGCTAATGGAGCAAGAAACTACGACTAGCGGCAGCGTCACGAGCGGTCCATCGACGACTGAAGAGATAACGCAGGTGATGACGGTACCAACACACGAGAGTGGCTGTGGCACCAGTGTCCCCAGGTCGTCTGTCTTCTATGAAGATGGAACACTTGTGTCAGACGAAGATGTGAGATAGCAGACATGCTTGACCCATAACATAATGATGGTGGGTAAAGATTAAAACTATGTGATGATGATGCTTGTAGTTTTACGACGCTCAAGAAGACCTGGAAGGAGATGGTGCCATAAAACCACAACCAGCGGGAGCAGCAGAAGTAGATACTAAGGAAACAAAGCAGCCGACTGATCCTAATGAAGCAGCTATTGATGCTTCAGCTACAGAGAGTACAGAAGAAAAATACACGGTGAAGAATAAAGATACGGGGGAAGTATTCGACATTCGTGATCTGGCCAGTCTCCCTGTTGATTCGTACACGATTTTCCCCAACGACTTCCTTCCAGTGCAAGAGAATGAGGTAAGATCACGAAATAGTTAGAGAAGAACGGAGCCATAGCTTATCTGTGTTGTGAACAATACGCTCAGAACAAGAGGACAAAGACTCGACGGCCGTCGCTGACGAAAATCAAACTGAAATTTCCATTGAAAGGAAAAGGACGAGAAGCAACAAGGAGAAATCACGTCCAGGTACTGAGAGTGGAACAAATTGCAACAGCAGTCGCATTGCTGAGAACCTGCATGAACTCCATGTATTGCTGGATTTAGGTTTTTTCATCAAAGAAAGAAAAGCGCGAATTTGAGGATCTGTTTCTGGCACAGACGCTTGCACAACATAATGGCACCATCTGGACCATGAAGTTCAGCTACGATGGTGCTCGGTTAGTATCAGGTGGTCAGGACGGCGTGCTACGGGTTTGGAAGGTGCAGATAAACTCCGATGACGACGATGACAAAGAACAAAGCGAGAATGGAGACGAGAAACAAATTCTAGAAGCTGAGCCGGAACAGTCGTATCAGGTATGAACAAGAATGAGATAAAGATTGTTGAAAATGGTGACGCTGACTGCAAATTGTTGTCCAAATTGACATTTGGACAGGGCCATACCATGCCTATAGTCGATGTCTCATGGAGTCGAAGTAATTTTATTTTGTCAGCGTCGATGGACAAGGTAACATGCTCATTGTGTACATTCATTTCGATTCCCGTGCAAACTTTCTGGTGTTGGAAACTTGTAGACAGTGAGATTATGGCATATTTCTCGTGAAGATTGTTTACACGTGTTCCAGCATCCAGATAGTGTACCCGCTGTGGATTTCCATCCGAAGGTACAGTTGATATAGAGTTTAGAGCTGCGCCTTGCTCCTATAAACTGTTCCCTAAAATGTTTTGTGCTACCGCATTCATAGGAAGATCGTTATTTCCTTTCTGGTTGCTTTGATAACAAGGCCCGTGTATGGGATATACCAGACGGTTGCGTCGTGTCGTATGTCCAAACGCCGGTGATGATAACAGCTGCGAGTTTTAATCCGAGTGGGACACGAGCGATCGTTGGGTTGCTCAATGGCCAGTGCATATTCTATCAAGTCAACTCACACCAACAGATGAACTATTACACACAAATCGAGTGCCGTAACAGCCGCGGACCAATGAAGAAGGGTCGAAAGGTAACAGGAATCGAGTTCGACCCAGAGGGCAAATACTTTCTAGTCAGTACCAATGATTCGCGCATGCGGCTCTTCTCGGTGGACAACTATTCAAGAATATGCAAATACAAAGGACTTGTTAACGATCACTTGCAGATCAAAGGAAGGTTTAGGTGAGAAATTTCTTTTGGTGCATTAAGACTGCACCGTCATGCGCTGACACTTGACTTTTGCTTGCTTATACAGCCAAGACGGAGATTTCGTTATCTGTGGGTCCGAAAATGGATCAGTATACGTTTGGAACAAGGGGAGGTTAGTCTTTCATGTGCATAAGTTTTTACATCATGTTAGTCATGTCTGATCATCTTCACATACTTGCAGTTACTTGCGTTCGATGAGTATCATGAAGAGCAACAAACACGATCGTAATTCATCGTATGAGTACTTTTCTGGTAAGATAGTGTGATAAACAAGCAAATGCTCGCATCATGAAGATTTACCAACTAATTTGAGCATAATGTGTATCTTACAGCAGCAGAGCCTCCAAATGGAATCGTCACCGTGGCGCTCTTCGCACCTGCGAGTACGTTTGCAATGGTGAAATCGAAACTTAAAGTCTGTGAAGACGTCCACACGAATGCCTGTACTGGATTAATCGTCACGGCGAGCTATGATGGCTGCATTAAGTTCTTTGAACGTTCAATTAAGAGTACGTGAGAAAGAAAAATAAATAAACCGCCAACCGCCTAGTTGCTAGCACAAGCATTCCAAACACACGAATGACATCAAATCCCACGATAAAATAGACACGAACTTCCATTGATATGGTTTATTTTCGAGTTAATCTACTTGTCTAAATAGTCACGCAGCTTACTCAGTAATGAGTAGATCCTATCCAATGACGAGCTTAGTCGACATGCTGTGCCTTGATTGCTCGAATCAGATCACTAACGTATGTCTCGATCTCACTGCAAAACGAAACAAACCCAACGTTAGTACAAAGCCAAAATGATCACCATATCATAGTTTATGCAAACGTACGTTTGTGTGGCTTGAACGGCTTCAAGCACTTCAGCGTGGGATGCAGGGATACCTTCTTGTCCAGGATAGATGACCTTGTTGGTAATCAGTGACATTCCTAAGACTCGGATCCCACAATGGGTAGCTACGATCACTTCGGGCACTGTACTCATCCCCACGGCATCACCCCCAATGAATCGCAGCAGCTTGCATTCCGACGGCGTCTCGTATGTTGGCCCAGACACGAAGCAGTAGGTGCCATTCCGACGAACTTTGTGCGTTAATTGCAGCTTCTCGGCGACGTCATACGCCAATTTCTGCAATTTCTTATCGTAGCAGCCGTTGAGCGGTGTGAAGCGTTGACCGAAACGTTTATCGTTAGGTCCCACGAGCGGATGCATCCCAGCCATGCCAGGCATGTTCACATGGTCGTTCATGATCATCATATCGCCAACGTTGTAGTCTGGGTTGAGACCACCCGCTGCGTTGGTGACCATGAGATACTTGATACCAAGCAGGTACATGACACGGATCGGCAGCGTTGTTTCGCGCATAGTGTAGCCCTCGTAGAAGTGGAAGCGACCACGCATACAGACGACGTTGCATCCGCCCAGTTCGCCAAACACAAGCTCACCAGCATGACCTTCAACAGTCGATCGTGGGAACTCGGGAATGTCATCATATTTCACCACGAGCGGATTCTCTAGGCATTTGGTGAGACCGCCGAGCCCGGAGCCGCAGACAATACCAATGAGCGGACGTACACAGATCTGTTCCTGCAGGTAGTCGCAGATGATGTCGATACGGTCGCGCGGCAGCTGTTCATTAAACATGGCAGAGATGGAGTTGCTGATGCTTGTAGTGGAAGAAGTGGTAGATGTTGTATAAGGAAAACGCGTCGACGCAGTAGGTCTGATGTGGACGGCGTTTTGGCAAATGATGGCAACAAAATTCGGCTGCAACTGTGGCGTTGTGGTGCAAAGCGTCGGCGTCGTCGTTGGCGGATGCCAGGCGCACTCAGCATGTCCCGTTCCGTCTGCAATGCTTACATTCACACCTGCAACCCATTTTGGAAAGGTTTCCTTGAGGTTTTAATATGAGAACATGAGGTTTTATCCCATTTTCTGAATGCAAAAGCGAAACTTCCCTGGCCCTACCTGTTCGGACGCTTCGCATTCAGCAGATTTATCCCACTCTATGTGTGGAACATGCAAAAAAATCTTAAATCAGTACTCACAGAGAACATGAATGTGTTGAAGATACAAGAGAAGCCGCAGAGAGGTACTGAATGAATGCAAGTTCGGCTGAATGGATCTGTCCCAGGAAAATCAGTGGCGGAAAGAATGCCACGCACGCCGGTTCCGGTCCCTTTCCACGCGACGCTGCAGGTCTCTGCATGATAGTTTTTTTGTTGAAAATCGTCAGCTTCATGCCATGTTTACCAGTGGACAACGCCCAGGCGATATACTTAATCATGTTAATGATATCCGGAGTGCACGCATTCACATTCACTTGCTTCAACACGATCTAACGGGATCGTTTTCTATGGGTGAAAACATGCAATTGCTGAAGCATACATGGACAAGGAAATTACCGCATTCATTACCTTCAGAAAATGCAAGAATGAAAGTGTGTAGTGATGATTTCTCTGCACCACGCATTCCTTCTTAGACTGAAAACCTTGTATCATAACGCATGTAAGAGAAGAAAATCATGTTTAGAACGATTAAATTGTGATGATGCTATCGATGTCAGTGTTTTCACATCGTAGGTGCAACAGTTACGCGATGAGCTAGTCGTGAGAGAACAAAAGGATATGGAAAAAAAATATTCCATTTAGAAGCTGAACGAAAAAAACCTCTGTCGAAAATCTCTCTTTTGAGTTTATCAATGTCAAAAATGTCGAAAATAAGAGATGAGTTATGATTGGCTTAAAATACATTGCAGGCGAGAAAATCAAGTCGAAGGAGAACACAACCAAAACAAAAGCAGGGGGGATACGACGCAAGCATCAGGAAGCGACAATGAACATTTTCTCCCGCAAGAACAAACTAGAAGATGAGCTCTTCAACATGAAGTTTACAGCCAAAGCGCTCTTGCGGAACGCTAAGAAATGCGAGAAGAATCAGGCTACGCAGAAGACGAAGCTGAAGAAAGCGATCGAACAGGGCAATATGGAAGGCGCCAAGATTTACGCGCAGAACGTCATTCGTGAGAAGAACCAGGCCCTCAACTATCTACAGCTAGCGTCACGAATGGATGCTGTAGCTGCCAGGGTGCAGACTGCGATTAGCATGGGACAATTGAAGCAAAACATGAGCGGTGTTGTAAAGGGTATGGACACAGTCATGGCATCCATGAATGTGGAGAAGATTTCACAGACGATGGACCAGTTTGAAAAGCACTTTGAAGACATGGATGTACGCGCCGCTTATATGGAAGGTGCTATGAACAACGGTACTTCGATCTCAACTCCCGCTGACCAAGTAGACGATCTCATTCAGATGGTAGCGGACGAAAATGGGTTGAAAATAGCGAGCCAGTTGGATTCCGCCGGCCGAGTGGGTACAGAGCTGCCAGCCGAGGCAGTACGCGAGAAGAAATCGCAGGACGATTTGTCTATGCGATTGGCAGCCCTCAGAAAGTGATGCCGTTCATCTCATTTCATCGTTTTCCATTCTCACAGGAGCTCTTCATTGATTGCGCAAGAAGACACCCATTCATAATAGCACACAAAAAATATCTAAAGCATTATATTTTATACCAATATTTCAACATTTTTGTATCTTTTTAGACTTAAAATGTAGTCAAATACTGATTATATTTAATGTTTTTGTAGTTAATATGCACCGATAACGCAATTCCTCTTCCACCTGAGAATCAGTGGCAGGAGCATTGTTGCCTTTGAAAGTGAAAAGCACCAGCGAAACTTGTGCGCATGCAATGGTGAACTTCTACCTACGATTGCGAGACAACATCTACGCGGAATGGCGGAATGAATACATCGACTACCGGAAGCTCAAACGACTGCTAAAAAAGCAGAAGGCTGCAGAGAGCGGTATCTCTTCGATGGGTAGCGCCACGACCCTGGATATCGACAGTAGCGGTAGTGGGAGCAGCAGTCCCAAGTCCACAAGCAGTCAATCGCTGCTGTATTCGTCCACGTCCACATCGGAACTTCACGTACTGATGGGGAGCCCCGCCGCGTTTGAGGACTTGCTAGATTTTGAATACGAGAAAGTGGAGCGCGCGTATCGGAAGCATGTGACTCACTTTGCTGACCAATTTGCGCTCCTGCGTGACCAATACCGCAAGGACGCCCCCGACACTACGCAAGAGTCGCTCAAGAACTCACTTGTCGAGCTACATCGTCTGTTGAATCACCTGAATAATTTTGCGCTATTGAATTACACGGGATTCATCAAAATTCTCAAGAAGCACGACAAGATGCTTCCTCTTCAACCAGCACTACGACAAGAACACAAGAAGCGACTACAAGCATATGAATTCGCAGATGCACAGCGATGCAAAGAACTCCTAAAACAGGTCGAGCGTATGTTTGCGGATCTCTTTTGCGAAGGCAACCGGTCAGTCGCTGTCGCGATGCTTATGACCAAGAAAGAAGATTTTGTGAACTGGGCGCACATCTATATCGGTATCAAGGGCGGCTCCTGCCTTATCCTGCTAGTCTGGGTGATCTGGGACTCACTTGTCGTTCCCACGTTCCGTAGCGAACGAGAGCGCCACATCATCGACCTTGCAGTCACAAAAGCCTATCCAGTCTACCGCGGTATTGGCTGCCTGCTGTTGCTGCATTGGCTCCTGGGTGTGTCGCTCTATGTCTGGCGATCGGCGCGAATCAACTACAGGTACATTTTCGAATTGGATTCGCGCAATGCACAGACCTACACTGAAGTGTTCAGCGACGCCACGAACATGACGATTTTCTTCCTCGTGAATATACTTCTGTACTACAAAGTCGTGAATGGCTACTTCCCAGAGGAGATTCTGCATCGTGGTTACTACCCGCTAGTGCTTTTCCTCTACACATTCTACTTTTACGCTGTGCGGCCGTGGGGCAAGCAGTTGGGTTTGATGCGCACACTGCTAGAGATCATAGGCTCGCCATTTTTCCACGTGACGTTCTTCCATACATTTGTGGGTGATTACCTCACTAGTACGGTGAAAGTGAATCAGGATATTTGCTGGTCCGTCTGCTTCTTCATGACTAAGGAGTTTCTACAGAAGGATATTGTGCCAACGAGCAATTCTCCATCCGCTTTCGATCCAGAACTTGAAGGTGGCTGTTCGAACAATTATTACTATGTAAATGTTGCTGTGCCGTTGATCTGTGCGCTTCCACTGGTAAGTACAGACTTGTTGCTGCTCTCTGTTGATCTATCTCTCATGCCATTTATTTGTCCTTCAATTTGGCTGCAGTGGTGGCGCTTTCTTCAGAGTTTGCGACGCGTCTATGACACTGAAACCTGGTGGCCCAACCTTCCGAACGCGTTCAAGTACGCGTTGGCACAGGTCGTTGCACTCTTTGGGATCTTCCATCCATTCTACAGCTCCAATGTGGAAGACAATAGCATTAATCTCTTCCAGGTTGTCTGGATTGTGCTGTTCACTATGAGTTCGCTCTACACGTGGGTATGGGATGTCACTATGGATTGGGGACTTGGACGACCACAATACAACTACCTAGGTGACCGACAAATGTTCTCACGCAAGTGGGTCTACTACGGTAAGCATACATGCTTGCTTGCATGATCATAGTTGAGTCGGCTCCTGCTTGACTGGTATGTTGATGTTTTGTTGGTCTGTAGTCGCTATTGCGGCCGATCTCTTCCTACGATTCGCATGGATGCTGACGTTGATTCCGCCGCACTCGTCCAAATGGCTGCCAGTATACCTGCAGCCTTTCACGATGGTGCTAGAACTCTTTCGTCGAACGTTTTGGAGCTTCTTCCGCTTGGAAAACGAGCATCTGCGCAACACGCAAGGCTTTCGGCGCGTCGATTTCATTCCATTGCATTATGATCATGGTGTGGGGGACATTCTCGACAAGAAAGACGACCTAGAACCACTTGCTGGTCGCGTATTTTTGTTAAAGATCCTCGGCATTCTCTTCCTTGTGTTGGGCATGAGCATCGCCGCCATTGTGATTGAAAAGTAATTACATGTCATAGATTGATAACAAAGAACTAAGAGAAGAAACATTCACACACATCCCATTTAGCTGATGAATTTGAATATTGGCACTCTTAGCTAGCAGTAATTCTTGTTCATCAAATCAAAAGAATGAAAAAAATAAAAAAAAATCCAGCAAACTAACCGAGCTGCTCTTTCCTCTTACATGCAAATAAGAAAAAAAAAGCAGCTTAACCAATAGCTCTGTTCGCTTAGAATTTGACTTCCTTCAGACCCCACTTGATGTAGACGAAGGTAGGGGTGAGAGCACCCTCCGGATAGTACGAGTAGGCCATGCCGGCTTCAGAATCACACGACTTGAACATGTAGAACTGCAATTCCTTGAACTGCGCGACAAGGTACTTGACAATTTCCTGGGCGTCATTCTTGAAGGCCGCCAGCTGTTCATCATCGGCGTTGTTCGACTTAAGGTACTTCATAATCTTACGGAAGTACGACTTCAGGTAGGTCTTTAATTCAGTCTTGGTGCCGAACGAGGTTTCAGTGTAGCCAAAGCCAATCGAATCGTCGATGACGTTGTTCACAGTCTCCACGCTATCGTCGACTTCGTTGTCGCCCCCACCGAAGGCGTCACCACAGCCAATGTCGACGTTGTCCGAGCCCTTGGCGACGTTGCGGGAGACGACCTGGAAGAGACCAGGCACAGTGTTGCCTTCCTCGTCCACGACCGGTCCAATCTTGTTGGAGTCCGACATCACTTCATCGTCGGTGAACACATCTTGCCAGACCAACATCTTTGCTTTACGTAATTTATCAGAAGATTCCGCTAGAATGAAATCGCAACTGGGTGAGCTCTTCAAGAGAGAGGGGAGCCATTGGACCAGCCACACCACACTAGCCACCAATTTTCAAGATGCGGATCTGCTCTAAATAATATTTATGAAAAGACAATCCACATTTGAGTATTTAATATAAAAATATCCCAAGAGGTTCGCAACAATATGCTATTACCGCAAGTTTGGGATAGGGCAAGTTTCTCAAACTTGGTTAAGTTCGCATCGTAGTCTTCACGAATCTGATTCTTGGTGACATATCCCGCCAGGAATTGTTATCCATGCAGCTAGTCCATCTTGCCAGGGTGCACTTTTATCATCCGAGCTTTATCTACGTGAATGATGAAAGATTTCTCTATCATAGCATACATGCACAGATATCATACGTCCATCTATCCACATACAAAGTTGCTGTAGCATGATTGAGGAGGAGAAGGAAGAGCAAAGACCCCAAAACATGTGACGTGAGATTCCTTCCTGCGACGGCGGAATAGCTCCTCCTCTGAGTTCATCAACACTCTACAATATCGTGCACAGACCATTCCATTTCCAGCCAACCATTTTATATTATGAAGCAAAATAGCAGTGACCAACCTGCGGCGGTAATGATACAAAAGCAACAGCAGTTCTCTTCCCATTGCTGATCGCGCATAATCGACAAGGATGAGAGACGCGGCTTTTCCACCCAAATCTGCTTCCATTTCGATGCTTACGAGATCGTGACATTTATAGGATAACTTTTATCCAATCAGAAGCAACTATGACCGAGTGTCACCCTATTCTACTGGTTTCACGTATAATTCCGGATTATATCCGGAAATGTATACTTCCGCCAGTGATTGGGCGATTACGGCGGTTCTGAGAAGGAAGAAGCTCCAGTCGCTGCGGGTCTCGAGTCTTCGTGCACCGCCGCCAACATGTCCAAAGCGCCAAAGCAAAAGAAGACGCAGCTGCATTACCAGCCGTACCAGTCCATCAACGTAAATGATTCCCTAGATTTTTATCTAGTCATCTACATGCTCGATTTCCTCAAATTGCTTTTTCCTGTGTTGTTTTAGAATGGCGAAACTGCGGATTTTAACGTCACCGACATTTCACTCCACATGGACCCAGTTTTAACGTACGACCTTTACTGTTGTCATCAATCTTCGTTGGGTCTTGTGGCTCATCATTGTTGTTTTGATTATGCAGCGGATTATCGTCTAATCTCAGTCGAAACTTGTGGGACGACTGGAACGAGAATGAAGGCAATTTTAACATGCGCTTTGACATGTTCCACGACGACGGTAGCAACGCCAGTACTGCCAGTAGCTCCACGTCTGCAAGCACCACGAGCGCTACAAATAATGGCCCCACCAATACGAATTCAACTCCTAGCAATGGTGTCCCAGTACCGGAAGACAATTCGCAGCCACGTGCAGCCTACAAACGCTCGCTAAGTGAAGATTTAGCCAGTATGTTGGACGACAGTAACGTGATTATGTTCGACAAGCAGGGAGATGAAGAAGGACGACGTCACCACGCGTTGCAGAGTATGCTCTACCAACAGTTCGGAAGCACCAACATGCCGCATCTGCAGCATCAGCAACAACAGCTCCAGCAATTTCAACAGCTTCAGCAACAACAGATGCAGCAACAACAAATGCAACTACAGCAGCAGGCCGAACACAACCAGCGACAACAACAGCAACAAACAGCTGAGGCAAACACAGCTCAGAATTCAGGATGGCAGAACAACAGTAATGCCTCTGATGCAGCGAACCAGCAGAAACACACTCCTTACGAGATTGCCGTAGCAGTGGGGTCCACGACACTGACTGGCATGCCAAATCCATGTCCTGAGGAGCGAGCGAAGGCTGTTAAAGCTGCTGCTGCAGCCAACAATACACGGACCGGAAATGCGTCAAATGGCAATCCTAACATAGCACAATTTGGAGGATTCGTGTTTGGTGCTTTGCCTGGTGGAACTCCGTCGAATAGAGCTGCAAAAATGAGCGGGAATAATGGGAGTGCAAATGGTAGTACAAGCAACTCAGGCGGAGGAGAACGTGGTGGCGAAGGTACCAGCGTGAATAGTTCCGATGCGTCCGAGGATGGTCCCGTATCATCAGCCAACGGTGGAGCGACACCCACAGGCAATGTAAATGGCACTTTTGGCCATCAGAATCAGATGATGATGCCCGGTTTCATGATGTATCATCCGATGCAGATGATGGGCAATTATCCAGGCATGATGACGATGTCTATGGGACCAATGGGTACAATGCAAATGGGACCGATGGGCGCCATGCCGATGCACATGCCTATGGGTATGGGTATGCAGATGGGGCCGATGGGACCAATGCAAATGGGACCCATGGGTGCCATGCCAATGGGAGCGATGGGAATGCCTATGACGCCTATGGGCATGCAGTATCCCCTCAACATGCAGATGAATCCACAGACTGCGGATGTAGATATGACCGCTGCCATGAGTGGTGGTGCTGGCACGTTGAAACCAGCGAATTTGCGAGGAATTCAGCCGAAAGGTGACACACGCGGCGGCAGCGCAGGATTTGTGAGTATCGCACGGAAGCCTGAAGAACCAGAGGTGAGTAGCATCCTCAAATCGCTCATGGATGAAGAGTCAAAGAAAAAGGAAAAGAAACTTGAACGCAATCGCGATTCGGCCCGTGAATCCCGAAAGAAGCAACAGACGTACGTGGAGACGCTCGAAAACGGCATCAAACGGCTTCAGATTAACCGTGACCTCGTCATCTCGTATCGATGGGGGATCACTGGTCCAGGCTTTGGGCCACTACCGTGCCCAAATTCACAGTCAATGATCGACTGGCAGTCACGAATCGACATCGTCACAGGTGCCACTGAGACGTTTGCGAGTCTACAAAACCCGGTTAGTTTCCTGACGCTCATGCGTGCGAATCGCCAGCGACGCACACTCAGTCTGACGCGACAGGAACGCGAACGGGCTATCTTCAAGAGCTTTGTGTTTATCGGCCAGCAACTGGCAGAGCTTCGCAGGCGGGTGCTGGAGGCGCAGGTGCTACGCACGTTTATGGCCAATCCACTGGCGATAGAACTAGGTGAGGTATTGAACTTGACGGCCGACCAAAAGCTCCAGCTGCAGTGTCACGCGCAGCGCGTGTTCGATATCGAAATCGTGCAGATGGTCGCGCTCTTTAAAGTGTTTTTCGCGCTACGCAACGAGGCGCTGCGGCTGAATCTACTGGCTCCATCACTGGAGCGATACTTTCGCGACGTATGCTCGCTGGATCAGATGCAGCGGCTGTTGCAATGGACAGAGACTCATCGAAACGCGATCGAAGACGCGCTGCCGTTCACAGAACCGTAGGAGATTGTCAGAGACAAATGGATGTGATGATGATAATAATAATAATACACACACATACACATACGCATCATTATCAGCATTAGACGATTTCATGAACAAACGTGTAAGGCTGCTTTTGTGTTATAGTGTCTACCTATCTAAGTTATTCTTCATCTGCTATGGACCGCTTTCGCTTCTTCTTGCTCGGTGAAGTCCCTTTCTTCTTCTTCTTGTCTTTCGTCTCAGGTAAGAGCTCCTTTTCCTCTTCGTCTGCTTTCTCAATCTTCGCTGGAGTTGTCACAGCCAGGGCAGAGGCATCAATTAGTTGCTTCACCATGAGTTTAATCACTGGTGAACTCGACTCGAGGCTCTGTACAACATCCATGAGTGGCTTCAACTCGCGCTTGATCTTCTTCTTATCTTTACCACTCGCTTCTGTATTGACCTTGACAAAGTGCAGCGCGAAGGACATGACGATTTTCATTCGCTTGGCCTTAAGCTGCTCGTGATTTTTCAGCAACTGAATGAGTGCCTGATTCAGTGATGGGTTGACGCGGTCGAAGATCTGCTGTTCCGACGGTTCACTCAGGTACTTGGGCTTCACGATCAAAGAAAGCAAACGGAAAACCTCACATTTGGAAAATTCATCTATGGCCACTGGCGCGCTCTCGGCGTTGTCTTTCTTCTCAGAGCAAGTGGCGACCATGGCAAGTGGCTCCAGTAGCAAATGGACCGCTAAAATAGGATAACGCGTGATTAAATCATCGAATACAGTACGAGGGAAGCGCGAGTGTTTCTTCGTAAACGCATCCAACACGACCGTCTTCATCACTTCCTGCACCTGCGTGAGCGACGCTGAAGCATCCACGCGTTTCCCACACAACACACGCACCAGATATACCACCAACGCTGCACCAACTTTGCCTGCTTGGTCTTTTTCCAGCGATTTCTTCATCAACAGATCCGTGACGGTCGACAATCCTTCCAACGCTGACGTTACTGCTTCCGGCAGATCTGCGACATTGGGCACGTCCTTATTCGAACGCAAAACTTTGTTCATCAGAACGGACTGCAGACGCTCACTGAGCACACGCTTTTCCGTGTCGGACTTCGGAATGGATGTCAACACTTGGAAAAGTGGTACCACGACAGCCAACACATGTGGACTTGCGCTGTTGCGCGTGACAAACACTTGTAGCAGATCCAGCACACGCAGTTGGAAATGCACCACCTGCAGGCGCATCTTCTTGACATCTTTCTTCTTCTTGGCCTTATCTTTGACTTGTCCTACGATCGCAGCGATGGCCATGTCTTCACGATGCAACTCCGCCAGCTTTGCGTCTTTATTCAGCGCCTCCGATACTTCAGCGGCCGACGATAGCACAACCTCTTCTTCTTCCTCCTGTTCATCAATGGCTTCGTCTTCATCTTCTTCGTCATCTTGTTCTCGCCGATTAGCTGGTGCATTCTCTTCGTTCTCATCCTCTTCATTTGGAAGTAGTACATTCACCATCGTCTGGATACTCGGGCCATTCAGCAATGGCAGAATCGATCGGAATACGTGCGTTACAATGTCGCGCATAGCGCTCGAGTCCTGCGACAACAGACTCAGCAGCAGATCCGTCAAGACCACAATAGAATCATGTTCTTCTTCACTCTTTGGTTCTTCTATCTTTTTATTCTTTTGTGACGTCGTTTTCTTTTTCTTTTGGCTGCTCTTGTTTTTCTTCTTTTCGTCATCCGCCAACATCTCACCATAACATTTCGTCAAATCAACCGCTACAACCGCAGCGTCGCTGCGCTGATCTGCATCCAGCAATTGCAATGCCGTGCTCATGGACAACAATAGGAACGCCTCGAGCTGTTGTTTGATTGTGCTTTCACTTTCACCCGCGAGACGCGAGCGAATTTCACTCACGCGATTGTTGATGGTACTCAGTTCTTTCAACGTCTCCTCATCTAGTGGATGACGAAAGATAAATTCACCCGCGTTAGCATGATGCACCAACTCTTGTGAGATCGTAAACACGCAGCTCAGGACGCTTGAGGCATCAGTGGAGAGCTTGGCATTGAGAAGAGAGAACAAGCGTTTCATGCAGTTGGATGCAACGTTACTCGATAACATAGGCTCTGCTGTCATCAATACCGGTTCGAGACCAAAATCACTGGATGACGTAGAGATGTCCGTTTTCTTCTTCTTCTTGCTCTTTGAGGGGGTCGGCGACTTGGTTGTCTTCACAAATGAATGAAGCAACAGAAATCGCAGCACTTGGTCCTTCAGCGTCACCCCACCAGTCGCTTCGCTGTCCGCAGCAACGTCATCGTCCTTCATCAGGAGCTCTGACAGTGCCGACACTATCGTGTCCAGCGCCCAGAGGCGTACATTGTCTGTCTTCTTCCGCAAAATTTCAGCGCGTTCTTTCTCTTCCTCAATCGCGATAATCGCATCAAACCCACCGCTGCTTAGTCTCACAGACATCTGTTCTTTCTTCTTCTTTTCCCTGTCTTCTTCGTTTTCGTCCTCGTCATCTTCGTCAGATCCGATTTCCACCAACGTCGCGAGTGGCTTGACAAACTGCTTCTGGAAAAAATGAAAGAATTCTTCCGGTGCCGCAGTCGCGAACGCCTTGATGCAGTGGCGTGCGGCGTCGTGCAAATAATTTTTCTTAGTCACGGCGTTGTTATAGAGACATTTGACAAACCGCGGTGTCAAAATAGCGCGCAGAAGTGGACGAGGTAACGCAGGAACCAGCAACTCAAAAAGTTTGAACGCCAGTCCTTTCCGTTCGTGGGTGGCGGTGCTCTTCTCGACTAGCATATTCTCCACCAGCACATTCCAAGCCTCTTGAAAGAGTTCCCCGTCAAAATGCGCGGCGTCTTTGCCTGTGTGAAGAATGTGACCAAAGATTCCGAACCAGGCGGAGTGTGTACGAGGATACGAAGAAGACGATTGCTTAAGTGGTTCGACCAGCAAGTGGATTTGCTTCCTCTTGATAATATCCACAGAAGTCAAGAACGACGCAGGAACCTGATCGTCCACAGCTGACACCTGAAGGTAGTGACACACCCCCGCAGCCAACAACACTTGGTCGGCGTTATAGCTGCTCACGTCACCCTGTAAATGGCTGGTAAACACATCTACTAGCTCTGACAAAAAGAGCATGGGGGGAACAGACGATAACACTGCCAATACCCCTTCGTAGCAGGCTTCACGTATCCATTTCTTCCATTTCGCCAGCTCGAGCAGCTCATTCACAACTTTCACCAACAGCTTGTCGTCGTCTTGCAATCGACCCGAGCGATGCAACGCTAGCAGTCCAAACAACCGACCAAACATGTGTTCGCGTTGTTCCATACCTTTCATGGACTGGTGCACCTCCATGGCGTCGTGCAGCAGCTCCAGCACTTCCGTCAGCACAATCGAATCAAACGTGGCGAGAAGCGTTGTAAGCGCCGCACTGAACCCCTGACGAGCGGCCGCACGCGACGATGCCAGTCCGCGTACTAATCGCTTCAGCGTGTAGTCAACGTCTGTTGGTTTCTGCTGCAAATGCATCAGCAGTTGTGCCACCGCCTGCGTCCGCACGGTGCGATCGCTCTCCGCCAACGTCCAGAAGAGTTTGAGAAAATCACTCTTCTCGCTCTTTGAAGAGTCTACCATCGGATCATCAGCTGGAAGAGCCTTCGCAGTGGGCTTCACGACCACTGAGGCTGCTGCAGCCGCCGTTTTCTGTTTCTTGGTTCCCATTTCTGCTTCCTTTGTTAGACGCGGAGAATGGCGCGAGCGATTGATGCGCAGCAAAAGATGAAACGTTGCCACTCGTGTGAATGGTTGGGCGACAACAAGCATTGAATGTATGTTGCACGAATGTTGCACGTAATTCAATAGCTGTAGCTGTTGCCGAACCTTCACACCATCTGATTCGCTGTTTATCAAAAATAAATCATATTTTCCACAAATCACCATATCTTATAAAAATAATTTTAGCCAATAAATAAGAGTATGAATTTGATTAGCTCTTCGAGAATCAAGTTGAAGCTAGAACATGCACAGCAAATGACCGCCGACGCCATGACAGACTGCCTGTAGCAATGTCTACCGCTTAATTGCACGGCTTGACGATATCCAATAATATCCATGTATGTGTATGCTGACTATGTAGCAAACAGCTACCCATAAATGACACCAATGTTCGCTAGCTCCCAGTGTATTTGACAAGGCTTGTAGCCTTGCTGAAAAGGTGGAAGTGAGCTGTATGGTATTGACGATACCTGAACCTGACTCTACGCGCGGTCATCCAGATGATGACATTATGATATAATAGATATCGTATCTTCCGGATGACTTCGAACACTCCATCAACACATCACCAGTGTCGAATTACTTCTGATAGACGTGTCAGTTGTGATAATATTCGAAGGTAGCGCCTAGATATCGACTACTTCTGCCAAGTCTGCGAAAAGTAGTGAGAGGGGGGAGTAAACTGACCTTTTCGATGTCAATAATAGAAACAAGAGCGGTACTATCAAAAACGGTTTTGAATTGGCTATTGTGGATCCATAAACTACTAACAAGAAGTGGCTGCACTTTCCAATGCCGTGATGAAAGGATCCACTTTCTCTGGATTGACCTTTAGGAGGAATTGCGTCATGACGCCTTCCACTTGCAGCGAGATAATCGCACCCGTCTTCTTGCCCTTGGCCTCGTGGGGTTTGATGCTCATGCCCTTGTATAGGGACGAGTTCAGCACGATCTTGCCGATTTGGTTGCGTGCAAGGATTCTAGATGCATCAATAGAAGCTTATAAATCAGCAACAGGTACCATGGTGTGACAATCTCAATCAATACTTACCTTGCTTTTTTGGTATTTTTGTTTACGAGTACTTGCAGAGGATGCACACCCTTGTCTGCCCAGCGCTTTTCATCCTTCTTGAATTCAAATATTTTGGCTTTCTCCACGTCAAACACGATGTCATCGTCTGATGAATCCGACTGAATACATACACATATAGAACCTGAGACCTGATCAACATAGATTGTTAAGGATCATGCCATGCTTACCTTAAGAATCACCGTGGGTTCTTCTCGTCCGATATTCTCGTCGTCGTCATTCGTGGAAGCTCCAGCGCCGCTCGAACCGGTGGTGCTGGTCGCAGGTGCAGCACCAAACGTAGATGTTGATGGAGCCAAGTTAAAGTTAAACGGCTTCGTGGCTCCAGAAATACTATTGCCAGCTGCACTTGTTGTCGAAGATGTCGATGATGATGAATTCGATCCGAACGAAAATCCACCTGTAGGAGCTGATGATTTTGGAGCTGGTACACTCCCACCAAATGAAAATCCACTTGAGGGAGCTGGAGCAGGTGCTTTTGAACCAGTGGAGGGGCTATTTGTAGATGAACTTCCAAATGAAAACGCTGGTGTGGCTGATGGTTTTGCAGAGTCGATAGACTTTGTCGCAGCGGAAGAAGAACCGAAAGTAAACCCACTGGTGGCAGCTGGCTTCGTTGCGGATTGATCGTCTTTCTTGGTACCAAAAGAGAAAGTCGAAGATGCAGAAGAAAGAGCAGCACTGGATGCAATGAATCCGCTGGATGGCGTGGTTATTGTACCAGTATCAGGAGCAGACAACATAGTTGTGGTAGACGCTGGTGTAGCTGCAACGGGTCGTTTTCCCTGGGAATCAATTGGAACTGGTCTTGTGGAGGCAAATTTGGTCGCAATCTGTTCCGCATGCTTCAAGTAGTCCTATTGATACATACAATTATTGGAAGTGTTCCTGATATGACGCCATCGTGCACTCTAAATATTCACAAACCAACCTGAACAGCCGCAGTCCAACTGGCACTGGGATGCTCCTTGGCCTGCTCACTGACAAATGCCAGAAATTCCTTGTTCAGCACCTCGATCGCATCCTGGTATGTAGTGGGAGCAGAAGTCGATGGCTTCGAAGCACCTGCGGATGCCACCGGAGCAGTACCGCTCGACCAACCATTCGTAGTCGTTGGTTGGCTTGCTACTGGAGCCGCGGGAGCTTGAGGAGTAAGTCCAGAGAATCCAGCAAACGGGTTGGCTTTTGGCGGCGCCGATGCTGAAGCTGTGAGACCCTGACCAAATACAACAAGATAAGCAAATGTAAGTGGTATGTTAATCTGCCTGTCTACGTTCACAATATAATCAACAGCAGCAGCGTATTTTCTACCTGAAATCCACCGAATGGGTTCGACACGCTCGTGGCCGACGCTGCAGGTGGTGGTCGCTTAGCGGCTGGTGCTGCCGACACACGCGCTTTCACGATCTTGCGCTGGCGAATGGACTCATCACTTGCACGCTGAAAGCCGATATCGAAGGAATCACTGGAGACGTCATCTTCTCGCGCCTCGTAGTCCTCACGGCGCATCTGGCCGTTCTCGCTCCGTCGCTTCGACATCCTGATGTTACTACTGAACCAACCAGTCGTGTGGACTTCTTGTAATCTGAAGGAAGGTAAATTAGCGCCAACTGTCCAAAACGGTTCGAGGGGAAAAAATCGCGAAATTATTGTACAGCATTATATAAATTACACAATTAAGGTAAGGTAATAAATCAATTTAGTGCTGATCGGTCAGCTATATAAATTACATTCTATTATTGGCCAATTATTGTTTATGTGGAATATATTGGACAAAACACCGATATAGGCAAAATATGTTTTTAAAATATTACAATAAAATCAAATAATTTTAATTCTAAAACCTATTTTTACAGAAAATCTAATTATTGCACACAAATTTATGAGCGAAATAGACGCGCATCAAAACACTCTTAAACTGATCTTTCACCTTAGCGAGTTTATTAACTTGCAATAGCAGATGATTACCTGTCGACAGAGCGAATGAAAGGTATGAAAAGTGGGAATTTGAGCAGCATAGCAATATGGCGATGCTGTTGTCGATATATTTTGCGTTTTGAGTGATTGTTTTCTTGGTTTTAAGTTTTGCTTTTCTGTCGTTTGTTTTCAAAAGTAGGTCTTGATCTTCTTGACAATGTCATCGACCCGAGCGGACTGCGTGAAGAAATCGAGGAACTGGCCGTCGGGACCGATGAGGTACATCACAATTGAGTGATCCACAAGATAATCATCGTCATCATCATCATTTTCGTCGGCTTTGGAGAAGTAGACGCGGTATGCCTTGGTGATATCAGCTACTTGGTCGCGGGTGCCTGTCAGCATCTTGAACGCAGGGTGAAAATCTGCAATCGACGGTTATATCAAAGTCATTCATGGTTGCTATGCAAATCAACCATCCGGAGAATACTCATAAATGATTAAGCAGCACCTACCTTGTTTGTAAGCTTGCATCTGTGCAATTGTGTCTCGTCTCGGATCCACCGTTACAAACAATGGCACCACTTCTGGCGCGTTGTCGCGACTGAGTTTGTCCAAAACGTTGCCAATACGCACTAGTTCATTCGGGCAAATGTCGGGGCAATGCGTGAAGCCGAAATAGAGCAGTGTGTACTTGCCCAAGAACGAGGCATCCGTGACAGCGCGTCTTGTGTCACAATCCACAAGTGACCACGGTCCACCAAGAAGCGGTTTTCCAATAGAGACGACTTTGGTGGTGGCTATGGGAATGATTGCAAATGCATATCAGCACCAACCCATCAATACTGGATGCTAATTTCAAAACAACCTACTTTGCGTTTGCAGACGCTCCTTCTCTGTGTAGTAGTAGTACACAGCACCACAACCGATGACACCAGCTAGCGCCAATCCTGTCCAAGTAATCGGCTACATAGCGAGAGAGATTTGTATCATTCGTTTGCTGTTTAAGCATAAGCATCTGAAGCTATATGCACGTACTCCAATCTTATCCGACTTTCCAGGTGCCTCGCTAGAGAATGTGCGCTGTAGCACGGAGAGTCTAGCTCCCATGTGCTGCTTCACAGACGTCCGTGCGAATTTCTGAGTCACACGTGACACGAACATCTTCCTTCACCTCTATTCGTAGTGTAGTGACTAGCTCCATTGATACACAGCAATGTGGGTTTTATGGGAAATGGGCTTTTGGATTATGTAATCGACATTGGGTTTTTCTTTTCTTTATTCAGTCCGAGCGGGTTTATCCGTATGGGTTTTAACCCGCTCCTGTTGGGTTTGAAA
Organism: Pilasporangium apinafurcum; assembly: GCA_001600495.1. Lineage (NCBI taxonomy): Eukaryota > Oomycota > Peronosporomycetes > Pythiales > Pythiaceae > Pilasporangium > Pilasporangium apinafurcum. The sequence goes on from BCKE01000001.1 coordinate 58,293, forward strand.
CCCGTAGCTATTGGCAGTGTATGGTGGATATTTCCCTCAGTGGATCTCACGCATTGAAGCGGAGGAACCGAAGAGCGATGGCAGATGAGAGTGCGCGCGTGCTGGCGCGTTTCGTGCGCCCCATCTACGATGCCATCGATAGTCGCCAATACAAAAATGCTATCAAACTCTGTGCACACAAGAAAGTGGCACATCTCGACATCGTGCAAGTGCTGAAAGCGCATTGCCTCGAGCGCACAGGCAAGGTGGATGAGGCGCTAGTAATCTGTCGGCAGGTACAGAGGAAGAATCCGACGGATGACACGCTGCTCAACACGATGAATCTCGTCTTCAAGCTCAGTGGGTGTGAACACGAAATGCTACCAACTTTCGAGTACGCGTGTGCGCATGCCGAGCCGCCAAATGAGGAGCTCTTCACGTCGCTCTTTGTTGCGTATGCGCGACGAGGAGATTTTCTCAAGCAGCAGCAGACAGCGCTTAAGATGTATAAGGCGTTCAACAACATCAAGTACGTATGCTGGGCAGCAATAAGTATGATGCTGCAGGTGGAGCACCTCCGTGCTCCACCCAAAATGCTCAATTTGGCAGAGCGAATGCTCTTGAAGACACTACGCGAATCCAAGTCGAACGATGGGGAAGCCTTGCAGCTTGCCGTGCTTATTCTGCAGCTACAAGGGAAAAATACCGATGCGTTGCAAGTGTTTGATGAATTTGTGAAGTTCCTTGACGATGATGACACGGTTGCAACGAAAGAAAACTCACAGCGATCGAATGGACGAGCAAGTGAGGGCGAAGGCGCCTACGATGAAGATATTGAATTGGGACCAATGCAAGCCATCGATCGCCTTACACTGGAGGCATCACTTGCAAAGCAAGTATCTGATTCTGGTCGTTGCGCTTCCATCAATCGAGAACTACTGGAGAAATATAATGCAGATGACTGGGCATTTCTGCTGGAGTACATCAACGCTCGTTTCCAACAAACCAATGATTTGGAGGCGCTGGAAAAGGAGCTCACTGCGTTCTTCACGGAATTGCAGACTCGCCCAGGAAATGAGGTGCTCCGTGGACCAGTCCTCGCTGTGATTCATGTTAACAGCGAGATCCTACAACGTCTCCATGAGCGGAAAGCCCCCGCAGATGACGTGAAGAAAGTAGAAGCACGATTAGAGGAGCTGATTGCGGGATACATGGATCGGTTCTACTCAAAAACCTGCTGCTTCACGGACCTGAAGCAATATGTGACATTGTTCCTGAGCACCAGTACTACTTTTTCCAATGCAACTAAGACGAAGTTTATCACTCGTGTGCATACGCTTTATGCAGACTCGGTAAGCAGCGAATCGTCGAAGATTGAAGCAGACGACCGCAAAGGCAGTCTGAACCGCTTGAATCGACACATTTTGTCGCTAAAAATGTTGCGATTTCTTGGCTATTTCCACGATCAAGAGAAGTTCTCCATCAGTGATCTGGAAGATTTGGTGAAGGAGCTGGTGAAGGAATATGAATTGTGCAGTTGGTTAAATGAGGGTGGCACTGGTGGTCAGCGTGAAGTCCAGCCCACCGACGATTTGCTGCTTATCGCTGCGCACTTCCTACTGGACATTTATCAGCGCACACCAGGTCGTCGAGAGATTCTACTGCAAGCAGCGGCTCTCCTAGAATATGGTTTGGAGAAAAGTGCCTACAATTTTCAGATGAAATTGCTGCTTTGCCGTGTATATGCTTATATGAGTGCGTGTGAAGTCATGCTCAGTCGCCACACAGAACTCGATGTGAAGTACGTTCAGCTGGACTCGTTATCGTTCCTTGTACTAGACAAATTGCTTGCACTTTGCCACTACCCCGAGGCACGACGGCTATGTGACAGCATCAATCGACTACATCGAATGACAGGCAATGACACGCCCGAGTACATTAGCCGAGCGTATCGTTTAGGTGTTTATTCTAAAGTACTGGACATGACGAGTTTCTTATACAAGCGTATGGAGAAGTCTCACACGCTCGCCATCAGTAGGAGTGAATCGCTGCAGTTTACGATTATGGATGCGCTGACAAGTGGACCAAGCAAACTGCATGAGCATCTTGGCTCAGAGAAGGTTCTAAAGGACGTTGAAGCTCTGGAGAAGATGCTGCTGTCGGAGGAAAACTTGTCTCAAAACCAGCATCGAGAGGTCGTGGTACAGTGGACTGCGCAGCAACAGATCGCGAACGGTGATGCTTTCGCAGAGGACGATGCGCCGCTCATAGAATGCGATAGATCCGCGCATTTGAGTTCATCCCTCCTGTGGTTGAAGCTCCGCACTGTAGAATGCCGACTTCTTCGTGCAATTGCGCTTGGAGACAATGACAAACTCGCAACACTTGAACAGAGCTACCGTGCCCATTTATCGCAGCTGAACTTGATTTCTGCTTCGTCTACTGACGATAGTAAACAGTTGGCCCTGAATTTGCAAAAGCAAGTGTGGAAGTGGTGTTCAGGAGTGGTGTCGGAAGTGGTGAAGCTAAGTCAACCGGATGCAGACTTAGAGTCTTTACCACACGCATTAGCTGACCTGCAGACCATGCTCGTTGGAATTACTGAACAGATTCCAGGAGCTTTAACGTTCGGCTCTTCTGATCAGAGCGGTGGTGATGCGATCTCATTTTCTTCTTTTGGCGTGTCGGTGATGTCGCTGCTACTCCATGAATGTGGCTTACTCGTGCTCAGTCTCTCCAGTTTGGCGATACGAGGGCTTGCTAAAAAGAAAGGTAAGAAGGATGAGCGACAACTCGCGTGTGCGAATGCGCTTCGTAGTTTCCTCAAGCAGATGCAGGAGTCGTTTGCGTCTTTGGATAATCAGATCAATGCGCTCAGCTTCGCGAGTGCTGTGCCACCGCTCCTTCTGACTGGGAAATCCACGAATCTCGATCTGGCGGCACAAAAGGCACAGCAAAATGTTCAGAAATCATACGAAGATTTGCAGATCCGACTGCGCGAGTTGTTGCAGGAACGTGTAGCCATAATTCGTGCGATCTTGCAAAAGTAGTCGTTAGTTGTTAATAGACGTGTGTTTGTTAATAACAATTATATAACGTGATATTATCACGGGTAAAGTTCAATAGACTGTGATTCTCTCAAACAGAGCGAATTGCCGACTGTTTCTTGCAATGGCGCCGTCGTCCGCGGTCTATGAATCGTCCGCAGTGGCGGCGACAGCGCTGCATGGTGCATCCACAATCCACAGCAACATCATCGCCAGGTATGACATCAGCGCGGGCGCGCTCAGTGTGGACGCGAGCGGTTCCTACGCTGTGCTCGCCGGACGAAAAGGTCTTCATCTCGTGGATCTCGAAGCGCCTTACGTGCCAATGGCAACGCTGCATCACCAGACGAAATGGGACGTGACAGTCGTCAAGTGCAACCCCCATATGCTCTATAAAAGCTACGTGGCGTCTACGTCCAACCACAATACACTCATCTGGAACATTGCCAACGCAAGTACAGGTAACACCACCAATAGTAATGCACAAATTCCTTCCTCCGCAAATCAGAACCAGCAGTCGCTTGTGGCTACGTTACGAGCACATACACGGCCCGTGAGCGATTTATCGTGGTCGCCTGCGCAGCCGGCAGTGCTGGCAACATGCTCAGCGGACCTGAAGACGCACTTGTGGGACATTCGCGCTCCACAACGGCCTGTGCAAACACTCGGGGCAGTCACAACAGGTGCTACGAAAGTGGAGTGGAATCGCGTGGATCAGACAAGTCTTGCGACGGCACATGACGGAGAAGTACGCGTGTGGGATACCCGTGCGGCTGATAAAGCACCAGCTGCACTGATCACTGCGCACATGCAAAAGATCTACGGCATCGACTGGCATCCGCGACGCATGTACGAGCTGGTGACATGTTCAGAGGACAAAACTGTCAAGATCTGGGATGTGACGCAGCCGCGCGTATATCAAGGGCTGTTAACGACTGGGGCTCCTGTGTGGAGAGCGCGATACACGCCGTTTGGGGACGGTCTTGTCACCATTTCCCAACGATTAGACAACACACTGCGACTATGGGCGCTTTCACAGGCAGAGGGGACGGGGATCTCCATTGATCCTGTGTATACATACGCTGGACATAGTGATTTAGTGAAGGGAGTGTCGTGGCGAGCAAGACCGAACGCAGGAACATATCAGTTGGTGTCGTGGTCAAAGAATCAGGAGCTCCGTATGTGGCGAGTAGAACCGCAACATCTCGAGGCTTGTGGGTATGACACAACATCATACACGGATGCAGTATCTTCGGAGCCGGCGGAACTAGTGCGAGTGGATGTAGCACAGCTACAGACTCAATCCAAGTATGACATTTCGATATTGAAGTCTGACTTCGTTCCGCTGGCGATTCCAACGTCTGCTGTCCCGCTCAGCGCGTCAGAGTACAGCTTGGAGGGGAAGAACAAGTCTCTTCAAGCGCTCTTAACGTTCGAAGAAGATCTGATCAAGGATGGAGACGTGCAGACTCAGAGTGACGATGAAAGTGGATCCAGCACTGGCGCAATCTCTGAAGGCGTGGAAGCAAAGGAGAAAAATGCTGCAACTGTCCCCGGAAAAGCAAGTGCCTTACCCTGCCCGCGCATCTCTGGAGCGTGCTTTAGTGGACCAAACATGCTGCTGGTGTTTGACTCTCGAGTCGCGATCGGCCAGACAAGAAGCTCCAGTGTGCCAGCTGCTATGGCTGCAGGGAAGACGAATAAAACGCCCCAGCCTGCGAATAAGTTGCCACGCACATATGATGAGTTACTGGACCTAAGAGATTCGCGATTTGCTACGAAGAAGAATAAAAAGCCGTCCGTTAAACTACGATCAGCTTCGAATGTATTGGGAGCCATGGATCTGGCAAGTGAGTGGGGTCAGCAACACGACATGATGGAGTCTATTGGATTCGGCGATGATGCAGATGTGAGTACGCATGGATACAGAAACAACAATTATTTCACCTCTACGACTGATCCGATGCTTGGCGGTGACATGGACACATCTATCCATGGCGGATCCGAGTATCTCACCTCCTTCTTCTCGACGTCTGATTACCATCTGCAAGTCAATCCCGAGCATCGGATCTCCGTTCCAACCAATCCAAATCCTGGTGTACTGCTTTCTCCGCGTGCATCGACCATAAGAACCACTAACGCAGGTGATCGGTCAAAGCGAGTGGAGCAATCCGCACCACCGCTGAATCTTGACTTGAGCCTGAGTGTCACCATCTTGGATTTGTCCAAATTGTGCGGTGTATCGTCTATACTGACGTATCAAACAAATCTCACCCCACAAGTTCCAAGAGACCAAAAGCAGGAACCAATGAGCCGCTTTCCCAAAGCAGCTATGAACCAAGTACCACGTGGTTTGGGATCAGGAAGCCGTTCTTTGCTGACGTGGATGCTACGTGCCGCGGATGAAATGACGAATAAAACAACCCATTCAACGATCTCACTCGAAGCATCAACGGGGAACGGCACAACGTCAGGGCGAAGGAATCACCTGAGTCATATTCTCAAGTCACTTTTATCAGCCCAGCATGGAACAGATACTTTTGATCCAGTGTTGTCGGTGCCTGAAGATGCTGATTCGACAGTATCGGATGCCTGTGCTTATAATTCTCGTGTTGCCGCTCTGGCAGGAAGAACAGATCTACAGCAGATCTGGTCACTTTTGGAAATTTCTACCGCCCCTGTTGCTGAATTACCTCTGTACACAAATAACGCTTTGGCGAATATTCTGACATCGCACCCATGGAGTGCTCACCCATTTGGCAAACGGCTCGTAAGAAAAGTGTTAGATATGTATGAACAGGCGGGAGATCTCCCAACTCTAGCTACGATCGTCTGCGTGCTGAGTCCAGCTGATTCCAGTAATGCTAACTCAGCGGAGGTGAAAAAATCTGACCTCTCGATTCAGCAGCTGGATCAAACTTTTGCCAAGAACGGTTCAACGGTTACCAGTACTAGTAGTGTGGAAACAGCACTTTCTACCACAACAACCAACAACAGTGAAATGCTACGATCCAGAAAATCAACAAATGCGCTTTCCCAACTTTCAGAGGCGTTTGCTGATGTAGGTGATCTGCCTCCAATCATGAAAAATGCTAGACGATCGGTTAGCCACAACGAATTTGCGCGTGTGAAGCACCTAGAGCGAACAGCGACAGTTAAAGATCTTTCATCGACAATTGGTCCACTGCAATTGTCCAAAGAGTGGCCCGCTCCGAGTATTGCTAATCGAGTATTAAGTCCCACCAGAACAGCAACACCAAAAGCACACAGGATCTCAAGTACTCCAAAAGCACTGACTTCAAGTGGCTGGAAAATGGACTTTGAGAAGTTAGATCCATTTAAAACATGGAGTGCATCGACAATGAAAGATTCCTCGCCACGTCCAACGATTCAAGATGCGCTTCAGCCTGCGGTTAATCCGGCGTTGATGATGTCACCAAAGATAGAGCCTCAGGAGGATCTACTACTTACAGACAGAGAGCTTGCATATTTATCCTCTGATGATGTGGAGGCTGAGGATCTGCATCCCTCACATCGAATAGCCCTTGAGGTGGATTATCGATCGTTTGATGACGACAAGTGCTTACTCTCGTCGAATTTCTTGGATGAGGAACGGTACGATATCTACAAGAAGTCATATGCGGAGTTGCTTTACCAATATGGTGCGATGAATCTGCGCAATAGCGTGTTGAAGACCGTTTCCAAGGGTGACCAAGAGCATGAAGGCATCGTCTTCGGTCTGCTATGTCAATCGTGTCAAACAGTACGTACAAATTCTTTTTACTTTTTTCTATTCATATTATTTGATGATTGATGATCGTGCATATTTTGTAGCCCACAGACCATCCTTACTGCTCTTCATGTCGTGACTTTGCCGTGAAATGCTCGGTTTGTCAATTGGTCGTGCGTGGACAATCGATGTTTTGTATGGCTTGTGGCCACGGTGGCCATGCAGAGCATCTTCGCGAGTGGTTTGAATCTGAAGCTGCATGTCCAACTGGTTGTGGCTGCTGGTGCAAACAGGCAACGGGCACACTTTCGTCGTTCCACGTCGAGCGGGTTGAGGAAGAATCAGTTGTGCCATCCAGATCCTATTCATTTTGAAATGGCTACACTTTATGTATCGAGATCTGGTACGATACCGGTATGGATGTAGTACTGAGAACCTGTATGTGTTGATGTGATGAGTGAATGGTTGGTGGAAGCATCATTTTAGGGAGGTTTGTTCTTCTGGGAAATGGAGTTGGTCGGTATTGAACATCACCTGCAGCAAAAATGGGTCGTGGGAGTGGCTTGAGTTTGGAGCGATTTATCAAAGGCAAGGCGCACAAGTCCAAGGCCGACGCCAAAAGCAAAAAGAAAGTTATCATCCGCAAAGCCCAGCGGCGACGAGAGTATGAACAGATCAAGAAACGAGAAGGCAAGACCCAGAACGATACCGATGATGATGACAAGAACGGCCCGACGTCGTTTTACGATAAGTTTTTCAGTGAGTTAAAGAAAGAAAATGATCAAGCGAAGATTAAGGTACATTGTGTAATATCAGACGCACGAAATGGCGTGGTATTTAATTTTACTGTTCTTCTTGCGCTAACAAATGGTTGATGAATATTGCAGACAGACCAAGGTGAGAGTGAGCGGAGGCGCACTGCAAAACCTGATCCGTTCTTTAAGGCAAAGAAGAAGGCTGCCGTGGTTAAAGACGAGAAGAAACGCGCGTTTGCTGAGAAAGAGAAACACAAGGCAGAGATGGAGAAAAAAATCAACCAGCGCAAGAAGCGCCACGTCAAGCTGAGTGTTAGGACCGCATCTGGTCAGCCGGTGATCCGCAACCACATCGGCGATATTTTAGCCAAGTTGCAGACAGAGAAGAATGCCAAATAAGTATAACATTTATATTGCAAACTGCATTCAGTCACGTCGACCTTTAACACAATACTCGTAGCAAAGTTGGGCATGATATCTGTGCAAGATGCAAAAACACCAATGAAATGACTATAATCTATGCAGAAGAAACACGCAAATTATTGAAACAATGACGATCATGAAGAACAGACACGCAATCGAATCAATAGAAGAGCGGACAGGATGGATTTTTTTTTCTAAATAAATCTCTGCTCTCTCCTCTGTATATCCTTTTTTCTTGGTATTTCTTTTGCATTCCTGTAACAACTACATGCCCCAGAATATCATCGTCACCATACAAAACGATGTAATTCATGCTACTGGTGGAAGATGCGTGGAGCATGCTCGTTCGCCGTCATTGAATGATTTACTTGGCCATTGGGTGCGCAGCGACGTATTCAATGACTTCGGCAGGGGTGGTCAGCTTTTCGGACTCCACATCTGGAATTTCAATGGTGAATTCTTCCTCCATGGCCATGACCACTTCCACTACATCCAACGAATCGAGACCGAGATCCTCCACGAACTTGGCGGTTTCCTTCACCTTGTCAGCGTCGACCTTTTCAAAGTTCTTGACGACACTCAACACGCGATCGCTCACTTCGTTTCTGTCCAAGAAGGTCTGTGCGCTGAAGAAACGCACCGACGATGGCACAGCCACAGCAGAACGCGAGGCAGGGCGGGCAGCGGCGCGGGCGAGAGGGCGGAGGACGGCGGAGAAGCGGTTCATGTTGCGATCTGAGTGAGGAGCTCCTTGGTGTTCTGTGTGTGTGGTGAGCGGATCAACACCACCCGAACCATCTTAAAACCTCATCTTCATCCTAAAAAACCTTATTACCCTGGTAAAATTGGGACAATCCCTAATTTAATAAAGAGAGGCGATTTAAGCCCGCAGTTATCGTAATAGACGCAGCATGTTTGTAAAGAATAGTCGAATAAATACAGTTGCGGGTTTAAGTGGATTTTGAACATTAATGTGATCACAAATTTGTTGAGAAAGATGCCATCGGAAGCTGAAGCGCGCGAGTGGTGGAGCCAGCGGGAAGTGAAGGTGGAGAAGGAACTGGCAAGTGCGATGCAAAAGCGCATAGAAGCCCAACGTGCGCAGATTCACGCATTCAAGTTGGAGCAGAGCAAGTGGGAACATGAACTACAGGTCGGAGTATGTTGCTGTGATTCTCCATGTCACATGGTACTGATTTTGTTTGTTTGCATTTTCGCCTCATGTAGCTACGCATATTCAAGTATGCACATGACCGAAAGCTACTCAGTGAACATAACATTGAGCTACAAGAAGCATTAACCGTGATGGAAGAGAAGTTTGAGAAGCATCAGCAGGAAATGGACATCCAAACAGCTCGTATTGTAGAGCTGGAAGGAATGTTGCATGATAACCAGACTCAGACCCAGCTTATACAAGAACTACGAGAAAACAATCGCGTACTTTCGCAGGTACGAAGCATATATTACTGAATGTGTATGTACCACGCTGATGCGTCTTGATTTTTTACTGGAAATTTGTTGCAGCGCTTGGTGGAATGGGAACAATTCCATCAAAAGCAGATAGCCGCACATGATGATGCTCATAAACGCAAGCAGGAAGAGCTGCTGGACTATCTGGAGCGCGAATTGTCCATTGCAGTAGATGAAGATGATGTGCCAAATACGAAAAGCGTACAAGATGACGGTGTAAAGCAAAGACGAATGACTGTAGATACGCGAGCGAGAAGACATGGCTATGGACTAGAGACCATCGATACAGACACTTTGCAAGCTCGGGTAGTAGAGCTGGAGAAGCTCTGTAAGCATAAAGACCAACAGATTCATTCTTTGAAAACGATCCTCGAACGTCAGGAAAAAATCTTTGATCAAAACCTCAAACTGACGACAGCGAAATATGATCAAGTGAAAGCCATCAATATCGCCTTGCAAGTAAGTGTCTGAATTGACATTTGTTGTCGTGTATAGCAGAACCTAATAAAGGTTTGATTTATGTAGAAACGGCTGCTGAATTCTCTGACTGAAAGTATCAGCAGTTCTGGATAGCGGTAATTCAGTTCCTTGATGTTGTAAAGTAAATAATTATAAATCGGTAGCAGCATTAATAATCGAAGAAGCGCATGATAACATGGTCAAGTTACGATTGCGTGTAGGTTAAATAGTCCTTGTTTCATTTGGATATTTATCAAAACCTGTCCATCTTCACGCCTTTGGTTGGAATCTGTATCACAAGCTAGTGTCGATTGGCAACAGTTCTGAGCCAACGCATTACTGTTGCGTTTGGATATTGTATTTGCGCTGTCACACGTATAGCACAGAGAATATAAGCATCAGCATCTCCAATGTGATGAATTAGTAAAACAAGCGACTGCTACACACCTGCCATTCGTTGGCACTCGCTTCCTTTTGCTTAATGTTTTTGTTCAGCTGTGCGAGTACTTGTGCGATGCCGTCGCGATTAGCCGTGACGGCCGGCAGCACTTCCTTCACAGTACGTTCCACGAGTACTCCGCCAACCATACGATAGGCTTTGCGGTCCGCTGGCAGGTCCTGTAGCGTTTGAATGACGCGCTCATGCTCTGCAGTCTCCACCTCTAGCTCCGCGATCTTTTCGGCCATCTGTCGCACCTCCGATCGCATCGCCTTGTACGTCGCGATGACCTGCTGCTCCGTGATCTGCCCGTCCGCCATATTCAATCGTTGTCCTCACAAATAACACCAAGGATCGATCCACACAAGGAGATTTACTTAAGGGACAATCTATTCCTAAAATTATTTTTAAAAAAGGAACTATACTTTTTCCAAGTATCGAGGCAATTAAATAAGGGATTAAATAATTTACTTAGATTTTGTATACAGTGACCGGTAACGTACACTCAGGGTCATTGGCTGGCTGGGTTTCTGTGCTTCATGAGGAAAAGCGTCCTAGTTCCTATTGTTATTGAGAAATCAACTGACTCTTCCCAAGGACAACCATGCAGAACGAAGCCGGCCAATCCATCGATATTTACATCCCTCGCAAGTGGTACGTCGGCTCTCTATCATGTCTAATGTATGCTCAGTCTTCTATAGTACGATGCTTATCTGCAAACTTTGGTGGTTTGTGACTGTAGCTCCTGGACCAACCGTATCCTTGCGGCCAAGGACCATGCTTCGGTGCAGATCAATGTCGGTCGCGTGAACGCCAACGGTGTCTTCACCGGTGAATCCGACACCTTTGCTCTTGCGGGTTACATCCGTGGCAAGGGCGAAGCCGATTTGGCTTTGACTGAGCTCGCTCGTCAGGCGGATGCCAAGCACTAAATACGCTTCCAGGGTTGTTAGCAGCATGGATAACAGCAGTGCGATTCCAGTAAAGAAAGAGAGACGTTGTCAATAAATGCTGTAGGCGGATACATGCGCATGATGTGTATGTTTTTGCAGATCGACGGTTTGGCGCTTGTCGTATGATAGAGTTGGTTGAAGATTGCTTTTTATTTAATGCCAATATTGAATGAACTGCAATTTGAAAACTCAACCAGTAAGCGTCCTTTACACAAGTCAATGCTCTACATAAATGCTAACTGATCCTTGAGTTTGATCACTTGCAATTGACTGATGTTGTGTACTTGAGCTGGCTTGTATACATGTGTATTTAAAAAAAATCCAATGATCTCGAAGGCGATATGTATTATGGCCCGGTAATTTGCCTTTCCTGCCTCAACTACGATTGCTATCTGACGAAATGCTGCGGTCAGTAATCAGCCCTCATACTATGCTTTTCCGTGCGATTAACTCTACAGATAAACAACATGAAGGGGTCACCACAAATATCTACCGAAACAAGTAACTTTCGTTGAACATACCGGCGGTGTACGCTGCACCATCGCTTCCGACACCACCTTCATCGTATCAATGTATCTATTGATGCACAGTGCCAAGCAGTTCTGTTGCTTGCTGTCAAGCTTTCCATTCGGACGCGTAATGCATTTGTCGAAACATTTCTCCTGAAGGTTTTGCGTCAGCTCCTGCAGCGCCTGAGCATTGACTTCCGAGCGAACCTTTTGCCATTCACACACACGTACAGAGATACATTCAATGTCATGTGAACAAACGGGTCACAGACGCACTATACTGATAAGAGCCGCTTACTCGCATGAGTAGCTCATTCTTCTGCGCGGACGTGAGGTTAGCTTGATCCATTGGCTCTGTCTTGTTCCTTTTTTAGTAGTGAACATCGGAATCCCAACAATAATTGACTACTATGTAGTCAAAATATATAACGAATAACAGTACATTCTTAGAACTGTAAAAGGAAGTAATTTTTCTTACAAAATTTTTTGCAATTAAAGGTGAGGTTTTAATGGATAAAATCCAAAACAAGGTGAATTGCGCAGTTACCTTAGACCAAAGCGGATCAGTTGGCAAGAATAGAAAAGCGCACGAAAATGCATACATCACTGGAACGACCACATCCAGACTGTCAGGATGTAAGCAACTCTGTGGCTTTTATCAGCTTTTAGCTGCATACTTTACCATTCAATGCGTTAATTAATGCGATTATTCATTGGTCTGCTTTGCTCTGCAGGTGATTGCGAATCTCTACGCTTGTCATGAGGAAAACCCACGTGCCAAGTTCTTTGGTGCTTGTAACGAAGCGAAGTTGGCGCTAGATAAATGTTTTAAAAAAGAAAAAGAGAAGAAACGCGATGCCAATTTCCGCCAAGCGAAGGCATCCGATGCCTACTGCCGACAGAAAATGAAAGAACGTCGGGAGAGAGTAGCCGCTGCAACAGTACAAGGAACAGGTTTCAATGCCAACACCCAGTGATCAGCTAACGGAGCTGTTTGATGGCCAAACATGACAGCAGCAGCAGTAACAAAAAACAAGAATAAACAAAATGTCCTGAAAGGCTCTATTATAGAATTTTCTTGCTCTTTTAGTATCAATGGATGTACGCACAGGACGAGAACCTACTTCTTCTCTTCACCTAGATGCAGCTTATCTCCTGTCGGTCGGTCCCAAACTGAGAATCGCGTCGTCAAGTTCCAATAGTAGATCTTCCCGCGGTTATCCAGTGCCGAGCGCCAGTTGCCGAATTTCTGGCCGATAAGTGTGAATTCTTCCTCCGTCATTGGTTGTTCCTCTTTGGGTGCAGGTGGAGGTTGGCCCCAAGGGATGGTGCCTTCCATAATGTATTTTGCATCCACCTTCTCTAGATTCTTCAACTCATGCTTCATGTATTCTGCCATGGTGTTGGCAATCCGTAGCCCAGTCGGGGTCTCATTATCCAGCAAGTGCTTGGCGATGGCGTTCTGGAGCACAGCTGGTCCTTCTTTCAGTCCGCGGTCATAGGATATGCAGGCATTAAAACAGACTTGCTGCACCTCAGCGAGATGCTTGTTCACCGTCAGTTCTGAAACGTTGAGGTATCGGATGCGCACGACAGTTTCTTCCCACAGTCGATCAAACATCAGCTCCTGCATGATCTTGCCTTCTGTACCCTCCAGCGCTAGACGGCGATGCAATATCCACACATGCGCCATCAGCAGCGCCTGTTGCGCGCGAAAGTTGGGTGTGAGCTGCAAAGCGCGGTAGAAATCGGGCAGCGCCGTCTGGTTCACACAGCTCTGGAAGACGCGGGTCGAGTCGCGATAGAGTCGGTCATCTTCGTTCATGAAGCCGAGCAGCTTCAACAGCCACTCCCAACGATCAATCTGGCCGTGGCGTTGCGTGACATCGAAATTTGCGGACCGCCCCATCAACCCGCGCCCTGGAGAGGGTGGTGGCATGTCGGTCTTGGCCCAGTCATACTTGGAGACGGTGGAGGTAGCATCAGCGACATTGGCAGTGGCGCTCGTAGTGGACGCACAGCGGACGACCATCGCGCAGTTAATAGCAGGAGCCAATGAGCGCTTGCTGGCTGTCGTCATCACTAGTGCGATGCGCATGGCCATTGTGAGGATGTGAGTTGTGTGTGTGATTCCGGAGGGCTGGAACAGTGATTGCGTTGCTTTAGCGCCACCAAGCAATCAGGTGTGATCGAAATAGTGTACATATCTATTAATTACTGTGATGCTATGACGGAAATAATGTGAGCCACATGTTCAATAATTATTGTGCTCCAATGACAATAATTATTGTGCATTGGTGCAAGCCAACCAGTCAAAAACGCAGTTGTTGGCCGAAAAGCTTCATAAGCAAAGCGACACTAAATGGGACGCAAGAGCAGACACAGTGCACGAACGGGTGACGGCGGTGCAGAACTGCGCTTGAAGAAAAAGCAGCTGCAGGCAGCAGAGCGCGCGCAGAAAGATGCGGAGCTGGAGTTCTACGATAACCCTTCCGAGGATGAAAACGACAGTGAAGCTGTCGATTCTGATGGCTCCGAATATGGGGAAGAGCAGGAAGTACTACAGTTAGGAGAAGATGAAGATAGTGATAGTGAAGATGAAGGTGGTGAGCATGATGAGGATGAGGATGAGGATGATGACTTTGATGGAGATGAAGAGCGCAAGAAAATTCTACAGATGGATGGGAAGTGGGGCAAATCAAAGAAGAATTTCTATTCGGCCGATACTGCAGAATATGAACTAGATTCTGATGAAGAAGCCGCGAAAGATGAAGAAGAAGCAGCACTGGAGCTGCAGCGCAAACAAGCTGAAATGATGGACGAAGAAGATTTTGGCATTGAAGAACATGAGACGGACGACCAAGAGGACGATGATGACAACGAAGAAGCTCCTGTGGTGGATGATGAGGACCTGGTTGGTGAGCAGCTTGCCGATATATCCATGCTGATGGACAATGGCAGTGGTGGTGCGTCCATTGAGCAAGTGCACAGAGACTTTTCGAAGATGTCGAAGAAAGAGAAGCTTCAGATTGTCAACCAGTGAGTCACCATGCCCAAACTTCAATCTGCCTTTATCTTGTAGTTGTAACACACTAACTTCTTTTTGCTATTATCTGTAGATCAGCTCCAGAACTGCTTGGACTGATGTCAGAGCTTGACTCGACGATGAAAGATCTGAACGAAGTTGTGACACCAGCGATTAAGAAGCTTTCTGCTGTTCGCCGAAAGACGAAAGCGTTCAACACAGGGCTACAATACCTCATCACTCGACAAAATCTAATGCTCAACTACGTTGCCAACATCTCGTTTTACATGCTCTTGCGTGCTGAAGGCAAAAGCGTCGTGGATCACCCCGTACTCCAGCATTTACTGGTACTAAAGAAGCAAATGAACAAAATACAGTCTCTTGACGAAGCCCTTAATCCACAACTCCAAGATTTATTGACCAAGACATTCCCAATGCCTGCCGAAAATGATGGGATGGACAAGTTCTTTGATAGCACTGCGACACAACAGAAGAAACAAAAGCGAGCTGCGATCAATGAGCAGGATTCGGCCTCAAAAAAACAGAAGAAGTCTATTCCGACTTCCTCTATATCTGCCACAGAAAAGGCAGAAGCTGACGAGTTCTATGCTGCAGCTGCACGTGAAAAGGCTGCATTGAAGAAAAGCAAGCATGAGTTGTACACATATGAGAAGCCCACTCTGCAATCGAGTGATGATGATAGTGATCTGGAAGAAACGGGTGGCAAGCGCGGTGCAACATACGAGATCATGACTAACAAGGGGCTGAAGGCTCACAAGAACAAATTGAACCGAAATCCGCGTGTCAAGAAGCGCATGCAGTACCGGAAAGCTGTTATCCGTCGCAAGGGTCAAGTGCGTGACGTGCGTGTTGGTGAAGCTGGCAAATACGGTGGTGAAACCACGGGTATTAAATCCAATCTCACACGCAGTCGCAAAATCCGCAATTAAGTGTAGTTGGTCTACTACAGATGAACCTAATAGAGATAATGTGCATATTTTTCTCCTGACATGTGGCGAGTCTGTGTTTCTCAAGTAAAGCTGTTGATGAACGTTTTTAAAGGAATAAGCGCTCAGGCGTATATATCCTTGATGAGAAGAAAGAGAGAGAAGCATTGCAGCGGCTGATGGTTTCGCATTCATGAAATGATATTTTATGAAGTTATAGCACTCAGCGCGTCTAACTGCTTGATGTAGTGCGCTTCTTCCGTGCCCATTCCATGCTCTTTTCCACGGATTCTTAGTCTCCAACTTACGAGCTCACTGGTGGTTCCCACAGCTTGTTTTCTACAAGGTGTCAGCACAAGTTTCATTAGCACAACCTATGTGGCAGCGAAGCAGGTTAAGCGCTTTCATTACCCAAATACACTGGGATGATGCTCAGTTCATCTTCTGCCTGCCAGATGAGTTCCTCCAGCTGACCGCAGTTGATTTCCTTTTCGATCAGGTCTTCCTGCTCGCCACAAGACAAGGTCACTTCATTACCTCAATGCACAATCACACCTCTGATAACCGTGTGGATATGCGTACATCTTCGTTATTTTGGACCACACCGAGACGGTAGTTCGTGATGCGTTCGACAGCGTTTCTGTAGGCAGCGTCCTCGGGCAGCACCTGAAACAGCGAGTAAATAAAATATGAGCATTTGTCGTACTCTCCTCCATTCGCTTTAGCCATGAGCACTGCACCTTGATCTCCTGCAGAGTCTTTTGGTACAATTTGATGAGATCTTGACGTGCATTTGGATTCACTGGCAATCCCACGAGACCTGTTGAGGTCTTGGTCACCGCCATTCGCATCACACGCGTCGCCCACATCGTTCACTCTCTTGGGTATCTCCTCACACAATTCACTCGCGGTCAGGATCACCGGATTGTGGGCAGTCAATTCATTCGAAATCACAATTCATTCTCACCCCAAAAATGAATTGAATTGTGTTATTTGCAATTCATTTGTGATGGTTAGATCAGCACACAATTTCGACAAGTGCGAATATGAGCGGCTACTTTCCAGGAAGCATCAGTTTGATCCAGCAATTAGACAGTAAGTGGATGCACTGTTGCCAATATTGGATGGCTATCGTATATATAATGATGATGTCTCTTATGCTTTCATTGCTGTGGAACAGAGCAGGTCTTGGTAGTGCTACGGGATGGCCGTCATCTGGTAGGCTGCGTCCGGAGCTTCGACCAATTCTGTATGTATTATTGCCCCCCACAGCGAGCACGATCGTGATACAATATGCAGGATGCCTCTGACATGGGTTACGTCTTTTAGCCAATATTATCTTGAGTGACACATACGAGCGGCATGTGGCGGGCAGTTTGTTTTGCGATATTGAACTCGGGCTGAACATCATTCGGTATGATCTGTTCACTGTTTGTTGATGTTACTTTTCACTCTAATGATTTTGCCTCGTATTTGTATAAACAATGAACCGTTTGCATCGACCTACATAGAGGTGACAACATTGTTCTATTGGGTGAACTGGTACGCCATCAGTTTTTTTTTTATCATGCTCTCCTTGTATTATTGCTAGCTAATCCAAAAAATATACTTCCAGGATGCGGATAAAGAACGTGATCAGCCATATATGAAGCGCGTGTCACTAGAAGAAGTCTTGGAGGCTGAAGAGCGACTGAACGAATCAGGTGCTACGAGCGTTCGCCAGCAATGGGACTTTGATGTTTCTTCGCATTAGCATCATCGATCGTCCCACGTCATCATGTGGGGTCACATGTGGGTATATACAATTAGGTTTTGGGTATGATGGATATAGTACTGCAATGGACAAAATAAAATGGTGCTCTTCCCTTTGTCGCCTCTCGTTTCTCTCGGTTGTTTTGGGTTCTGGTGGTGACTTGGCCTCCGTGGGGAGCTCTTCCGATCGATCGAATTGATTCCTTTCGAGTGACGATGACAGACGAACGCGCGAACAAATTGCCCGACACGGACAACACCAGTCTCACCTGCGCCGCGCGCATCATTGGCTACGAGTGCGCAGACCCAAATCTGGAATTTCTGCGATGCAAACAGAATAACGCCAACCCACGTGCGTGTCTGGCACAGGGTGAAAAGGTCACGGCCTGTGTGTTGAAAACGTACGTTTATAGAGTAAATGGCACAATATGGATGGTATGATTGCATATTTAACTCGTGCATGTTGTTGTCATCTGTAGATTGAAGGAGGTGGAAACCCACTGCGGTGAGACGTACGCAGCGTACAAGAAGGCCTTGAAGAAGAACTGGCACCAGATTGATGAAACGCGGAAGGAGCAGGCCGCGTTGGAGAAGTGCTGGAGAGAATACAAGCACTACGAGGTAGCTTGAAATTTCTTGGATATTTGAGAGAGTGTTGTTTCATTGACGTATTATTGCCTGTGTCGTGTGCTATGATGTAGAACTAGGGCGGGATTTATCAATGCAGCGGTGGGAAGTGGAATGAGGACGACGGGTCTTTAGATAAGCTCCTCATGGGGAAACATTAAAACAAGAACAAATAGGCATCCATCAAGTGTCTTCGATCTGCAAAATGTGTTACGTTCTTCCCATTTTCATCTGGGCCAGTTTGAACGATCCGCTGATGCAGGATTACGTCGTATCATACATGTATGATGCAGTACGAATGAATTTAGGATGGAAAGCTCCACACCACACCATCTTCCAGTTTCTCTGCAGCGACACATCCGACAGTAATCAACTCGGTTTTTGGTGAATCTCTTTGAGCAACATCGACTAGAGAAGCATTGTGAATGGTGGGAAGGTGAATCGTGCTGATTAGTACTAAACTGCGCAAAAATGTTCTATGGTTATGCAACAGATTTATTAGCAAACATCAATGAGCGGTGCCACTCTGACGAAATAAACCGATCTGCAGTGTCGCTCCAGCTAGTACAATAGAAACAAGCGTTATTCATTGGTATCACTGGCAAACAAGTCGACGAATGAACAATGTTTCGACATGATCCCTAGGCAAAGTTTCGTATCGTCTTCACAAAGATCTACAGGAATTACCACGCGTCCGCAAAATATGAGTGTCGGCTTACAAAGACAAGGACATCCGCATAGGAAGACGAATATGCAATGCGGATAACAACGGCGATGGCTGTATAAGTTGAGCTTTCCCTTCTTTAGTCACATGCAATTATTCCTCAAAACATCATTCTGAGGAGAAGTTGTTCATGACTAAGCAAGGGAAGGTTCAACCTAAGACAGCAAGAAAAGTTGCTTGTTGCCTTCATCAACTGGGATTCGTGCAGCAATTTATCTATCAGAGTAATGTGTCATTTTCTGTTTTTGACTTCTATCGCAGGATGTGTAGCGCATGAGGCAAAACGGATATTGTTATGACAAATGGAATCCACCACAATAAACGCATGCAGGCAGAGATTTTTGATGCTGAATGGACGCGGGAACAGTCCGTACAACCACACAGATAACTAGGGACAAGAACACCCATCAAATGCTTCCGGTGTCATTGAGGTTGTTCCTTCTCATGTGAAACGACATACGCCCACAGAAAGCACGCTCTTATTAGTACCATTGCTGAGCTAGTGTCACATATTTGCCTTGTAGCCCCGCAAGTGTAGCAACTAGATGCGAAAGAATCCCGCTAGCATGAGTCGGATGGGATACTATGACAGCTTTCTCCCATATTTGATACATCATTACGTCTAATATACAGGAGGTGAATGTCGGTGCATATCCAGTAGAGCCTTTCAGTTGCCACAATGAATGCTCTGATCGATGCAGGCT
This sequence comes from Pilasporangium apinafurcum, assembly GCA_001600495.1. Classification (NCBI taxonomy): domain Eukaryota; phylum Oomycota; class Peronosporomycetes; order Pythiales; family Pythiaceae; genus Pilasporangium; species Pilasporangium apinafurcum. Next base: position 77,836 of record BCKE01000001.1, read on the forward strand.
GCTGGTGTGCAGATCGGAGCGCGACGGCACGAAGACAATACCAGTGTAGCAAAGGGGTCACACAACTCTCCAAATGAAACACGTGTCAATAATTAGATTCATCATTTCTTTAAAAATTCAATAAAAATTATCTATACTGGTTTGTCGTTGGCATCATCGCATTCACGGTGTCGCTTGTTCTGCATATATGCCAGCGCTGTTGCTCTCCATGCTGCATACTCTTTATCCGATGCAAGAGTAGCTGCCTTCATAGCCGATACTTTTCGCGTTTTACGGATGGTGGCCGCTTCCTGTATATTTTCATGAAGACGACGGAGAACGTCACTTTGAGATCGAGTGGGAGTGTGGCTCATTTCCTTTGACTTCTTTTCTTGATTATCGGCGATATCAGCGACTATCGCTGCATCCTGTTGCTCTGATTGTAGTGACGTTGCAGATCGTTTCTTTTTGATCACTACGGCACCATTCAACGACGCTTTACAATGGGACTGTTGCATAATCGCAGAAATCAGCACAACGAAACGCTATTCTTTAGCTATCAGCATCTCCGCTCACCTCGATAGACGATACGATGGCGTCGAATGATTTTGGATTTCCGCAGACTGCATCCAACAACTTGTTTCTACTAATCCGCAGCTGCGATTGTAACAGGATAGTGCATCAGCAACACCAGCACAGGATAAATAAACAAAAACAGTAATGGTCCTATCCTCATACATTTGCACTCTTGCTGCATGCATACAAGCACGCCGCAGCAAAGATTGGTTCATTGGAGTCAAACATTGGCGATGCCTGTGCACCAGCTCGTCCCCTTGCCAGGCGCTTTGCAACGACCTGGTATTCGTTGTAGATGCGGTTCACGAGTTCAGTGAAGGCTTCGCAGCCAAATCGGATGCAGAGTGCAGCGGGTGTGGTCTGCACGACAGATTTAATGTCCACTGCATGCAAAATCTTTTGTACACTTTTTCCTACAAGCCGATGGTTTACACCGGCCAACGTGCTGAGTCGTTTCGGATCAAGAGGTTCGTCAAGCGACTTACCGGCGACCAAAAGGCACGCCACCGGTGCTGTAATATCCATTCCCATCGAAGCAGACCGTTTAGTAGCTGTGACACGTAAATACTCCTTCGCGCGCGCTACCACCCGCGCGGGGATGCCGCCATAGAGTCCCGCCAACACCGCCACATCCATTGGGTCCCGATTTTCCTTTTTTGAGTTTCAATTGAGAGACCAACACTCCTTCAAAACATTTAGAAACGATAGAAAATAGAAATGACGCAATTACGATTTTGCCCCCAAGTGAAGTCCGTCACACACGTGTGTTGAGTTCAACAAGTATGGAGGAAGTGCGAAGCAGCGATAAGCGGAATGGAGAACAAACGGAGAAGACTCAAACAGGTATGGAAGCATCGAAGTATAGATAGAAAAAAAAAAAAGTGTATGGGCTAAAGCGAATGACTGAAGATTGATGTCATGTGCAGGTGCGGAAGAGCAGTCAACAACCCACGAACAACAACAACAACAGCAGGATGGTAACGAGGAAACCGCGGTGGACGACACCAATATCGACCAACAACCACAGAATGTGACGGTAGCGGGCATCACGATGCAATTTCGTGCCACAAAAGAGCGCTGTGCACGAGCCGAGTTGCTTTTGGTGAAGAAAAACGCAAGAATCCAAGAAATGGAAGAAACGGTAGGACACACATATAGCCATCTGGCGATCCTGTTTGATTCGGCAGATGTGGACAGATCGCTCACGATATTGGGTTCGTATTCTTTCCTATAGGAAGCCAAGCTGAAACGATTGCTGGCGATGGCGAAGAGGAGCATTGATAACAGTAAGCAGGAAATAGCTGAGAAGGACTCAACGATTGAGCGATTGCGTGAGGAGGTACGCTAATGTGTGCTCATTTCTGATGTGTCTTGCTTGACCATCAGTCTTATGCAATGATATGCTATGTGTACCAGCTCGCGAAGAGTTCACAAACTACGCATTCATGGCAGCCCGATGCAAACACACGAGATCCACGGCGTATTCTGCATAAAATTGCACAAGGCAACACGCTCTGGTGTTTTATCAAGTATGCAAATGAGAACGATCTCGACGACACGGCAGACTACGCATGGCATCGCTTTAATAACGAGGAGGAAATTAAGGCATATGCGAAACGTGCCCACGGAGAGCCGCTCACATTACCCGACTTCTCACTTACTCCATACGAAGCTGAAAGAGCCGTAAGTAACTAGCATCTTAGTTTTTAATTATGCTTGAAGCTTATGTTTTATATTGATTTTTCGACAGAAAAAAGATCTGAAAGAAGAAATTGATCGGGTTCAGGAAGAATTTCGGCGGTATCGAGTTCGTGCAGGTATGTAAGTGGCTCAAGTTTGTTCAGACATGAGCTAACAAGTGTGGGCTGCTCGTTTATAACAGAAATTACAAGAAAACAAAAGGATGCGGAGATTCGCAAGGTTTGCACAAAACTGATGGACTTTATAACGCTCTGATCCTCGTATCTACATCACAGTACTGTTTGATGGTGCTTTCAGATGAGTGCAAACGCGGTAGCTCGCCAAACTGAGCAAATCTCGGAGACCGATCTGGCAAGTGAACTTCAGTCCGCAAAAGCACAAATTCGTCGTTTAACGAAAACCCAAGCGGAAGCGGAAGAACGGGTAGAATAACCATTTTCTTACATGTGTAGGAGATTGTAGATAGTGTTCTCATGCATATCGCCTTATCATACTAGGAATCGGACTGGCGACGGAAATTCGAGAAATTGATGAAGGATTACGAGAAGCTGAGTGGTACGATGGGTGAAACAGTTTTAGCGACGGAATGGAGGGAGCGGTATGTGCCCATCATGAGTGATTCATGTGCAGTGCATTTGATGCTCAGCTCCTTTTTATTGTCAGGTATGAGCAAGCTGTCCGGGAGAAAGAGGAGATGGAAAAGAAAATGGATGACCTGAAGATGTTGTCGCATGCTTCGTTTGGAAGTAACGGCAACGGATCAGACTTGCAGTCATTGCGTCAGGAGTTTGCACAATATCGTAAGCGTGCAATGAACGCAGTGGAACAAAAAGAAAAAGAACTTCATGACATCCAAGCACAGTACCATGATAATGGTACTGGAGCTCCTACCAGCCGTACAGGAAGTCTGAAGGATGCAAGGAATAATGCCAGCTTCAGCAGTGCATCTCTTCGGCGTATGAGTATGGAGTCGAACAGTAGTTTATCAGGGTTCGACACTCCTCATTCGACAACGACGAACGAATACTTGAAGAATATAGTGTACAAGTACATGACGTCGGATCAGGATGAGGTGCGTGCTGAGCAGCCGAGTTTCTATGTAGGTTGTTGATTTATTTTGAAGTGATCTCATTTGCTTAATGCTTCCTCAGGCCAAAGAGCACATGGAGAAGGCCATCGCGACTGTTCTAAACTTTACACCTGCAGAAGTTACAACCATTCAGGTATGTATGGCAGTGTCTTAGCAAGGAAACAGCTTCAAAGGGTGGAAGAAAAGCTTAATGTGGTGGGAACATTGTGTTTCAACTTGTTTTGCAGGAACGACGCAAACAACAAGGCTGGTTTTGGTAGATTCCGTGTAACGTAGCGCGTTATAGCACAATACATGTCATGTTGTTTACACCGTTGAAGATTTACAATGTCGTAAAAAAACAGCGTTCGGACATCTAAGCCCAGTGTAAGTTATGCTTCTATACTGTCGACGTAACAGCACTGTCTACCAGTGGCAGTTGTATCTGGCGACTCAGATACTTTGGTCGCTCCTTTCCCTCTAGGACCTGCCTTGTGAGGCGAGCTATATTGACTGAAGAGTTGACGTCTCGGCTCCACGGCCTATGACACTGTTGGCACAGCAATAGACCGTGTACAAGTCGGAATTGTCTGTCTTCGTCAGCCTTTTTGGTGTTAGGGTTCAACCTGACACAAAACTTCTCGTACTTGGCACCCTCGGTTTGGCAGTGAGGGCACTGACAGCTGGCTTTGACCGTTTTATAGTACTGTTGGCCGGGGTCGGGGGGCTTGTCCCCGAACTCTATCCGATTTTATCCCTGTGTTAGATTTTATTTTCGACGGATTTACGCGTTTCCGGGAGTCTTGGCTACCAGAAAGTACCTGGTCGATCGTTTGGTGTTGCATTGGTGCTCGGTGCGCTGCCGCACGTGGTAGGGCTTAGTTACTTCTCGAGTCAATGATACTCAGTGCCTCTTGGTCTTTCGCCTCGAGGATGAGAGTGTACGAAAAGTAACGTTTTAAATCTTGGTGTTGCTTAACCTTTATTCCCTAGGTGTTCTCTACCACGCGTGGTAGAGAACACCTAGGGAATAAAGGCTACACTCATCCGTTTCCGGAATCATAGCAGTGAGGTCGTTTATCACCTCAGTTTTTGATTTCAAGTACCAATTCATTCTCTTTCCTCGTGAACGCCTCAAGTCTCCTCTTTTTCTTCACTTGGTCGATGAACAGTCTCAAAATGTTGATTGAGCCGTTGATGTCACGGTCCCACAATGTGCGATGACATTCACTATTTTTGCAGTGTCGCACACCATAAAGACCGTCACTGACAATTTTTCCGTCAAGGACGAACCCCTTCATCTTCTTGTGACAAACACAACACAGCTTGCTCATCCTGAACTCGTCCACATCAGCAACACAACATCTGGAACCAATTTTCTTCCGTAGAGTCGTTGTAGGAACAGCAATGTTGCCTTTAGCTGAGCTTGTGAAACTTGCATCTCCATACGCGATAACGGTTCGTTTATTACCAYCYGTAAGGTTCTTGACTAYCTTYKCGTACGTCTGTTGTCGACGRATGTAGGTCGACYATCGTAGCCTYTTCAYCYTCYTTGATRAATASAMGYCAAGAAGACGATCCAAATACACGAGACAAAATCTCACCCGTCTCAAATAGGAGACAAGGTTCGCAACTTTTGCCGAAGGAACCTTTCCATTGAAGATTTTGATATCAAGCTCAGCATCAATCCACTCTTTGGTCAACTTTATTCGTCTATGGTAGCCGCACTCTCTGTAGAAACGACCCTTCGACCAGTGGATGACTTCATGTTTCACGTTCTCTCCTTCCGGTTTTTGCAGCGTAGTCATGATTTCCTCTTTGTAGACAACAGCAGTAAAGATCTTCTTTCTTCCCGGGTCCAAACCGATGATCCGGTCTTCAAGAGAAAATGTCTCTTTTTTCTCTCTCGTGGGAAGCTTTGGACGGGAGATTGTCACACTAACTGACATACCGTCGGTCRAGATGAAGTGCTCAAACTCCTTTCGCTGGACTTTGGTCACAAGACCTATATTGAAGTACGTGCGCCATAACTCAGCTTTGTCGACATAAAGCTCAACAGGGTCATCCAAAGCCTTAGCAAGATGCTTCAGGACGGTGGTGTTGATCTTGATGAAAATGGGTCTGAACTGTTTCTGTGGAAGCAGAGACCAGACTCGGCAACCCTTCATTCGATCATCTACGTGAGCTTGTATGTCTATCAGCATTGTGCGGAGAAAGGGCATGTGACGTTCCGGTGATTTGTTCAACTTGAGTTACAGCGGTCCGATCTCGTTTCTCACTCTATCCGATAATTCTTGCATCCAAACAATCTCCGCAGTAGGGATGAGATACTTCTTGAATCTGGAGTACGCGGGGATCAGAGCGGATAAGCTATCCTGAGTTTGGGTGCTTGTACGGACAAGCAGTGAAACAGCACTCTTGACTATATTGCCTTGGTGCTTTTCAAAATAGTCACCGTTATGAAGACGTATCTGCAGGCACATCCACTTACACAACCAGGAGTAGAAGGTCAATCGATTGCTGACTTGAAAGTTCTGCCTTGCTTATTGAGCGATCATAACCAACATCTGACTCATATAGGATTTCTTCTCTGTCGGTTCATAAACTGAAGGGTGTTGGGTTCTGTAAAGGTCTAGACTGGTCTCCAAGTCAGAATGAACCTATCCATTACCGGACAAGTTGGCTATTGCAGATGTGCATCATTGAAAACGTTATTATCCAATGAAGAGAGTTCTTCGTCAGCTTCCAATAATCACAGAACATGGACGGATGCCAGCATGGATGCCTCACACGCTATTCTCGAACAAAGTCGCACAGCCTCATCAATCTTTTCTGCCATTTGTTTGTCTTTGCAAAACTTTCTCCAGCCAGTCTTCATCGTTGTATAGACTATCTGCTATTGTGGAACTTTTCGCTCCGCATAATTCGGGCGGGCTTTCCGTTTTTTAGTGGTGTTCTCTTCAATACCATCGCTCATTGATGGCATTTTATCACAACATTCAAAAACAAGAACGCCTCGTAGTTGGTTTGATTTTTTTTGCTTATGTTGTTTCTCAAAGCTGCGGTTCTTTTTGTTTTGGCGAATGTTGAAGCGACACTCAATAGATGGACGTGAGGTGGTAAATACTTGAATTCAGTATGCTATTGAGAAACTAACACTGTAAAACAGTGTCTACTCCCTCTAGTACACCTGGGGAAAAAAGTTTAAATCCCCCGCCAAATGTTGTACGAAGGTCTTCTGTACATGAACCAAGTCAGTGGAAAGCAAACGGCGTGCACCATTCGAAAGCTCATCATCATTTTTGCCTGCATTGTTTGCACTGGTTTCTTACAGAGTTGCGTGGACATACACGAGGTTTTCTATAGACAAATCAAACACAACAGCGACAGCGTAGCGTTATGGCCGATAAGAAAGCTGCTAGTGTGAAGGACCAGCGCTTCCAGAAAGTGCACAATGACCCGGTACGTGGCTCTGAACCTAGCTTCACAAATACTTCCGTGTGTATAGTTAGAACTTACGTTTTCTGTTGGTGGTGACTTTTAACTGCGTATAACTGTAGCGATTTGCGCGAACATCTAAGCGCAGGAACAAATTGCAGATCGACAAGCGGTTTGCGGGAGTGCTGAAAGATGAGCGCTTCCAAAGCGTACAGGGAAAATACGACAAGTATGGTCGGCCCATTGAGAAGAAGAATAACGAATTAAAGAAGTTTTATCGAATAGAAAACGAGTCAGACGACGCAAAGGAAGAGATCGATGAGTCAGCTGGTTCTGATAATGAAGAAGAAGAAGAAAACGCGAATAAACGCGTAGAGAAGCAACAAATACGAGGTTCAACGACAACTTCAGATGATGAAGAAGAGGAGATCGAGTCGATCATTGCAAAAAACGATGAAAAGTTGACCAGACTCGAGTATTTAAATCGTATGGCGCGCGGTGAACTCGCGTCGGATTCAGACGACAGCTCCGATTCGGATTCTGAAGATGATGAAACAGAGGACGCAGACGCTGAGGAAGAAGAGGAGGAAGAGAAAGAAGACATTCCTATGGGCGAAGAGACAAAGCGATTTGCCATCTTAAATTGCGACTGGACACGTATTCGCGCAGTGGATCTCTTTGCATTATGCCAATCATTTGCACCAGCGACTGGCGCAGTGCAAAACGTGACGATCTATCCATCCGACTATGGCCTAGAAAAAATGGTACATGAATTGCTCTGCGATTTGCTCTGGCGAGTGTATCCATTGTGACTAACATATTTATGCTATTTTGTTAATGTAGCGAGAGGAGGAGCAGCATGGGCCCAAAGAACTATGGGATGATGGTGAAAAAGATGCCAAGAAGTCTAACGAAACAGAAAACGAATCTGATGAGGAGGACAATGATGCCAACCAAACTGTCGAGGTAGATCAGAGTGAGGAGGAAGATATGAAGCAAAACGAAGATAAAGAAAGTGAAAGTGAACAAGACGAAGAAGATGACGAGTACGACTCGGATGATCCGCTGGGTGTCAAGAAGAGCGTCGATGCCGCTACGAGTGAAGGCATCGATATGGAAAAGTTGCGTAAATACGAACTTCAAAAGTTGAAATACTACTACGCTGTGGTCACATGTGATTCAGTCAAGACAGCGAGTGCAATTTTCGACAACTGTGATCAATTAGAGTACGAGACCTCGTCGAATTTACTGGATCTGCGATTCGTTCCAGATGACGTCGAATTCGCAAATCCACCAAAAGAGATATGCGAGAATGTGCCAGAGAACTACAAACCAGCCATTTTCGCTACTAACGCATTGCAGCAGACGGAGGTAAAACTCACATGGGAAGACGACGATGACCAACGGCTTGAACTACTCACACGGCCAGCGGACTGGAAGAACGCTGATGACGATGATTTCGCAGCTTATTTGGCCTCAGATGTGTCATCTTCTGATGAGGAGGATGCAGGGAGCGATGAGGATGCGGAAGAGCCTGACAAAAAGAAAGCCGCAAAGCTTAAGAAGCTCAAGAACCGGTACCGGAAAATGCTGCTGGGTAGTGATGCTGAAGACAATGATGATGAAGACGGCAGTGACAACGATGCACCTGTAGCAGTATCCAGTAGTGAGGCTGAGAGTGATGAAGATGAGAATGATGAAGGTGCGATGGAGATGACATTTACACCAGGCGCTGGAGATATCTTGAAGGCCAAGAAACAGCGCGAATTAGAGGAGAACGAGACCCCCTTTGAACGATACACACGCGAGAAGAAACAGCAGAAGAATCAGAAATTGCATGAGAAACGAACAAAGCAGAAGCAGCTGGCACGAGAGCAAAAGGAAATCCTGCGGAAGAAGGGCAAGGGCGCTCCAAACCAGGTGAAGCTACTCCGCGAAGCGATTGCTGACGATGACGACAACGATGACGATACTCTGGGTGCAGACGCTAGTGGACGTAATTTTGATATGAAACAGATCGAGCGCAACGAAAAAGTAAAGAAACTGAAGGGCAAACGCAAGGCGAAGGAGCTGAAGAAACTCCAGGATCAGAAGAGAAGTGGACTCCAGCAGAATTTCCAGTTTGATGCAGCAGATCCACGTTTCAATGCGCTGTACGCTAAGGGCTCACAGTTCCAACTGGATCCGACGGATCCAAAATTTAAGAAGACGGAGGCAACCGATGCGATTTTCAAAGAGCGACGCAAGCGTAATGAAGCCCAGGGGGCTAAGGATAAGCAGACAGACCAAGTGAACGCAAATAGCGGATTAGATGAAAAGAAGGAAAGAAAAAATGAACTGAAGGCGATGGTGGAAAATCTCAAGCGCAAATCCCAACAACAGAAGATAGGCAAACAAAAGAAGCAAAAAATACTGTAGCAATGTGAGAGATATATTCTGGTGAGTGGATCAGTAGGGAGTTTCATAGGTCATAAAACCACTGTGCAAAAATTTTGAGCCAACGGTTGATGAAATCAATTGAGTATATGAATGGGGTGTTCTATTCATGCCATGACTTTGAAAAGTCGCTTCATCGAACAAGTGTAACAATTGAGCTAAAGCAAACCCACAAATGCAGGTAGAGGAAATCATTGCATACATGCATACGCGTTTCTTCATTAGTCATCATACGCATGGCTAACATCATTACTTCGTTGTGTTGGGGATGACACAGAGAGTGCAAATCCAGGAAGTGCTTCCGAAGGCAGGACTCGTGTACTCAGAACGTGGAAACCTGACGGAGGTATTATGCAAACCCAAGATCTTGCCCATCAAATCTGCAACATTAATGAAGATTGAGGAAATTGAGAAGCAAGCAAGAGGAGGGGGTGCTCAGCCACCTATTGAGAATTAGCTGATCAATTGGAACATATATTCAGTCCAAGGTTGAGTTGCGATTTGTTGCTCGTTCACAATATGAACTTTATATTCCCAATGGATAACACCAAAATGAATTTACATGCCTCCTCCAAACATTTCCAGCAAAGAGCTTAATCCAGTCCGTGGTGGCTGCAGGCCATAGAATTTTTGTGCAATGATGCTTAAATACTTGACAATCATATACAAACAGCATTTATCAGATGATAAAAAGCCATATAGAGAGGAATAAACAAGCACTTACGCTCTTCAATGCAGCATCACGCGACAATGCAGCAGCGTAGCGCTCTTGCAGGATTTGGAAAAGAGGAAGCGCGTCACGCTAGACAGACAAGAGCCCATCGTATATGTTAGCTAACTTTTTTTACTATAAAGCGATCGAACAATGAACACACAAACCTCGAGCGTGAGCAGCAGGAAACGAAGAAAATTATACAGTGGAAGGTCGACTGGTCGGTTCTCTTCTCGCGATTTGGCCATGTATACTTCGTAGACTTTGTTTGCATCGCGCAGGTTTTCAAGGCTCAGCAATCTGAACAAAGTTAAATACACAGACGATCAGCGACTGAAGATATCAGACAGAAAACAGTTGCAATGCTAAAGTTACATACTGCAGCACAACACGTGCGAGGTAGAGATCTGCTTCGCTTGGGTAACCTTTCTTGGACCACTGGAAAAGCATGTCTGCAAGCTCCGTCGGATTCTCCGAGTGCAGAAAATGTTTGGCGGCATGGGTGTAATCTTCTGCAGTTCGATACGCCCGGGCTAGCAGAAGCTGCAATTCCGGGTCACCGCGCTTTCGACTTCCTTCTATTGACGACCATCTGCAGCACAACAAGCAATGAGCATCGATAATTATGGCGGCAGACAGAAAAACCTTTGCAGTCGTTATTGACTTACTTGACTGCATGCTTGAGAAACACTGCCAGATCCGCACTAAATGCTGGTTTTGCTGCAAACGCTGCATTAATCTGTCGAATGCGTTCTGTTATCATCATCAAACAAATTTAATCATTTTAAAGAAGCCAACTAGGAAGTCAAGACAGCAAACATCAAACTGACCTTTGCGAGCGTCATCGACACTCAGATGAAAATCCGAGTACACCGCGACCATCAGATTCGCCATTTCTATGGCGGCTGTGGATTGATCGTGCTTAATCAGACAGAGTGAGGCCTCAAGCGCCAGAGCAATGGCCTTCTCCTGCTGCGCCACGTCAGGTTCGCCTTTCAGGTAGCGCATATAGAGTGTTTTGTACATTTGTAAAGCACCGTAGAAGTCTCCCGCTTCTAACTGCTTCTCCAGCTTCCCCATGACATTTTCCACGCCTGTGTTATCATTCCCGGTGGCTGACGATGCGTCCTTCGCACCTGCTGCTTTCCGCGCCAACGCTCTGCGGTTCATCTCGTAACAATACCAAGAGTAGCTACTCAATGCTGATGAAGAAGATATCGAACTTAACGGCAATTAAAACCTCGAAAAAGCGCAAGAAACTAAACCTTATTTATGAGGTGAAATAGGGGGGCTAGTAAACTATAGTTCACGATACTCTGCCTGCGCTGGTCCGTCATTGGCTTCTGTTTGCTGGCGCTGTTGGTTCTTCATGGCGTTTTGGAGCTGCTTGTCCTTGCTGTAATTGCATTCACATTAGATGTTAGAAAAGAAGGTAAAGCAGCAACAGCAATTGTCAGCTCAAGCATACCTGGAGTTGGCCATGACCAGGTAGTTGCTCAGTCCACGCACAGCACTAGCGCCAACATAAAGAGTTGTCAGTCACAAATACAACACATATACACAGAACTACACTCGTACTTGGCCTTGAGCGCTTCAATTTTCTCTGGATCGGTCTCCGATTTACCCTTTTGAAACTCTCGCCGGATCAAACTTCGGATCGCCTCACCTTTCTTACTCTGTATGCGCATAATAGATCACACAGATGAGCATGTGTCAAAATGCAGACACGTACGATGGACATACTTTGCCTCCAATGTGCTTGGCGAGCCGCAGACAATCGCGGTAGAGCTACCATATAGACACATATAGTTAGAAATTGGTAGAAGGAGAGACGCAACTGGTGGATGGAGAATAAAAACCTGGATGGAAGTGCGCGTCATTTGCGTTGGCGCCGACATGGTAGACGCCGTGTGGGATTAACTTTATGAGCAAAAATGATGATCATCTCACTATCTCGAATAATAGACTCATACACTTTATTGTTATGGTCATTACGGTACTCTTCTCCTTGTCACACATGGCTACATTTCTGGGAACTTTCTCCTCCTATTTATACACCAAAGCAGTCGAATTCATATGCATGCTTTGCTTTTTCTTCGACCGAGTTCGCTTTCTCCACCCGCAAAGGCGTCTAAATGGGTGCGTGCTGCTCCAAGGACGATGCACAATCAACGCGCAATCTCTCGAGATGGAAGGCAGACACTGAAATTCCGTCCTCATCTCCGGATTCGAAATTCACTGCTCCATCGACAGTGGTGCACCAGTCTGACGTTTTGCTCACAAACGACTTGGTGCTAAACACTATCGCGCACAATGTAGATTTTGGAATCTTTGATTGCATCACAGGATGGGAAGATGGTACGGTGAAACACCTCAACTGGCGCACGAAAGCAGTCGTCAAAACATGGCAACCTCATGATCGCGCCGTGAACCATGTGGTTATTGGACCAAGAACGAATCGCTTATACTCGTGTTCTCGCGACACAACTATCGCCATCACGCCACCAACATCGTCAGCTACAGCAGATGCAGTCACGGTATTGCGTGGGCATACGCTCAATGTCCCAACGATCGCGATAAATACCAGCGAAGAGACCTTGTGCTCTGGAGGGAGAGACACTCAGACAATCTTTTGGGATCTGCGTACCGGATCCTTGACATCGAAAACCACGACATCGCAGAATGTGGTTACGTGCTCGAAATGGATCCCATCAACCCCACTCGTGTTGCAAGGCAGTGAGGATCTGACCGTCAAAGTTTGGGACGAACGGGTCGCTCTTCGCACACCCGTGGAGACCTTTCGAGGCTATGTCTACTTCCCATTGAGTCTCGATGTGGCCAATGATGGCAATTACTTTGTCACTTCAAGCAAAGGATTCAACGGCGTGGGCTGTGAGATGCGTGTATGGGATCGACGCTTGGGAAAGAATGTACTGGAATGTCATGGCCATCAGCAGGACGCCACTGCCTGCTGTTTTCTGCCTGCTACAGCTCAAAGCAAAAGCGCGTCGTTGCCCACTCCAGTGACAGCTTCAAAAGATGGAACTGTCAAGATCTGGGATATCGCGACAGGCAAAGTTTTATGTGAAGCATATGAGCCTTCAAGCAATATGTTCACAAGCGTATGTGCTGTGAATTCCTCCACTATATTAGCAAGCACATTCAGTGGGCAGATCCATGCGTATGCATTTGACCAACAGCAGCAGACGTTGAAGTTGATCGGCTCCTGAGTACACTTAAGCTCTATTTCCCATTTTTCCTACCTGTAGGATGCACTTTGACCTGATTTTTAAAGCGAACAGATCCCTATCGATAGAACCAGAAACTTGTTTCTAATTCTCCGCAATGAGCTCTTTTCAGCGCCATTCTTCTTTTCAAGAACAGACGCGAGTCGACGACAGTCCATACTCGAGGAGATTGAGTACATGAAAAATCAAAGTGATTGTCCAGAAAGCGTGGCACGATAGTATCGATACGAAAGGAAGACAAACACTATACATACGACTGTGAGGGAGACTATACAGCAAAAACTTGTTCTCAGTATTGGAGAATCAACCACGCGATGAAGTAATTGAAAGTCTTTGACTATCCTCACTAAAAGTTCGTCCTTGATAGAGATGTCAACACTACTAGAAACATCTTTCTCAAGAATAAGCATCCATCTGTCTAAGCTCATCGAGTCCAGGTGTCGGAGATGGCTGCTCCGTGGTTGTCTAGCCTTGCTTAGCTTTTACTAGTCAAGTCAGACCCGAACAAAAAACAAAAGCTCTTTCCCGAGTTACTCGTCCTTTGGTATCTCATATGATCTCATGGGGTGGGGGGGTGTGGGGGGGGTTAACCTTTTTTCCCCACTGGCGAGATATAGTTTGACGTGTTTTTTCTCCCTATCGATAGAAACAAAAACTTGTTTCTAATTCTCCGCAATGAGATCTTTTCTCCACTATCTTTCTTTTCAAGAAAGGATGGAAGACGATGAGAATGTATGCCGAGGAGATCAACATTTGTTCCAGTCTCAAGAAAAGCAAACCAGGACTGTCCAGATCGGTAGAAATGGCACATAAAAAGCAGATCTTGAGGATTGCTGTTATCGTCCGAGATCGATTAGAGTACGGACTCTTTGCACAAATATGTAAAGAGAATAGCATCCAAAACGTGGTTCACGCTGATCAAACGATGCAAGATAGATAAACCAAGTCCAAACAGCATCTTGAAAGTGAGGCTGTATCCAACGAAGGAACAGAAGCAACTTCTCAATAAGATGTTTGGTATCAGAAAGTCTTGGAGTGTCCTCACTGACAGAGATGTCAACGCTGCTAGAACACATCTTTCTCAAGAATCAACACCTCCAGTAGCATCCCACTAAAGAGAAAGACGAAAATATGACGGTACCTCCTGAAAATTACGTTCCCGATACTGTCGTTGGGATCAATCCTGGTACGCGGTCGCTCTACACTGCCATTCGTGTGCGAGAAGTTGATGTAGAAGAGAAAAAAGCGACATGCAACGGAAGAAAACACAACCAGAATCAACCGAAGGAGTCGAAGCAGAAACGGCGAAAGAAGCGTGGAAAAAAAGGAAGAAGAGACGCAAGCAAGCCAGCAAGCAGTGATACGATATTCAACAGATATCTACACGAAAGTACAGACATCTCGCCAGAATGAACAAGTGTACGTTCTGGCACGAGAAATTGAAAAAGAGAGAACATGAGTACGGAAGGATTGTTCGGGAGATGGTTTCGTTCAAGACAGCGTCGTATGAGCACTATATGACAAACGCCAAGTACGTGTAGAGACATCTCGACTTCTTGGTGAGCTTTTGTGCATCGCATCCATTTCGTAAATGGCGTTTCTTTCAGTCGAGATTTAGTCGGAAGACGTTGGCACATCTGGCAAAGCGGTTGGTAACTACGGCAAGTCTTCAGGTTTGCATTGGTCTCGGTGACTAGAGTCAACAGGACTTCGTCAAGTGTCACCCGCATGGACCCATGAAGTGATTTGCACATGAGCTAGCGAAGCACGCGACCATGCTGCAGATCAACGAGTACTGCATGAATCAGTGATGCTCCAACTGCTACCAGTAGCTTGAGGGGACACCATTTCCGACGAAAAAAGCTGATGGAAGCGCAGACGTCAATCTTTCCCGTCAGATTCTCCGCTGTAACAACAGCGAGTGCAGAATCACATGGAAACGAGATGTGAATGCGTCGAAGAACATGCTTATACTCGCTATGTGTCTCCTACGTGGATTTCCAAGACCACCAGAGTTACGACGAGGAGAAAAGAATGTAGGAAGAGTATCCGTGAACAATGGAAGAGTAAACCGACTTTTCAAAAGTGTCCACACGGTTAGGCCGTATTCTGGTAATCGCCAGTAAGAATAGACAGCATATCACCCGAGCGCGACACTATAAATAGGGAAATGCATTGGCACATTCATCAATGATTCAACTCAAATGCGAAGTTGATTGTCTTAGTCGATGCAACTTATTTCTTTGGAATGAGTCGACCGAATGGAGTCCTAGCTGAATGTGCACAGCATTACCATGGATCTTCGTACGAGTATGAACAGCTTCTCGGAGCTACTGTGGAGCGGTTGTGGCTGGCTCTGGGAAATCACGTCGAACGTCAGCTGCAAATGAAGAAAGGAGTCAACATCTCTCCGTTCGGCAAAGTTGGGTTCTTGCGCTCTGATCTTCATCCGAATACTCCCGTATTTCTGTTGGCGGATCGCTTCATCAATGCTTATAACGTTGCCTGGCAACGTCCGCCACCTGCTCCGATCACTCCGACAGTCGACATCAACATGTCCATCATCGCCAACGAGCTCAGTGTCTCTAAAGATCAAGCAGTACGAGCACTGGAAGCGCTGCTTGCATTTATCGGCGGCAAACTTCAGAAAGGAATAGCTAGCGGCAGACTGCGAGTGGGCAATGTCGGCAGTCTCTGCTTTCAAGGACGATCACTTTCGTTTGTTTTCGATGATAAATTTGTGCAAACTTTGATGCGGATTGATCGGAAAGCAGCAGCTTTTTCAACTGGTACCGACGCAGCATCGACAGCTTTGCGGAACAACGGAACAAAGCACACCAATACTCGCATGCAGCGATCATTCTCAGCTGATATACCACCTACGACAACGACAGATACAACCGTTGTAGCCCTGGATTTCATTACTACGCTGGGGTCGAAATCGGAGAATGTGAATCGAAATACCAGTCATCACCAGGCAACAGCAGAAACTGTCACACAAAATGCCAAACGAGGTAAATCTTCGCATCATTCTCACATCAATTTGTCATATTTACCTTCATGATAACAATAATTACATCTTTTGGTTGGTAGACACGAAAAAGCGACACCATCATAAATCCCAATCAGACCTACACACTGCTGTCCACAGCCCACTCAATTATCAATTGTCGCACTCAAGCTCCAGCAACAAGTCTGATCTCCAAATTCTTCCGCGTTTTCTTCTTCCAGTGCAAGCAGAATCGTCTCATCAGCGTGCAGCTGGATCAAAGTACGATCTTGTAATGCAAGATGCTCTGTCAAGAGAAAATGCTCGAAAGCAGCACCTTGCACAGCTGAGCGACCAAGAAGATCGTATTATCACGCTCCGGCAGCAGGCCACTCAATTACGAAAGCTGGAGGAACAAGCCGAACGGAATGTGGGTCGACGAGAGTTGAATGCTTTTCTGAACGGGCAAATCCGGGAGAATGCCATAATAAAGCAGCAGAAGAAGACAGAGAATGCTGTGATTTGTGACTATGACGCCATCAGAATCTTACCGCGCGAAAAGGTGATAAGCGAAGCTGCACAACTAGAAAACAAGAAAAACTTGAGTCGACGGTTGAATGACCAAGTCGCATTCAAAGAAGCGCAAAAACGAGACAAATTGATAGTTGAGCAAAGCGAAGCAGCCTACTTTATCTCGTCACTCAATATGCAAGCCGAAAGGGATCGTCAACAGGAACTGGATAGAAAGCGAATAGAAAAAGAAACGTTGCTTGCGGATTGGAAACTGCAACAAGTTCAGCGACAGCACTGAAAACCACGTCGCCAGTCAGCCTCGTCAGTCTGATCGAAAAGTTTAAATCATTCCATGCGTGCACGCACACATTATACCGTCTAACTGCTTTGATAAGAAGAAGCTTGGTGCTCAATAGCTGCATCGACCACACAAACGTTAGCATAGTTGTGGAACTTGTACAAGGAACACGAATGATAAAGGATCTCCAAAGAAAAAAGGTTCCTAGCTAATATTATACCAATAAAACGGCACAAAACACCATCACTTTCCTTTGCAGAAACCTTGTCTTCATCGCCTCCTCTTCATGACATTTCTGCTGTGTATGATTGTTTGGTGGATGCAAACCGTGCAATCTTGCTTGATAGGTTGTGCCATTGCATTCGTTTGCAAATTCGTCACTCTCTATTACTCGCTTCTCAGATTTTACAAAATCTAGCCACGGAACTTGCCCCAGACATGGAGAAGCACGACAAACCCCACAAACATCAAGCACGACACGAGCACGGTGGTAGGGCCAACCTTGAGACCAGGCGAGTCGTCAGTGTAGAAGCGCAGAATGCCAGCAGAGCTTCCACCCATGCCACGACCAGTGTTGACATTTCGGGAAGAAGAATTCACTGGGCGACGACTAGAATATTAACACACCAACGCGTACAAAACAAAAGCATGAGTTCATACTGAAACAACCACAGGTAGTCACCCATACCAATCCACATCACTCACTTGCGCAAGGCGCTGGCAGCCGCTCCTTCCGAGGAAGCCGTAGGCGCTGGTTTTTTGTTCGACAAAGCACTAGATCCTGTTGCCTATATGTGCCAAACAAATAGATTAGTACTCTTTTCTTGCCATACCCAAAGCCCACGTGGCAATCTGCGTTGCTGCTTGCTCTGCTCGTACCATTTGCGTTGCGATGTTGTTGGGGGGAATCCAAAAAGTGAGGAGGTCCTCAGTACACTTTTGACTGATAGAAAAAACCTTATCTCCATGTTACTCACACAAACAGACCAAATGTAAAAAACCTTAATTGTTTTTAAGGTTTTGAGGTGTTTAATGGGACTTCTTGCCACGTATCACCACGTCAAGCGTACTGTGAGTTCCAGTTTTAAGGACCATAGAAAGCAACACGAGCTGAGCTGAGCTGATATAAGCCGATCCGAGCTGTTATGAATGGCTTGGTTGAAGTTGCCCTGCTTGCTGGAGAGGACAGCAGCAACTAGGACGAATGCATGCATTGCACGCTGTTTTCTGTGGATGGTGTATTAATGCGAAGCTTTCAACTCCCAAATACTCACGTGTATTTGTGATAACAGGAGAGCTACTTAATATTAAAAAACAAACCGCGCCATCAGCGCAACAGCAACCAAAGAATTCTTTATTTTTTAGTGGGTTGTCACTGCTTGCAGAAGGAAATTGGAAGTAGAATTGTATTGATATCATTATCATAGTCTCAATTTTGGTCTCACGAGCCACAACCATCCCTGATGAAGGCGTTCCGAGTACTTAGAGATGACCGTGAGTTGTGGCGACGATTCTTGATTCCTGACATGGAAGTCAATAATGAGAGAGTAAAGTATATTTGGCTTCAAAATTCGCCACTCGCTTTCTGCATAACAGCGATATATTGCTAAGCATAATAAAACAAATCCAAAATGAAAATTGTCGTCGTAAAGTGATTCGTTTGAGACGATGACACGAATAGAACCCATTTCATCCCATCAATCGACGTTAAACCCAAAAGGTTTATGACAAATCCTGTGCTAGGAATGGTTGGGTTCGATTAAAATGCTGCGTTTTGGTTTAGCATCGAGGAGCTGGAGTGTCGCGACTGAAGAAAGCAGTTGTGGAGGGAATTGCCATATTCCATTACGCACCAGATTTGGATATGGTGCCTCACATACTGGGGAATAAAGAAAGAAAAGGAGGTCAGGACTGGGGCACAGGTGAATAAACTCAAGTAAATCTTTAGATTCATCACCTCCAGCTTCAGTAACTTCATCAGCGTCATTAACAGTCAACAACAACCAAGCTGAATTACATATCATACAAAGGCATCTATTAATTATAGAGTTTATTGTGGTAAAAATCTCCTGGATTCATCCACGAATATCTGCGCTGTTTTCAGCATGATCTTTGTGGTTCTGCTGATATAAGCACAAATTAAAATTCGCTATTAAACTAGTTCACTTAGCTATTGAATTCATTTCCTCTTGCTGATTGGCGTGTCCATTTTGGATATCATCGCTGTCATGGCCTTCTACCGTTGTATTCAATGAACTAGTGTAAAAAATGGCAATTTTGGCGCTGCTACGGCCTGATCCCATCGCACAAT
Organism: Pilasporangium apinafurcum; assembly: GCA_001600495.1. Taxonomy (NCBI): domain Eukaryota; phylum Oomycota; class Peronosporomycetes; order Pythiales; family Pythiaceae; genus Pilasporangium; species Pilasporangium apinafurcum. The sequence continues at coordinate 97,106 of BCKE01000001.1, forward strand.
GATTGACAATACCTCAATAATATAAAATCGCAGGAACACTTCGTTCTTTTCATCAATACGCCCACCACGCGTGATTTTGCATTCAGTCAGATCACCCAAAGATACGGTGTCCATATCATCTGCTTCCAACCCTTCCGTGCAGTTATCGTCATTGCCAAGCGGCTGCTCTTCAAAGATATACCATTGTAGGCCATTAATCTTCCCATTCTTTTTCGCACCCTCAAATTCGCTATATGCATTTGGCTGTTCGGCTTCTGTGAGGCCTTTAAGAATCTTAAGCGCAACAACATATCCTGTCTTGGTCTGAAGACGAAAAATAAAAAATCGAACTGTCGTAATCTTCAACAACACTCGGAAATCCAGCTTCCATTCTACCACAAGAGAATCATGATTCACGATCTGCAACACCGAAACGCCAAGGGCTGATGGCTGGATGGTGCGTAATCCTTCAAAGGTTGTTAGCATCGTCCAGGTTTTCTCCATCAGATGCAGTGGCGAGACAAACGGCAGCGACTTGGTCAGGAAAAATTCAAGGCATGTGCCATCTACATATCGTTCCTCCAGCCATCCAAAAAACTGTGCACCAGAACTGATACGTTCACCATACCGTTGTGGATGGAAAATCGTCTGATAGCATTCACGGATAATGCGATGACAGATCTCCGTGCTCAAGGGGGTGAATGTGGGCGAAAGCGGATGATTCAATGGGTAGAAATTATTTATCGGCACGGCTGGGGCTTGGAAGTTGAGATACTTCGGAATCGTCATCAGACTCTCCACGACTCCTGTAAAGCGATCGTATTGAATAATCTGGGCTTTGATCCACAATTGTTCTTGACGTAGCCGCTCCATTTCGCTTCGTGCTTTGGAGTAGTTGAGCAAGACCACGTGTTGCGAGGATGCTTGGTTGTGAACATGAACGTCTGCATCGAGACAAAGTGCTGCATATTTGGCTCCCAGGGTCACCAAATAGCCCCGCATGTCTGTGATACGTTACTGACGATAAAAGGAAAACGATCCAAACAGTCATCGGAAAAGTCAGTGGTTGATTTTGAAAGCTAGGGCGACGAATCTAGAATTAGTGCTGATCGCCTACTTTTTGCCTCTCACGTGATCGTTGCTTGTTCTCGCGTTGTCTTTTTCTCCGTTCGAGCGCCACTGCTTTGAGCGAATCCTCCCTACAACTTGTGTTCATGTCGAGAGCAAGTTGGACAATTAATCACCGCTTGATTTAACACTACTCAGACTGATTCTTGTTTGACCTTTCGCTCTAGTAACGCATTCCCCAGTCGGTCGCTTGTCATGTCATAACTGGGAGTAGTGTACTGGGAATTTAGTGTGGTATGTCCCAAATTTGTCCATCTTTGTTCATCGATATTGTATGTCAAAAGCGAGTGAGGCGAGTCAAGAATCGAATGGTTTGCAATAAAACATTTGCTTTATAAATCTCCAAGCTGCGTTTCTCGTGCTGCAAGTTCAACTTCTCCTCTACCATGGTAAAACCTACATCATTAGCAAGCACAGTGTGTACATTATAGTTTCATCAAAACACCTTGCATGTTCAGTAGGGTCCACTACTTTCAGGCAATTCACGCTTTTATTCATTGTATCGTTATCTGCTGTCGCCCTTTTCGACATGCTTGTTTGGAAAAAAATCCAGCTTCGGAAATGCCACGGCTTGATCCTAACTCACAATGATTGACAACATCTCGGTCAGGCAGAATCGCAGAATATCACATTATTTTCACCAATACACCAACCGCGTTGACTACACACTCGGTCAACCTACAAAAAGAAAGAACTTTCATGTCGTCTGGATTTGATCCATCTGTGTAATAATTTTCGAAAAGCTATTCTTCGAAGACAGAACTGTAGCCCCGTGATTCTCCCCACTCTTAGCACTGTTATCTTCCTTGCTCGGTCGATTTGACTATTCGATCTCCGTGAGTTTTTTAGTATCTTCAGTACCACAACGTACTCGTTTTTTGTTTGAAGACGGAAACCAAGAAACGGGCAGTCACGATCTTTAGTAGTCCAAGGAAACTCAGCTGTTCGCCTTTATGAGATACTCCTGTTGCTTACCAATGTTAATGGTTGGTTCTTAATAGGCTGAATTTGCTTAAATGATCCATAAACTCAATACATACTTGATGAAAGTGTGTGCATCAAAGCATTAAAAATCATAGGCAAACCAGTCTTCTTTTTCCTGGTTTGGGATAACTTCGTCCAGCAGATTGGAAAGTACATCCATACAATTATCATCGCCTGTTTCAACTACTTTCGTTGATTTCGTCTTAAAAAATGGCAACTTCGGAGATGCTACCGCTTGATCCCACCGCACCATGATTGACAGCACCTCGATCAAAAAATACCGCAAAAATGCCCAGTTTTCCTCGTCCATGTATCCACCACGTGTGACTTTGCATTCAGTCAGATTTTTCATTGGAGCAATTGGATCAACTGAATCCATTTCGTCCAGCAGCAGGTCATCATAACCGTCATCATTACCCAATGGTTGCTCTTCGAAAAGATACCATTGTAATCCACTGAGTCTTTTCCCGTTGTCAGCTTGTATTTCCTCCTGGGCAATCTGTTGTTGCTCAGTGTCCGTAAGCCGTTTTAGAATTTTCGATGCCATGAAGTACCCCGTCTCGGTCTGTATGCGGAAGACCAGGAGAATTATAGTTGCCACCTCCAGGTTAAGCAGGGCGCCATACTCAAATTGCCATTCCAACACGACAATATCGGGACTCACCACCTGTAACATCGTTACGCCAATTATTGCCGGCTGAATGCTTCGTAAACCCTTACAACTTGTCATCATATTCCATGTTTGCTCCATCAATGACAGTGGAGAGACAAACGATAGCGACTTAGTTAGAGAAAACTCCATACTTGTCCCATCCACGTATCGTTCTTCCTTCCACCCGAAGAGTCGGGCACCCGAGCTAATACGTTCGCCTCGCCATTGTGGATAAAAGATCGTCTGATAGCACTTACGAATGATATGAAGGCAGGTTTCTGTGGTCAATGGCGTGAATGTGCCAAAGACAGGGCGACCCACGATCTGATCTTTACATAATGGATGCAATCGATGCCTTGGGATTTCTATCGTGCGCTCCAGCATAGCCGCAAAGACATCATACTCTTGAATTCGTATCTTCAGCCACAGTTGTTCCTGGTGAAGGCGATCCAACTCCTTTCGTAGATGTGAGTAAGTGAGTGAACTCACTGGTATAGTTAAAGTATCAGACTCCTCTGGCTGACAATTAGTGGCCTTTGAGTCTGCAACTGCACATAAGGAGGTATATTTGGCTTTTAAAAGTTCCAGGCGATCTCTCAAGGTGCAAATTAGTTGCTGAATGCAGTACAAATTACAGAGAGAAACGCAAACCGACAGACTGTGAGGAATAGCAACAAAGATCTCCAATGCTATTGCTGGAAACGCTTACCTTTTTTTTCTCACGTGATCGTCGTTTGTTATCCCGCTGCTTCTGTTTCCGATCCAGCTCCGTTGCGTCTTCTTCACACTCATAATGCGCGGGCATCACTGTTCCTGATGAATGAAATTAAATGATAAAAATGCAGTCTTCTGTTACTCAGGCGTCTATTCAGAATATGGCGTGCTTATTTTCCTTATTGAACGTAATCTTTCTAGATTCAGCTTGTTGAACCGAATCCGTCGAACAAAAGCGGCTCCATCGACCAGACAACAGAAGAGTTTAACAACTAGCCTATTGTGATGGGACCTCGTATCTCGTCCAAGTTTCGCTTGTGGCAAAGCTAAGCAAATCCCACACGTTTTATGATCGTTACTTTTACAGCTTTATGGTCTTAGCAACCGCAGCAAAGCGCTTAGCGAAGGAATCATCATATTCTAACTTGAAGTGCCACGTTCTGGAAACTGAGTCCAAAGTAGCAAATTCTAAACAAATAGCCAAGCATTTTAATTCTCAATGTCAAAAAGCAGATCAGTGAATGGCATAAATTCTGTCAATACCTTCCAACGTCTTCTTTGTTGCATCTGGACAGAGTGAATATTTTTCCACTAGGTCCATACGCCGCACTCCAGTAGATGACTTGCTTAGCTGTACACATAGAAAAGCAATGTGTTTATCGATGAATCAGAAAATATTCATATAACACGAGACAAATACATGTCCGAACCTCTCCAAGAATGACATCTCTTGCAGCTACCTCGGCTTCGCTACGGCAAACGAAGACACTATTGGGAGCACTATTGGTTAGATTGGCTACATTGAGATCGCTAATGAAAGTAAATATGTACACCCACCTTTTAGGAAACAAGCATCCTCGCACCGAGACAGCGACATGCTTCACGGCGTCTAAAATCTCATCTTCACTTCGTTTGGGAAGCAGCCGTACGAGTGTGTCGAAGTGGACTATGTAATCTATTCACAAGTATCAATTGAGTACGACTTCTTCTCGCTATTGGTCTCTGCAAATGATCCAACAATCAATACCTGTCGAGAGAATTTGTAGGATATCTGTATGTTTAGCATGTACAGCTGGCTTTTTCATGAGACGTGGGTCGTCCTTTTCTTCCTTCTCTTCCATATCAATATCGGTTCTGGCATGAAAGAGGAGATTAAAATCGGCACGAAGCGATGCATTCACGAGTAGGATCAATTTTCCACACTTACTCTGCGCTTGTGGCCACAGTAGTTGCGTCCGGTTCGACACTGCGATAGCGAAGCGCCTTTAAATATTGTTCAGCCGACATGGTTGACGCTACTTCTTCTTCCCGCTCACTGAACAAGCTTTCAAATTCTTCATCGGCCCCGGAAGACTAAACAACATATAATCCCGAGCAGAAATTTATAAAATCTAACAACAGCTCCTCCGTTTTTGGCATTTTGCAAATTGGCAGTACATTTTTGTCCAGCACTTGCAATTCGCGCCAGTGTTCCGAGTTGATTTGCTGTTTCTTGAATGCGTACGAGTTCTGAATGGCGTTAAGCGCACGTTCCGACTGCTTCTTCTTGAACTGGAACTGCACTTCCTTCACCTCATCCGCGGGTGGTGCCGTTTCTTCCTCCACTTCCATATCTATAAGAATATGCATCTATTAGGATTGATAGATGAATACGTGATCTACGCACAACTCACCTTCTTCTTCTTCCTCGACAGCGTCATCGATATGCGCTAAACTTGGACGCATTTGTAGCACGGAGCTGACAGGGGTAAGGTGCAACTGTCCTTGACGGAATACACCAACGGCGTAGTTGGTTAGTGCTGGCACACGCGTGGATTGCAGACGCAGGTGCTTCTGCTTGAGGTAATCCTCGGCGTCTTTGTCGAAGTGGTCGCTACGCTGGTCTACTTCGTAGTCGAGTTGCAAAATCTGATTCTGTGGTTTGATGCGCGCATGTTTCGGCGGCAGCGGCATTGGCCGGTACGACGGTCGCAATGGGAACTGCACCAAGTGACTGATGTTCGTAGCCATTTGGTCCAGTCGTTTAGCCAGCATATAACAAGCGATAATCAGTCCATAGAAGCTATAGAAGCTACCCAAGTGAGACAAAGTATATTCCAAACACACATACATATTCTTGCGCAATGTATCGGAGAGATGCACGGAGATCTCGCACACGACCGGGTCTTCCTCTTCCTGCATATTTACAACCTGTACCTTTTGGGATAACCAGCCAAAAGCACAACTGAAAAAACGCACTTTACATTGCAAAAAACGAACTTAGTGGAATTGTGTGCCGGTTGCCGGTGGCTTAAGTGCGCTTTGGTTGGATTTTGTTGCTGCTGGTATTGAAGGCGAAGAGGCGATCATCAGCAGCGAGTGAAAGGAAGTGAGGATGAGCGAGACATCTACGCTGCGTCAACGGATTATAGACAAGTAAGGAGATATGAATGCTAGACATTCGTATTAGTTGTGCGCATCTGAAGGGCTGAGATCACTGTCTGTTTGGTAATTGAAACGATGTAGTGATAGCGACAGTGATGACGATGTGCCGTTGGCGAAATTGAGAAAGCCGTCTGTGAAAGTGGAGGCTGGTGTGGCTACGCCCATAGTGAAACAGGAGCCGATAGCAACGGAAAATTTGAAGGGAAACAATCAGTCTTCTGTTCCCGCTTCATCTTCAGTAGCGATCAAGAAGGAGATAAAGCAAGAAGAGAGCGATAGTGACGATGATATCCCTATCAGTGGATTGGCGCAGCGAAAGAAGATCAAGACGGAACCATCAGCGAAAATAACTGCCGCGCCAAAAGCGAGACCCACACGCGTTTCAACTGTACCTGCATCAACATCACAGCGGAAATCAAAAAAACGTATTAAGGTATTTGTGTGATTGGAATGATTGGAAACGGGGAGGACATACAGACTGATTAGTTGAATCTGCTTATATCTCCCTCAGATCAAATACAAACAGCAAGAATGTACAGAAGAGCTCTATGGAACACTTAAGGGACGACTTACCCAGGAATTACTCTGCCGGTGGTGGTACGCAGTAGTTTGGCCGCCAATCGATGAAAACACAGAGGTGAAGTTGACTCAGCATTAAGTGCACAATGATGAAGTGGATTACAGTTGACACGAATTATTGATTGTGGATACAGAAAATGCATGGTGTGCAAGAGTTAGATGGCTTTCGTGGTGCCTATATTCGAGTCAAGGTTAGTGGCGATTGAACTCTTCGTAGGTCCATTGGAATGGGGTTGACGAAGATCTATCTTCTTGCTGCTGTCTGATAACAGGGTGATGAAATGGGCACCATTTTAGATACGCGCACAGCTGTGGGGAAGCCATCGTTTCTCCATTTCTTTGCAATGCCATCGGCAGAGATTTTGAAGTTACTTTTGACAGTACGATTGTAGATGTGGGCATTGATACCGTTGTTTGATTATATCTCACAAATGTTGCTCAAATTGACTACAGGCGTATAAAAAGCAAATCGAAGCGTTAATAGAACATGAGGTAAGTAAAAACGGGATCTCCCGCTTTTCATCGATTGCAAGGCTGATAGTTATTATCTTGTTAGGGTGAAGATGCACCAATGCTCAAGGAGTTACGTGCCGCTGCATCATCTGCTGCAAAGATCTCACCTGAGAAAGCCGATCGCAGTGTGACAAAGATCCTTAAGTCGTATCCAGAATTAGCCGCACAATTGAAGGAAATTCAGGAGCGACACGAAAACAGCATGGCCACCGAAGAGGAAGAAGACGATGATGGCAACGAGAAGAAAAGTTAGAGATCGACAAACACACACATAGGACAGGGTGCTCCATCGCACCACCAGAACGAAAGCAACATAAAAAGATACACTGTAGCTTGGATGATACCAAATCTTGCCAACATACAACATGCGCAGTTATCTTTTTTGCTGTCTTATTGTTTACGTGAACGCCAGACGAAGATTTTCTCTGCAGTACGTGTTTCCAACGCCTCCAATGCCGAATGCAGGGCCAATGCGACCGATACGCGCAAGCGCTGACTTCAGATATTCTCGTTGGAGAAAATGCACGCGTTGCGTGACCGTAGCTCCTCGATTGTTGTACAAATCCAGACCAAGCAAATGTAGCGGCGTCGAGATGAATTGCACGGCAGCAGGGCATATCAGTTGCGCTAATGTTCGCGCACGCGATGGTTCCACGTCTACACGTTCCTGCAATTGTTTCGCCACTTCTTTTGGTGCATTAAAAGACGCAGCGACCGTCAAAGAATCACGCACTGCAAATAGTCCAATAGACGCAAGTGGAAACGCCGCTGGTGCGATCACCCCAAACATTTGTGTGAACGCACGGTCTTTGGCGATACAAAGTGTCATGTTAACAGCAGTTGTGCCGATAAACTTGGGCATCTGGTTGTCCGTAGCTGTCCATTCACAGATAGTGTCAATGGCATTGGCACTGGCGTATGTCGACGTGTAAAGTCCAAAGATGAGCATAAACTCTCTCCGACGCATAAAATTCAGCGGATTTTGCACAAACGTTAACGCGAGTTCCTTCAATCCGCGTGCAAGCGGACGCGCTCCGCTGGCGTTCTCAATGATGGCGCGATCAACGATCGTGATGAACGGCGATACACCCAACGACGCTGCCGCTGCTGCTCCGAAATCAATACCCAGTCGTGGAAGCAGCGCAACGAGCGACGTGGTCTGCGTAGAATCCGCTGTTGCAGGCATTTTCTCTTCCGACAACTGCATCATCGCCTTCATCTTACGTCGATTCGCCGCTCAAATTGAGAGAGTGACACTCGAAATCTCATCCTGCGAGGTGTATTTCACAAACATGACGTCACCCCCCAAAAAAGCAAAAAATTTAAAACCTGTTAACAAACCCATTAGACCCATAACCGCTGATATATATAGTAAACTATTGTAATTTTACATGATGGGTTTAAATATTTTATTTCAAGTAAAAACCCACCCACCCTTTTGAACAACTTCGGTTGCTCCATGTCACGAAGCGAAGAGAAACCCCCCAACGAACAACTGAATGCAATGGGTGAAGTCCAGTTGTTCTCTGTAATGATCATCCATAGCAATCATCACTATCATGCGGAAGTGTCCGATTGTTACTGTGGAATAGATAAACGATGAAGAGACCAATGCTGTTAGTGAGAGCGACTACATAAAGAAACTTCAGCTTTTTCTTTTTTACTGCAAGTAGCTCATCCTTTAAGCCAAATTGAATCAGCATCGTTGGATGGATACAAACAGGAGTTAGAACCTATTATTTGAGTAAGATACTGTACACATGCGGAGGAAGGTGGAAAGAGCAAGCACGGGGGAGGCAGTCAGAGAGGAAGCAGAATGTCGCTGTTTGTGATCGTTGGTTCGAAGGAACCGCTCTATAAGATGGAGATGAAGTCCCGACGGGAGGAAAGTGCACATGTTGATGAATTCTTGCTACATTCAGCGCTGGATATCGTGGATGAGATGATGTGGACTACGCAGTCCATGGCGCTCAAGGTCGTCGACAAGTTCAACGACCAATTGGTATCTGCGTTTGTGACGGCGTCGAGTATCAAGTTCCTTTTACTGCATGAAACACGTAATGATGATACTATCAAAGCATTTTTTCATGAAGTCCACGAGTTGTATCTAAAGGTGAGTCATTAATGGGTTGAACATATTCATATTTGCCAACTTTAGCCCAGTTAACATGTGCGAGTTTTGAACAGTTGCTGTTGAACCCGTTCTATGAGTATGATACACCAATCACATCTGATATCTTTGACGCACGTGTGAAAACACTTGCGCGACGATATCTGTAGATTAATGTAAATGAAATGTATGCTTTTTCATACCCAACCAATTTATGAATGACCTAGTAACCAAAAGTAATGAGAGGCAAACAAAAAACATAAAACTAAAAGACAAACAAATGATCGCTCCTTTGTTTGCTATTAACTATTTGTATTGCAAAAGAGCCCTCACGTTCTGACAACTTCCGTACAACAGCTTAGGCACGCACAACCTGGCCAGCAATGCGATCCAAGTCCTGTTGGCCGTGGCTGGTGATCTTACGGCCACCCTTGTTCACACCTTCAGGGCACTTTTCAATGACCTTCATTTCTTCCAATTGCTGGAGGATGTGACGGATAAGACCACCCGAGGCCGTCTGGAAATGCTGGCGGTGAACACCACGACGGGCAGCACCACCGTACACCTTCTTCAAGGCACCAATACCGGTGTTTTGACGAAGGTAGACCTTACGCGCAATAGAGGCGGCACGCACGTAGTACCAATCCGGATCGGCAGGGGCGTATTCCTTGAAGGACGCGGTCTTGACAATATCCCACCAGGCAGGGAGTTCGATCTTGCCCGAACGCTTCAAGTGTTCGGCGTAAGCCTTGATGAAATCAGCGGGCTTGACATCACGCACGGTGACACCACGAGGAGTTTCTTCGTATTCAGCCATTGTAGTCTAAACAACAAATGCCGCAAAAAAGACAAACCATAGAAGATTAAGAACACGTCTGTACCACCGCACATCTGACTGATCCCATGTCTTAATGATAGGGAATTCCAGTCGGTCGCACAGGACAGTCTCGGTTCTCAAGAGAGAGAACAAACGTCAATTCCCACGAGCAACAAACAAACGGAATAGTTTGCGCGTGCCGCGCACTGACAGCGACTATCGCATATGCAGATTTAATCGACAAACAACAAGCGGCAGCATCACTTACTTGATTGAGAGGAACTTTGCAACAAACAGAATACTTTTCGTCGCGCCACCAGCGCCATGCGTAGCTCCTCCACCAGTGAAAACCCATCTCACATTTTAACCAATAATTTTTTACTTACCACCTTTTTATACGATATAATTGGTTAAAAATGGCTGTCGCAGTTGACACCAATCGATTGAGATGTGGGATATTCAATTAGAGAGGTTTTGTATCATAAGGAAGAGGTTGTGCGCTGTTTTAGGAAATGGAGCTTTACGGTTGGTTCGCAACCAGTTGCTAAAAGAACGACGGCTGATCGAGTCTTAGGAAGAAGATGTTGGTGCTTTTTGAAACCGCGGCAGGCCATGCGCTTTTTAAGGTGCAGGACGAGTCGAAGTTGACCAGTCCTGACGATGTGTTTAAACACTTTGAGACCCCAGAAAAGGCCAGCAAAGTACTTAAACTGAAAGGTTTTAATGCGTTTAAAGATACAACGGAGGCAGTTGCCGCTGCCACCGACATGGTCGATGGCAAAGTGGGCAAGCCACTGCGCAAGTTTTTGAAGAAGAATGTAGTAGACGCTGGTCTGAAGGACAAACTCGCAGTCTCGGATAAGGCTCTTGGTAACATCATCAAGGAGAAGTTGGGCATTCAGTGCATTCATGACAATGCCGTGAACGAAGTCATGCGTGGTATTCGTGCCAACATGAACACACTCATTTCGGGTCTTGAAGACGAAGACCTCAAATCCATGACGCTTGGTCTCTCCCACAGTTTGTCGCGTTATAAACTCAAGTTTAGTGCCGACAAGGTTGACACGATGATTGTTCAGGCTATTGGACTTTTGGATGAACTCGACAAGGAAATTAACACATACTCGATGCGTGTTCGTGAATGGTTCGGCTGGCACTTTCCAGAAATGGGCAAGATTGTCACTGACAATCTCCAATACGCCAAGTGTGTGCTGAAGATGGGTGTACGTTCCAACGTCAAGAAATTGGACTTTTCGGACATTTTGTCGGAAGATGTTGAAGCTTCAATGCGTGAAGTGTGTGAAGTGTCCATGGGTACGGATATCTCAGAGGAGGATGTGACGAACATCGGCTCGCTTTGTGATCAAGTAATCTCGTTGACGGAGTACCGCGCGCAACTCTTTGACTACTTGAAGAACCGCATGAACGCCATCGCTCCTAACCTCACTGTCATGGTTGGTGAATTGGTGGGTGCTCGTCTTATTGCTCATGCTGGCAGTCTGATGAACTTGGCCAAGCATCCGGCCTCCACTGTGCAGATTTTGGGTGCCGAGAAGGCGCTTTTCCGTGCCTTGAAGACCAAGCACGACACCCCCAAGTACGGTCTCATTTACCATGCTTCACTGATTGGCCAAACCGCGCCAAAGCACAAGGGTAAAATCTCGCGTGTGTTGGCAGCCAAGACGGCTCTTGCTGTTCGTGTGGATGCGTTGGGCGATGCCACTGAAGCCACTATTGGCTTTGACAATCGTGCTAAGGTTGAGGCGCGTGTGCGTCAATTAGAAAATGGCTTAACCGGCGTTATTAGTGGCAAGGGGAAGACTAAGAACGAAGCGAAGAAGTACGTGAAGAGCGAGAACGGTAAGACGTACAACACTGAAGCTGACATGACTGTGAGCAGCAAGAAGCGCAAAGCTGATAAGGAAGCAGAGCCTGAGACAGTGAACGCTGAAGAGGATGAACAGCCCAAGAAGAAGTCGAAGAAGGAAAAGAAGGAAAAGAAGTCTAAATCGACCAAGGAAGAAGCACCTGTTGCTCCTGCAGAGGAAGACAAGACTGAGAAGAAGAAAAAGAAGAAGAAGAAGAAAAGCTCAGACGAATAGACAGAGAGAAATGCGAGGGTTGATACTTCAAAGGCTTAGATCCTAATTACCTCTACTTAGCTACATTCTTTTTCCTTGTTTTATATATACGCGCAATTACTACTCCAACATATCTACATTCGTTGGTGTCTGTCTTTTTGTATTGTGAAGAGCTACACAAGGTACACCGATTTAGAAGTTGAAAGATAACTCTGTCCAAGTGAGATTTGAAAGAATGGAACGATACTTTGAAGTGCGCGGTAAAGTGCAGAACGTCATGTTCCGTCAAACAATCATCCGTGCGATGATCAAACGTGGTCTGGAAGGCGGTGCGTCGAACGACCGCAGGGACAAGACGCTGGTACATTTAACACTGCGTGGTGGGAATGATGCGATTGAGGAGCTGGTGGATGTGCTGCAGAAGAACACGCTTCTCAACGACTGGGGTGCCAAAGCTACGACTGTAAAAGAAGTGGAGACAGACCAAGCATATCAGCAGCCCCATCAAGTCACGACAGAGAACGTCGACTCGAAGAACTGGAACCCGAACGTCACCATGTTCATTTGAGAGGATATGTTCGCTTAAGTACGGTTTATATGGAAGTTTAATGGAGATGGCTACACATTTCGTGACTCATTTGAAGGAAACGAGGTGTGATCATTGAGCTTAGCATCTACATGCTAACAATGGTAGTCACGCATAACTCGGACAACTTCCATTTGCAATTGTTTCACTCATTGCGCTGATGTTGACGAGTAATATTTGCCTTTCTTCCTGTTATATACTCGCTGATGTGAATGACAATGAACTTGAAAGTTTTTAATGAGTGCATAGTTTGTTGACAATTTCAATCATTTTACGAATCGTCACCTGGTTGCGCTGCATCAGAACTCCATCGTCCGTAACACACAGATATATACAAATACCATCTAAAATGATGTCTCTCCTTATCAAGATGCGAATCAATCTGACAGTGGTCAATTAGCAAATATGCCACAAATACTTTCATCAATAAAGATTTCCACAGATAGTCGGATGGATGCCATGTAGCTCGCCCAAAATCGCAGAAATAACAGGAACTACAACGCAGCGAGCATTTTTCATGTGCTGTTCAATGTCGTTTGAAATATGCGGCCCATAGTGGTGATTCCAAACGACAACTATGCACGCTATTGTGTTGCGACCTTCACAGCAAAACCCACTGCACTTCTTCTTCTTCTTCTATTATTCACAAAAAACATTTACGTCATAAAAGAAGACCCAAGCAAAATGCATGCAGTTCGGGTTCTATGTAGATGGAGGGGATGATACGAAGCAGATTGTGTCGGAGTTAAAAAAGTCGATCCTGCTTCTCGCTGTTGATAATCGAATGCTAAACAGGATCATGAAGTGAAGCCTCTTGTGTTCGATCATTTCGACCAAGAAGTTCCCATAAGAATGTACGTCGGACAACTAATAGCAAATATGGACTGTCGTGAACATAATTTTCCGCCGTATGGTCGAGAGTTTCAGCGAATGTCCACGGCAACAGCAACGACAAGAGCGTTGCTGATTTGTCATTTACAATGAATGCTATCAGCATCATCTGTACTATAGCAGAAGCAATCTCAAATCATGTTCACATCGTATTGTCCGCAAAAGCAAATGCACAAATTCTAGTCATCATCACTATCGTCGGCCTTATTGGGAGCGCCGCCAAACATGCCCGCGATAAGCGAGCTAGGGTCTTGTGTGCCCATTTCTTCCTGCGCCTTCTTGAATTCCTCGGGATCTAAACAAATAACAAGCATTACATTCGCAATTAAGCTATTATTCCTGCTCTGTCTTCACCGGTTATTTAATCTTACCCATGAGACTTTCTGATAGCTTGGGCAGCAGGTAAAGAAGTCCAATTGGAACGACGATAGTCAAAAACGACGGATTCATAATCAAGTGCAACAGGTTAAATTTCTCGCGCTTCTCAAAGTAATCCATCTCTGTCACGGCTTCAGCCACAAGCGGGTAGTCCGCACGAGCCTTCGCGGCGCCTATAGAAAGATGAAGCATGTGTCAGAGAACTTTAAACCAAGCTCTATCTCCAAGAACAGCTATTGTGCCAGTAAGAAAGAGAAAGACGCACCTGGGTATTTGTACTCTAATGCTCGAATCACACCGTCTTCTGCAACGTCCAGCTTATACTACAGATCCACGGCACGAAATATACCAGCCATCATCAGTCAATGAGCCGAATAGTATGTTGTCGAATTCATTCAAGCACTCAATCTTACCTGACTGAAGAGATACAATTCCGAGGGGATATCCACGACGTACCGCCCCGGAGCGACGTCACGGAAAACGAACGATCCATCCCAACGCGCGTAAGTGACTTGTTCACCGCCATTCAGCAGGATTTTAAACGGTGGCACTTTTTCTGCCGACCGCGTGTACAGCGTGCCATGGATCTCGTAGGAACTGAAAATCGCATAGAGTCAGCACATGAAGAAGAAACATTTATTCTATGTCTGCCAAATACAGTCTGTACCTGACACACGAAGCTAGGAACAACGCAGTGAGTGCGAGGACGAAGCATGTGACTCGCATCATCATTATCTTAGTCTCCCCAACGCACCACGAAGCGAGGGGGTTTCTTAATTCAAGTGGACCACATAAATTAACAACAATTGACTAAGTGCGATTTTGAGGTTTTCCCATCTGTTATGTCTTTATCTACAGATGGAGTGACCGACCGACAAGAGACCATCAAGATCATCGCTGTGAGTTCTATCAGCTCATAATCATCTTGTTACTGTGCATGAGCACACAGTCGTTACATGTAGACCACTTAGAATACACCAGCTCTCAACAAGATAGCATCGTGCTTTTGGTAACTCCATTATTGCAGATAATGGAGATGATAAGGTTGGCGCGACAACGGTGATGTATAGTGATTCAGGAAGCTATACTTTTACGGAGCAGACTCCAGTAACTGTTAGGTTTGACATCAACTTCTACACTGCTCACCCCTTATTTCACTGCTACAAGTAGATGATTGTAAAGCTATAGTTCCGACGACAGATCGTATGCTATAACCTTCTTCACGATAGATATACTGTCTTTGTTGCGTACGGATAGAACATTCAAGATTGCATCAGCTCCAACTCATGGGAGCCACTAAGTACTGTTTTTCTGGTCTGAAGATATTCGTCCAGAATATTCTTCTGCATTCATCTACGCAAGTTGCTGTCTGAGACACCATGCAAGCAATCATGACTTTAACTAGTGTAGAAATTGATCAAGCAATTGAGCCAACGACGATATGCTGGTCATCCATAGAAGTGGTTATCAATCAATTGATAGTACTCTCGAGTAATTGGAGAATGGGACCAGGAACGGTTCGACTATCACAAAGCATCAAAATGTAGCCATAAACCGCGGCTCTTCTACTTGAACCGGTCCGATCGCTCTCGACGCGGAACCGGTGCCACTTGGATGTGCAATTGCTCCACATAGTTCAAGATGCCGCTCTTCTTCGCCGAGGGATCCAAGACCACTGAGCTCACGGATGCACAGCTCCGCACGATCGTCCACCAGACGCTTCAGCAACTGGAGCAGACTCGCGGATCCAAGTTTCAGCGTGTGGCGATCGTTCCACCAGATTTCACGCGTTATCACTCGTATGCAATTGCGTCTCTTGTTGGTGAATCAGATGATAAGATATCTTACTGTGTGATGGATGTATGAGGTAGGAAATCAGGGGTTCTTTCGCAATATGCATACGAGTATCTGGGGGAGAACGTGAAAGATGTGCTGCCGGCACTGGGTACTCATGCAGCCATGAGCAGCGATGAAATATTAAAGGTATCCATTGGTATTTTATTGGAACCTGGGACACAGTGATCTTCTCTCATGCGAAATGGACATCGTTTTAGTAGATGTTTGGTAATATTCCTCAAGATCTCTTTCGCGTCCATGACTGGAGGTGTGTCTATTTAGTCTCTCATCTACGTAGAGCATTACTTCATTCTGATCGATGGTGTTTGTTGTAGAAACGATGTAGTCACTGTTGGTCACGTACCAGCTGAGCTTGTCTACGAGGCAAGCGATGGGAAAGTAAATGAGCCATGGCCCGCACAGATCAATACGCTGGTACGTGATATTACTTCTCTTTCCATTTTAATGCGTACCTTCTAACACTAAAGCTTTGTATAACGTAGCTTTGGAATGGCGAGCATGATCTCATTCTCTCCATCGGTCAAGTTGTGCCTCACGAAGTCATGGGTATGGCCAATTATAACAAAAACATCTTTGTGGGCACAGGCGGTAGTGAAGCGATCAATTTTTCGCATTTTATTGGCGCTGTCTACGGAATGGAGCGCATGATGGGGAGGGCAGACAACCCACTGCGACGGATTCTGAATTACGCGTCCAAGAATTTCCTGCAGAAGCTGCCAATTGTGTACATTCAGACCGTCATTGGCCGTGGGGAAGATGGGAAACTTGTCACACGTGGTGTGTTTATCGGTGATGATGAAGAGTGCTTCATGAAAGCGGCTGAATTGTCCTTGGAAGTGAACTTTGAACTGTTGGATGCACCCCTGGATAAGGTCGTTGTGTACCTCGATCCACATGAATTCAAGTCAACATGGCTTGGCAACAAGAGCATCTACCGCACGCGTATGGCGATCGCAGACAGCGGAGAACTGATTGTGTTGGCACCAGGAGTGACCAAATTCGGAGAAGACCAACGCATTGACGAACTGATTCGAAAATATGGTTACCGAACGACACCGGTAAGATTCCACTTGTCAAAGTGAAGATGGTGACAATTGACTTACTTGTACATGCAATCTGTGCTTTGTGATACAGGAAGTACTCGCGCATTTGAATGCCAATCGTGATCTCATGAAAAATCTGAGCGCCGTGGCACATTTGATCCATGGGTCATCGGAAGGACGTTTCCGCATCACGTATTGTCCAGGGAACCTCACGAAGGAAGAGGTCGAAGGTGTGGGCTTTGGGTACGGTGATTTGGCAGAAATGAGCAAGAAGTACCCGATTGAAAAGCTGCAGGACGGCTGGAACATCACAGAGGACGGCAAAGAGCGCTTCTTCTATATTTCTAACCCGGCACTTGGTCTCTGGGCGTATCGTGGGCGCTTTGAAGGCTCTTCGGATACTGCAACAGTTATGTCTGACAATAACAGAATGGCTGAGGATCAACATACATCACTCGCCGCTAAAAGCGATACCAATCTACCTTGTGTGGATGCTGGCGTCGGTGGCGGCCCATTTCAACGAAGTGGAACGTAGATGCGCTGGGTAGCTATCCCACGTACCAAAGCACTTGCTGATTGTGAGATATGGAACAACAAACTGACAAAATGTGCAAATTCTTTGGGTCTGTTTAAATGAAGCCAACATATAGTTTCTACTCATACGATGTATAAAGTGTCGTAACAACATACTCCAGTTCCAAAAACATGAACAACAAATTTGTTTTTGGATTTTCAACGTTTGTACTTTTCTCATGGCTCATGTAACAGTGAGGTCGTTGACACAAAGTCCGTCAACCACTCGTAGCTCTTCATCCTCTGAACTGGTTGACCCACCTCGTTCACGAAATCTCATGGGGTTCGCTTCGGGAATATTCACTACTTCCAGAACGTTATTTCCCTAGCGGTCGCTCAACACGGTGACAAAATGTCAACACTGCTTCAAGTCTACGAACAGAAAAAGTTAGCGTTTAATTTGTGAGGTTAACAGATTTTTTTCTATGGTGTTTCCTTCGCTTTGTATGCGCGTCTTCGTCTCCTGGTTCGAGCCATCGAGATACAAATCAGGCAAATGAATGCGCTACTCAACAGTCCGGCACTAACGATCAAGAACCAGGAGCGTCGTTGGCGAATTGTCTCGATCAGCGGATATGTCGGTTTGGGGGTGCTACCATCCAGCAAACTGCTACTGCCACTAAAACCGAAGAGCCCATCCACATGCGCATATTTGGCATAAAACTGATCATCTGTCAGCACACAGATCAGTGTGTCCATAACATAGCGATACTTGGCGTCAGCATCGGTGCAAGTGTATTCAGACACAGCCGATACGTCGAACACCTCCAGCTTTAGGAACCGCTCATAGTCAGTCTCTCGAACCTCAAACTCCTGAATTCCGTTAGCACTTGACCCAGAGGCTGAGGTAAGGTTACTTTTTATCGTACTCTCGCTAAAGGTAAGGATGAGCGCCTCTAACGATGATGGAAAGATGACACCCGTGATAGTACCGATCGGGTTGGACGAGAAGTTTAGAGTAGTGATAGTGTCCGGGAACGCCAAGTTTGTCAGGTCTGTTAAATCGCTGTCTGATGCATCCCTGTTCAGTCATGAAAAGAGTGAGATCCTTGTCTACAAGGAACGACAGCATACACAAAACCAACACATACAGTTGTACGAGGTTGGCTGGGAGTGTGAGCGTGTTGAGAGACCCCAATGGGTTCCTGGAGAGGTTTCTGCCAAGAGGAATATCGCATTCAGCGGTGCGGCATCGGATATTAATGAGGAAAGAGATACTTACAGCAACGACAACGACGATGGGAAGGCAAAGTTCGTTAGATTGGTGATATTGTTGTCGTTCAAGTACCTAAGGATGAGAGGACAACACATGTTACGACAATCAACTTATGGACTGACCATGCAAATAACTTACAGCTGCGTCAACGAGCTGCGAGTGCTGCTTCCATTCTTGTAGCTCGTGACTTGATTGTTCTCTAGATATCTGTCACATTTATCCACCCATAAAATAGACAGTGTTAGTCATTTTGCCGACATGACAGCTGCACACTCGAAAAGGTTGACAACAGCCGTACACAATCTGAACGTCGGGAAGACTCTCGACAGAAACAATGTCCTTGTCTTGTAGATCCAGCGATTTCAATCCATTCGAGCTGCTTTTTGCCTTAATAGTGTCGGACGTACAGTCAGCAAACGAGATCTCCGCCGCTACAGTGGTGCTGCTCTTTCCATCTTTCTCGTCACTGGCGACAGTGATCTCAGACGAGGAATACACAGACACCGTCGTCACGTCCGCACAGAAGGATGAGTCACCAACATTTGCAGCCTCACAGCAGCATAGAAGAAGAAGAAGAGCAGCCCAAGATACACAGATAACGCTAAGCCACGCGCTCTGCCGCGCTCTCATGCTGGCTCGCATGTGTGTAATTTCCTTTATGATTTGACATTCAACACATCGACAACCAGCATGACGGTCAGTCAGTCAAATCAGCGTTGTCAATTGGAAAGTTTACCCACATGTCACTGATCGTATTATAGAGGTTATGCTATTCGATAGGATGCATAATGGAGTGATTCTTGCGTATCTATCCATCAATCAACCAAGATGTCATCGACACTGCTGACACTGCAGCAGACGCTGGAGCAGACGTTCCCACGCGTGGCGTTTGCCATGGCATACGGATCTGGTGTCTTTCAGCAGAAAGACCATGATAGCAGCACGTCGATGATTGATTTGGTGTTTGCCGTGGACGACCCAGTCCAGTGGCACAAAGCGAATCTGTTGCGCAATTCACATCACTACTCGTTCGTGCAGTACTTTGGCGCAGAGCGAGTCGCGGCGTTCCAAGTAAGCGGGCTGAAAAACAATGAGCTAGTGTATTGAGAGTACTAATGGAGGTGTATGCGATGTAGGAAGACTATGGCGCCGGTGTTTACTACAACACGCTCGTAGTATTGGATGATGGCAAATCTATTGGCAATCGCTTGATCAAATATGGTATCGTCAGCACCAAGACGCTTTGTGATGATCTCTACAATTGGAAGACACTCTATCTCAGCGGCAGGATGCACAAGCCGGTAAGGGCCTGATACCTCTCATTTTGTCTTCACATTGTCTAACACTTTACTGTTGTGGTTCTAATCATTGGGTTAGGTGGGCATTATGAAGACTAGCGAGGAGATCCGCGCAGCCAGCTCCAAGAATTTGGAGCATGCCTTGCATTACGCGCTGCTTTGCTTGCCGGAGAAATTTTCTGAGACCGATCTATACATGGTATTTGCCCATTTCGATCTTGTTGTCTACCTACGCCTGGGCACTTGTTCTGATGCGCTAACTAATAAATTATACAGAAAATTGCTGGTATTTCGTACTTGGGCGACTTCCGTATGACGTTTGGTGAGAATCCCAAGAAAGTGCGCAACATCGTAGCTGGGAATTTTGATGCATTTCAGCAAATATATCAGCGCAAGATCGAGGTAAAATCTCTCTTTAATCACTCAACAACGAAACGAATGGACTTGCTCATATGTATGAATGAATGTGTTTGTAGAATTCGGCGTTTGTGTCCCGTTCAATCTCAGACGCTGGCGTGTTCATTGCGAATACACAAGAGCGCAATGCACGCCAAGCCATTGTTGATTCCATGCCGTCCAATGTTTTACAACGACTTGGTGACAAACAGCACGAACCTGTCACGAAGAAACAGCTTCAACGAGCAGTAGCGTCCATTGTAAAGCCATATAGTCGATCACAGAGTATCAAAGGCATTGCAACAGCAGGTGGCTTGAAAACGATTACGTACATTGCGCAGAAACTGCAACGGACGTATTTCAAAAAATAGAATAATCAACAACACCAGGGATATACAAAACTGGATTACGCAGTTAACTTAGTCTTTAGATTCTTGGTCATGTTGAAGATCTCACCGTAGAACTCTTTGTCCTCCCCTTCTAACGCCTCAATCTGCTGCATTCGACTGGAAAGCTTTGAGACAATATCAAACTCGTCTTTCTTGCAGGCTGCTGCAAATTCTGGTCCCATATCTACAAATTCAGTCAACCCTTGCAAGCAGCTTTCGCACAAGTCGATGTCATCGTTGCTAATAAACTTGGCAATCGTCTGCAAGTAGAAATCTGCAGCCAGTACCTTCTGTGCTGTGGATTTGGAATTGGTGATGAGATAACGCAAGAAGAATATCGACTTACGTTGTAAGCGAATATCGTCTTTTTCTTGCAGAAAAGACTTTAGAACATTAAGACCATCGCAACTCTCCGACAGAAAGCGTGCTTCCGCTGCTTCATGATGGCGAACAAGGCATGAGATCGCAAGCAATGCCTTCGCTTGACAAGTTGCATTGTCATCTTTTGCTAACCTGCACAAAACCTCTAGCATTCCCACCTTCACCGCTGCATCTTGGCAAAATGGCACGTTTTGCACCACAACCGAGCATACTTCCGCAGCAAGCGCGCGTGTAGATGCGCGTTCATTTTCCGTGATGACGTTCTTAAGCACATGCAAGCCATGCATTTTGACGAAATTCATGGCATTGTCGATCTGGTCAATGCGTGTCAGTAGCTCATCCAGCAGACCTTCTTTGTAATCCGCTAGTTCTTCATCATTGACTTTCTCGTTCGGTTCATCTTCGCCTTCTTTTGCAAACACCACATGTGGATCTTCGCCATCCAAGATGCGCAAGATCTGTGTGATACGCTCAGCTTCGTCGATGACTCCTTCTTTCATGACTTTTTCGAGGAATTCTTTGTCTTCCTTCGAGATTTGTTTAAAGTCCGATGGCATCGTACCATCGGAATACTTCATACTCCACTTCATCAAACCCAACCATTTGTTTTGATCTGCCATTCTTGCTTCTCTGTTTCTCCTCTTCTTCTTCCACTGGAAATGTGTATATGTGTCAATCTGGTTCTCAGACGAATGGATTGTGCTTTTCGAAGGAATTTTGCAAAAAACCTCTCATATCGCATACTTCTTAGAGCCAACAGGCATCGAGAAGGTTCCCGAATGTTCCGAAAAGAAAATTCACAATAGCAGTTAAGTAACAAAGTTATCTCGAAGAGATCATGTGGGATACGAAAGCACCTCAGGGAAGATCTCCTGCTTTTTTGTTTGGGTCCGACATGGCTAGCAAAAGCTAAGACTAAACGACCGCGGAGTAGTCATCTTCGACACCTGGACTTGGTGAATAAGTGTTCATTCTTGAGAAAGATGTTTCTAGCAGCGTTGACATCTCTATCAAGGCCGAAGTTGCAGTGAAAACACTGAAAGAGTTTCTAGTGCTTCATCGCGTAGCTGATTCTCCCATACTGATAACAAGTCTTTGTTGTATATTGTTCTTCACATTCGGTCGGCCTTCCTCCAATTCTTTCCACCTTGTGCTTCAGTAGCATCTTGAACTTGTAATGAGACTTAGTCATGCCTTTCGACTGAAATCGGTGTCGTCGTTAACGGATAATATGAAACATAACCGATATTGTGTGTGTTATAAATACGCCTCGCCATAGTTCAAGAATGGCAATGATGATCAGCAGCCAGAGCGGAGCTCTTCGCGCCGTCGCGCGGAGTGTCCAACGCTCGAACGGTGACAGCTTGTACCGCCGCTGGTTGAGCGATGCGAAACCAAAAGCAGAGACGCAGCGGCACCTTGGACGCGCGATAAATGACCGGAAAACGGTGCGTTTTTTCGCAGATATGCCCGTGCCAGAAACGACATTGGCCGAGATCCTACGGTTGACGCAGGTAAATGAAGTCGAAAAACCATGATTCTTAGCAATATGATGAAGTACTAGGTACTAAGATAGGGTTGCTTGTGATTATCTCTGCTAGCGTGCTCCAAGTGGATTTAATATGCAACCGTATGCATGTGTGCTGGTGCGTGAGCAAGCGGATCGGGACCGACTAGCAAACGCGATGCTTGGGACCAACGATCGCAAAGTTAAAGAAGCACCAGTGGTGGCCGTATTTGCAGCCGACCTTGGTACGTAATTGTGAACTAGCCTAGGTGTGTAAGATTAGTGCGTCTGACAAGCTATCTTTGATTGTGGATGATAGAACCAAGCCGTCGTGTGCCACATATCCAACAAATGATGTACGAGAACGGTGCAACTTCTGCCGAGATCAACAATCTTCCGCATCAAGTGAGACTCTTCTCGGGAGAGGGTCACTTAGCCGAGGGCGTGCGGTCGTTCATCTCGACGCTCATGACGCCTTTGCGACCAGTGCCACCCCCTGTACCGACGATCGCGTGGTCCTTTAAGCAAACGAGCTTCGCAGCAGCGGCGTTCCTTTATGCCGCTGAGGCGCATGGATTGATCACATGCCCTATGGAGGGCTTTGATGATACTCGCGTACGCCATGCGCTGGACATCCCTGATCGCTATGCCGTGCCGGTGATCATTTGCCTTGGGTATCCCAAGCGTGATGCGGATGCTCGCAAACCAACGCCTCGTTTACCGCTCACTGAGATCTTTTTTGATGGAAAATTCGGTGAATCGAGTGCCAAGATCTTTAATGATGGCGACTAAAACTAGTAGAAAGCGAACACTAGCTACATAGAACGATGTGTCAGTCAGTTTTGTTGAAACAAAGACTCTCGTTTTGGAGTTGCTGCTTCTGTCTCGTTGTTCTACTAGGGCTCACAGCGACACAGTATGAATAGAGTTCCAGTCAACAAGGAGAATAGAAAATATTAGATATTCGACAAACTCCAAACGATGCTCTATGCCACAACTGCTCTACTCGGCACACTCAGTGGTGTTGTACGACTCTGGAGACTCATGTCCTCTCCAAAAGACGACGAGCATACCAGGTTAGCTCCGTTTCCCTTCCCTTTCGCGATGTATCTATCCAATGAGTGCAATATTACACTCACCATTCCCTTGATTGTGGAAAGTGTGCACAGAGGCTCTGTCACTTATCGAGAGTTGTGTACTGCTGCTACTTTTCATTATGGTCGATCGGTTGGATATCTTTGGAAGTGGGAACGCATTTACAGAGTGTAATTTTCACTTCCAAATGCGGTATAGCTGTACATTAAATGACTGCCATTATCATGTGTAAGGCGTGCAAGTGCGCAAAAATGCAGGTGAATTTGTGTCCTTCCTCGTCATATTCGTTTCAGCTAATAAAAAACGAAATTTGACGGACAAGATCACATCTTTGTGGGATAGCTGTAGTGATGTTTGTTGGGGAAATGATGGTAGACTATCACCACTATAGAGTAAATACTCACGTGTGTGGAATACGACGGACGAATCGGATACATGGCGTGGCAACTACCTGAGAAAACTCCGATATGCTTGATGATTTGGTGTCTCAGATGAACGGATGCGTGTTTGTGCTCGTCTCAGACAATATTATTAATCACTTCGATATGGATTGGTATTTCCTCATGCGTTTTCAAGCGATTCTGGCCATTCAGGTGTATTTATGTACCGAAATTTCGTATCACCAAGGCGAAGCGGACGTTTAACTCCTCTCGTTCATCACCGAGCTAGGAGAAACAAAGCAGAAACACCACATCGGCATGATCAACATTGTTCATCCAGGTAAAATGGCACTTGCTCGAGCCGCATATGGTGACGTGACAATTAGCAGCAAAGCACCAGCGATATGAAAAAGAAGCGTGGTGCATTGTAAGCAATGCAAATTAGTAGTACGTACACATCATATCTAACGAACTGGTTGAGTTGTTGAAAACGGCTGGATTTACAGGTCTCATATGGGTACATTAGGTACACCGCCGCTTTGCTTGTACGTCTGGCGCAGCATAGCGATTTCTACGTTTTTAGCGGAACCTTTGACCATTGTAGATCCCAATTTAGTCGCATCATATATAAACACACGCTCAATTTCTCCTCTACAGCTGCAATCACATGATATGATTTTCAGTCTTATGGCTGTACGTATTGGGTGTACAACACGAAGTAGGCGTTCCGCTGCCTAGCACTGTGCAGCTCCTGGCCCACGATCAGTTTGCCTACGGTGCTCTCATTTGATGGCTTCGTCTGCATCGTCGTGTAGTATACCACGACACTATGATTCATTTCAAGGACTCAGACTAGTAACAAGCAGATCTCTCAGCCGGAGGATTATAGTCGGAAAACCGGACGTGGCGACTGCTCATTTGTGCATCGAGTACTTGAAGCACCGCGTGTAGAGTGAAGTACTTGCGCTGACGGCATTAGTCGTACACAACGATACAATGGAGATATTTGTGCGTCGCTGGAGGGATGATTTCGACACTGATACGGTTTTCCGTGGTGTTAGTCTGATGCTCCATGGGTAGAGGTGCACATAGCTTTACGCGAAGCTGAAGAAGCCCGAGTGCCCGTCGAGGGAGCTATGTCGGGGAATACCAATGTACCGATAGCATTGACAGCTCAGACACACAAACCCCATTGTCCTTTGTGTAAAAAAATACTGATAAAAAAACAGGCTGGTCTTGCTGCTCGAAGTGCAAACTTCACGATCCATTATCCACAGTACCGCTTTATAAAGCCATTAATCTTAAGAAATAATGACATTTATATACCATTTTACATGTATTGCATAATTTGACAAGGATCCTACGTTTTTATAATGAATGTCTCTGCTGGAAATCCCATATGTGCTTCTTTCCAAGTTCAATTCCCAACAGCTCTGCCCAATTTTGTAGAAACACGGAGAAAAGCATACAATGCACGTGTCCGAGAACGCCACGGGCGCGTTCTTTATCTCGATGTTTCTTGGTACCGTCGGGTCGCTTATCTGGCTTATCGTCGAGACCACATCCATTGACGCCGCTGAGCCCGTCATGAGACCACTTCTAGCACCGTTTACTCCACTTTCCATCGCGTTACAGGTGCATCTTCTCTTCAGTCTTTTATTCCCACTGATTTTCCTGGTTTTTGCTATGTTTTTGACTGGAGTGGTCTATATGGTGCCAGTAGAGAGGCGCTTAGCGGTGGTGAGACCCATCTGGTATGTGGTCGCTCTGACTTGCCTCACTTCCATTTTCGTGCCCATACTGGCATGGGTTAAGTACTTCTCAATGAGTGGTACTGTTTCAGATTAAGCAACTGAAGTGACGATGCAATTCAACGATTTCTATTGCTACGCGCGCGGTGCACAGGTGTGTACTGAAGAATCATCGGTAGCAAAGATTACAGCGATGTTTGGTGAGGGAACAGGAGAAGGATCTGATGGAGTGTCTATAACAGTTTGGCAGGTATGCAGATCCGTCTTCGTGAAGAACCATGGAGGACTAACACAAATTCAGCGCGAATTCCTAGCGAATTTTAACATAAATACTGCTACAGATCAATGGTGTGGTGCATACCTTAGTGGTGACGTTCAAATGCCCTTGAGTGAGCAATCTCAGGTACAATCACCGTCGATGATCAATGCCGCCATATTTGACACCTTCACTTCGACATGATTGACACGATTGTGGTTCGATTCGATGATGTGGATACTGTTGTGGACCTATGTACTAGTGATGACACGATTCTGGAAACAAATCCAGCAGCAGCCACTTATCGATTCCCGAGACAATGGTGATGAAGGCAGCAGAGAAAACCTCGACTCAAAGAAACCAGTGAAGAAGCGCAGTTAAACTGCTCCGAGTCACATAGCATGTATATAACAACACAGAGATTGGTGATTAAGGTAGCGATGCGGAAACACCACATGCTGGAGGTACATTATCTAATTCTTTTGCATGCACGCTATTAGTATGTCGACTATTTCGACGGGGAAATATCTCGTTACAATCCAGTTTGTATACGAGAGCAAATGAATAATCTGTCAAAGATAACGCTTTCACATTCACTCGAGTGTGAGATCTTTCACACATTTATCCAGCTGCCTTATATCGCTCCTTAACATCACTCGTATATTAGGCGAATAGATACCCGACGTTCATTTTGTTAAAGTGCCGCAGCGACGGAGGCAGTAATAATGAGCTTTTGTTTAGTCGTTCAACTATGGCTTTCGAGACTGCAGGTGGGAAGTCGAGATCATGGGAGGGAAGCGGTAGCCCTGGTGTTGTTTTTGTTGGTGTCGATGCATTATTTAAGCAAGTTCCGTATAAAACCTTGAGTACTCGTTGGAATTTTCCAGATCGCTTGGATTGGACCATCGTTTCCCAACTCAACAATTGCAGTTGCAGTGATGAAATTGATGTTGCTGACAGCGGTTGATCCACCACCATATTCGTAGATGACGACGACGGTAGCTTTAGTGAGTAGCGAAATACTCCGTCAGAATCGACAAGCTCCAGCAGCGTCGCACTTATGATACTGTCCACTGTGTATCGGGCAAATATATCTTCCTCAGAGTGTGCGCCATCTTGCTTTTGTGAGGATGAAATGAGATGCTTATCCAGCCGAATCGTGCAATTATTTTCTGGATGTCTCGAGCCAAGAATCGTCAAGCACGTCGAACAATGCAAGACCGGGCACGTCACACTGTGGTTAGCTTTTTCTTGGTTTTCATCGGGCCTTTCTATAGTTATGTCATTGATATCTTGATCCTTAGTGACCGTAGCACTGGGTGCTATGTCATCAGCGTGGAGAAGTACATGTGATTCTCCAACGTATAACCGCGTTGGCTGTGCAAAGATGTCTTCACGTGGAATATGCTCAAATGCACCAATTCCAGCGCCCCAAAAGTCAAACATATCCATCCAATTCGCTGACGGTAGCGGTAACACCTTTGCTATCACGTTTTTGTCTTTCAAAAGTTGATTGTTACAGAGTCGACAGGCGATGGATCCGTAGTTCTCTGCCACCAATTCCGACGCTTCGACTTGACTCAACGAAGTGACACCACCTAGCGGCGCTTTGTCGCTCTCATTCAATGGTAATCGAATGTATAAATGATCAATCTTTCGCTCAATCACACACTTGGACGTATCCACATTCCGCTCAATTTCGGTCATCCATAAGCACTTTTCTTCATCTCCATTCACGCGCAGCTCCACCATAGGAAACGCCACCTTCAACTGCAATTTGGAGATATCAATTCCATCGTATTGATCGCCTTCTACGAATAAATAGCAGTGATAGCAGCCAATATTGGCATGATATTCCACCAAAAAATCCGATATTGACGGCAGATCCTCTTTTGTCATGTGCAGCTGTTGGAACTGCATTGTCAATTGCGCAGCGGCGCGTTCAATTTCTTTCTCAAATTTCATCTCTGTCGCTCGCGCGTCTGTGTACTCTGCACGCGCAACTGCCAGTGCTTCGCTACACTTCTGCGCCTCAGCCAGCGCCTTCGCATACTCTTCCTTGGTCGACAGATATTCATCCAGCAGCGCCTTCGCATCCATACTTGATTTTTCTACTAGCAGTATGTAAAACCCTCTATATAAGATACATTTCCCCCAGTATCGCTGCAGAGTACCGTTAAAGCGTTGCTGGATTTGGATTCACCTGAGTGAAGTCGCTGCGACCAGTGAAGCGAGCTCATCGCGACGCCTCAGAGCGGCAACTTCTTTTCTCCCCTACTCGCATACCGTCACGTGTGAGATTCGTTGTCTCCAATAATACATTTTGAGCTAGTGCTACCAATGTAAAGCAGAAATTGCTTTACGGTGCTCGCATCTCTACCCTGCGACCAATTTTCACTTTCAAAAAATCCAGACTCTGTTATATTCGATAACCCAATGGGTGTGGATCTCGCTTCAACATTAGTGGAAGTGATGCGAGACTTTCCGTGTTAGCATTTCTTGTCATTCATGGAAAGTGGAGTAGGTAGATAGATATGGGAGGCATAGGCTGTACGTTTCGAATAGCCGTATGTTGAATGGGTACGGGAACAGCTAACAATGTAAGTCCATACGCTTTCGTAGTCATCTGCTGTGTGAACAGCTACAAGGAATAGAAGCAAGCATGTGGGTGGGAGAGATCAGATGGCTTCGATGGAAATATTGATCGTTTTCATAATTTTTTGGCATTCTCTCAAAACCTGAAACGGAATTTTATTGTTGTTATTGCTGTAGAAATCGTTGCAAAATTTTTAGGTCATCTGCCAGTATTTCATCCTACACACTAAAACTTGTGTAAAAGGTCGTCCACTCCTGTTTATGTGAAAGCGTATTGTCGTGCGAAGCGAATTTTTTGCTCATATTTCGAAACCGCTGTTATGCACTAGATAGTAACGTTTGTAGTGTACCACAAACGTGAGATCTCTCAGGCGAGAGGAGGGGACGATGGTTAGGGGAATAGGATACTGCCACAGTCTCCGCCCTACCGCACGCTCTCTATGCGTAAAGTAGTCAGTCGCTGTTTAGTTGTTCTAGAGAAGCCAGCAACAAAAAACCCAACAGAAAACGAATTTCGAAGCAGAGTGTTCCACCCTCCCGCTCTACTCTACTCCTCTGGAGGTGCTCTACTCTGTCGGCGCTCTACCTCTAAACTTTAGCAGACTACCCAAGAGCATCGAGGCGAGGAGCTACGCTTTCCCCACCACCCACGATGACTCCGGAAGAAATTCAAGGCGATTATGCGTGCGAGATCGCCGTGGAGGACTACCGCGTCGCCAAGAAAGCAGAGTTCAAGGTCGTCGTGCGGCTAGCGTTCTACTCCTCCCGCACACACTCGAATGGCTCCACGAGTTGGCACATCTGGCGTACTTTTACCGCGTTCCGAAAGCTTGACGAACAACTGCGTAAACGCAACGCGACGCATCTGAAAGGCATAAAGTTCCCACCGCTGCACCGCCGGAAGGTGTTCTTCCGCACACATCTGAGCTCTGAATTCTTAGAGACACGTATGCGCGAATTGGACACGTACATGCGCATGGTTACGCGTAGTCCACCACTTGTGGCGTTTCACGTGTTGTCGATTCAGAGCCAATCGCTGAAGGCGTTTGTCGGCTTTACGAACGGCTTTGGGTCGAATCCGTACTACGAGCCGCAACACGCATCGCTTCGGCCGTCCGTGTCGGTGTTGGCGTCCCCTGGAGCGCGTATGAGCGCCACTGCGAGTGTCATGGGAGACGAAGAAGACGATTTCCGGTCTGTTTCTTCTTCGAGCACCATGTCGTCGGTCACATCGGTCTCCTCGAGTGATTATCGATGGTCTGGTACAGGTTTTGTCGGCAGTCACAGCTTTGTGCGTCACACTGTCCCCGCGGGCCAGAACAACTATCATCAAGCGTTCAGTGGCACCAGCAATTCATTTGGACCAAACAGCAGCAGCGGCAGTTCTCGTGGCAGTTGGTTTCCTGTTTCTAGTACACAGTCAATCTCAGAAGGCAACGGCAGCATGCGATCATCCGTATCGGTCTCACGGAGTTCGATGATGTCGGTGACTGCCCCCACGGTGATCACCCCCGAATTGGACATGCAGCGAGCAAAGATGGAAGAGCAGCTGCTGAAATACGACTTGGCGGGTGTAGGGATGCCTCCTGACGGTTCGTGCTTTCTGCATTGCGTCGTCTATGAAATGTATCCGTTGCAATGTCTGCGTGATTATCCATCGACGATGGCGGTGGTGAATGTTGGTGCAGCCGACGGCATGGCACCGCGTCGAATGGCAGCGGCGCAGTTTCTGCGCGTGCGATTGATGGAATACGCGCTGGAACACGTCGAAGCACTCGCAAAATTCCTGTTACAAGAAGTCGATGATTTAAAAGAACGGTATGAGACCTTCCGTGATACCCCAGACGAACAAGCGACGATTGCCGAGTTGTATGCTGCCGCCAGTATGTTTAACATCGAAATTGTGTTGCTCTCGAACGACGAAAGCTTCCAGATCGATCCCGTATTGCCTGTTGCAGGTCTACCATCCGTCCGGGAAGGTCCCGTGCGTACTGTCACGTTCGGATACCTCATTCCAGCGGAAGGACTGGCAGGACATTACATTTGCACTCGGGAGAAACGTGCGGCAATGGGGATACCAACGAACTCATTTGCAGGTGGCAGCTACCGTGGATCGATCAACATCGGTCCGCCGAAGAGCCTGCGCTGCTCTACGACATCCAACAGCAACAGCAGTCGCCGCTTTGAGCGGATTCCGGAGCAGCGAGTGGAATAGACTTTTTTTAATTAAAGTATGGAGTGTGTAGGTAGTACTAATAGACGAAAGGGAAGATGGGAGGAAGGGCTAGACCATTGGGCAAATGGTAGGAATGAATGGCAAAGTTCTGTGTGTGCCAAGTGAGTTCGCTACACAAAATCAAAACAACGAACAAAAGCAGTGAAACGAGTATATAGATAAGCATTAACAGCAAGGAAAAACCTTGACGGATGAAATGTGTTTTGAAGACCATAAACGATGAATGAAAAAGATTCGTAGAACAATAAGAATGAAAGTTTGGTCGCTTCAAAGCCAAATCGAGAATATGTTGTAGCATCCACGATTCGCTTTTGTCTGTCTTGACCGATTTTTTTAATGATAATAATTTCCAATATGCAATAATCATCTGATAACAGCCGTGGGCAAGCAGGAATCGGAATATCCAGACTTCTTTTTGTGTTTGGATGAGGCAAATACGTTCCAAAAGCGCAGTGTTTCGTCTGCAGCCGCGGAAACTACCGAACTTCCATCAGGCGACATCGCCAAGTGCAAGACGCGGGCGGTGTGGCCAGTAAACTCACACACACGCACCATACTTGGGTATTTCCAGAGACAGAGTTCGTTTTGTGAGAAGCCATGTGACGACAGCAATTCTCTTTCGGTCATAGCCCACACCAATCCACACACTTGTGACCCAGTGTTAATGGAGCTAAGCAATCGGCCGTTGGCACTGTTCCAAAACTTGATCGTGCGGTCTGCTGTGCCACCCCCCGACGCCAAGAGATTCCGTTCCCATGGACACCACGCGAGCGCTTTCACTGCGGCTTTATGCTGCAATAGCCTCTGTCGTGGAGAGGTTACTGAGTCCGATATTGACGACCCACTCGCTATGCTGTCCCATAGACATAAACAATTGTCGTTCCCACCTGACGCCAGCGTCTTCCCATCTGGTGACCATGCCAACCCGCAGATTTCCTGGTGATGACCTGTAAATGTTGAGATGATGTGCTGGCTCGTGCGCAAATCGTGACGTAAAATCTTCGTGTCTCTGGATCCAGACGCCAGCGTGTGCTTCGTGTTCCACGCGAGTGCACCAATGCGTTCCTGATGACCGCGTAATAAGCGCACCTGAGTGGTTGTGGGTGCGTCCCAAATCTGCAACTCTGCCTTGAAAGTACCAATGGCGAGCTGGTCTTCTCCATTGCCATAGCTACTGCTACTACATCCCGTATCAGAGTTCTTCACCCACGCAACAGATGTCACGTAGTCATTCTGGGTTGTACAGGCCTTGATCTCATGAATTGTGCCTGTCTCGGTGTTGTACAAGTACACAATCTGGTCCAGCGCCACGGCTAACACGTTGTTCTCTCCCCAAGAGACCAAATTCAGATAGTAATCGTCCCGAAGCTCTGGTGCATCCAAGATCCGGGTGGGTGACAACGGGATGTGGCGGTAACCACTGCAAAGCCCACTGCTGGTTCCATAGCGGCTCGAGCGGTGCATTATCGCTGGTGAATACAATCGACCGAGTTGCCATGGCGACTGGGGATGATTCTCCAAAGTGTTTGTGTTTTCTTGTGAACTACTGTGGAAATGCAACAGTGACTTGGACTGTGGACTTGAAGTGTTGAGCAAGTTCGCGGCCAGGGTTTCTCGATACCGGACTTGTTTGTCGAGTTCCGTATTCGTTCGTTGCGGTAAGTGATGGTTAGTGTTGCCTGTTTTACAGTGCAATGAACTTTGCCCTTCTGTGACCATGAGGTTACAGTAGTCAATGTCCATCATTGATCGTGCGGGAATGAATCGATCGCTCTGTCGAATATGAAGCGTTCATTTAGCCATACTCTCCGATCCACCAGTGCTTGCACACATAACCTCATCTTACCTCATAGACGCGCTTCTTTGGTGGCGACGCGTACAGTCGTGGCCGCTTCTTGGAATTGTGAGAGCCGTCATCCAGTCCTAGTGGTTCTTGGTGCCGATATGGTGATACTGTGTTCGCAGTAGGCAGCGTTAGATTGAACATACCGCGTATCATGAGATCATTCTCCATCGTCTTGCAAAATGATGTATCGGGCCAGGGCAATTAGCAAGAGGAGTGGTCAGATCCCAGCATGCAAGAGGCACTTACGTTTATGTTGGCTGAGAGAAGTCGTGTGGTGGTTGGTTTCTATCAAACTCACGCCTGGCCCCAGGGTCGTTGGCTAAAGAGATCAAGTACGGAAACAACTGACAGGTCCATTCGCATTCGGTCGTTGGAAAACACACACGATGAAAACGACAAAACAAAACTGTTTCCACACATTTTTCTTCTTTCTTTCAGTACAGCAAATGAGCCTGTATCACTGAAAGGCCGCCACATATCGAAGGGTTGCTGCTGGCACTTAGAAAAAGGCTGATAAATGCACGGCATTCTACCTCTGTCATATATGGCTATCAGCAATGGAGTGTATTTTCATTAATAACGCATATTGCTACAATGATCCATGCAATTCTGGAAACACAACTCTATTTATCATATCATATGATATTTAATACACGCTTCGAGTATGATCTCGTTATGTGAACAGGCGAAAATATCAATTTCATGGAAATTTTCTTCTTGATCTTATTGCATACCATGCGGAACATTTCGCTCTTCATCTTGCTGTGCAGCCATATTGTTGAAAATATGCTCTAGAGATGTATCACTAACGGCGTATTCACTCACATGCAGACGTACTTTTGCAGCTTCAAGTAGCTGGAAAAGCTGAAATGGTCGTAACGAATGCTTAGGGACCTGGAAACGGAATACATCGCCCTGTTGTTCCACTAGCACGCTTCCCTGGCATTCATCCCGGAAAAACTTCCGGACTACTTCACCTTGGTCTTCAACTGCCCACCACAAGCAAAGCATATCCAATGGGAGTGTGCCTGTAGCGTTCAAAATGCTCCCAATGATCCAACCTGTGCCTTCTTTAGCCAATATTCGTTCAATACGATTCGTGTGCACCATTGCGGAGCCCACCGTTATAAGCTGTTCCGCTGTGATTACTTTCTGATGCAGGGCTTTTGTTCCCAAAATATTGACTATTTGAGCTTGAATATTTTCAATAGCTGTTGTAGATGGGTGACTGAGTTTAACTTCCACAGTGAATCCTCGACCAAATTTCTGCTTTAAATGCTCCACACTCCCCAGACACTTCAGCTCACCACTGACTAGGATGCCTACACGAGTACACAACGCCTCACACTCTTCCATGCTATGTGTCGTTAGCATCACACACGATTCCTGTTCACTGCATACTGCAGCAATTACATCCCACATTTTTCTACGTGAGCTTGGATCCACGCCGGTCGTTGGTTCATCCAGAAAGACAATCTGTGGTGAACCCATCAACGCAATTGCAGTTGACACCTTCCTCTTGTTTCCACCACTCAGACCACGCGTCAACTTGTCCCTGTACAACGTCAAACCTACTTGCTGAATCTTCTGCTTCACTGTCTCCTTGACTTGATGCTTTGGAATACCTTTGAGTCGAGCATACAACGCCAGTTGCTCTTCCACAGTTAGCAAATCGTGCAATGAATCGAATTGCGGACAATATCCAATGACAGTCCGTGCTTTCTTTTGGTCGACAGCTAGATCGTAGCCACCGAGCGCGACATAGCCGTGCATCGGGGCCAGTTGACCTGTAAGTACTTTCATCGTAGTAGATTTACCAGCTCCATTGATGCCGAGATAGCCAAAGCACTCGCCTTTAGGTATCGCAAGACATAGATCACGAAGAGCTACCTTTGTTTGTGGTGATTTTCCGTATTCGTGACGCACATTTCGGATATATACAGCACTGTTCTTGTCCTGTGCTGAGTGTTGCTGAGTATAAACGTTCTTCCGTTCAGCAGCAACATCATCATCTTCATCAACGAGGCTCAACTCGTCAACGTCGACATCTTCATTTCCGGTACGCGTTTTCCAGATCACCATACGACTTTCTAAAATAAATACGAGGGCCGTTAAGATCACCGCCTCTAGGAAAGCATATATGAGAGGTGCACCAGCAATTTCGAGATCAAAAACCTGGCGGATGCAGCAATCAGGTGTTATCGAATCCCAGCATTCCATACAAGACGCTTTACCGAGGCCTTCAAATAGTCCAAAGAACGACGGTTCTGAGCGGATCCACCGACCGGACCCGTACAAAGATCGACGGCTCAGTTTTCGTGTGGCTATCGTGTAGATACCACTATTTAGCGTGTAGCCAGGAAATAAAAGGAAGATCCATCGGAGATAGTTTCGATCTAGAGCCGAGAGGGTGAGCGAGCCCGTCAATCGGAAATCAATCACCCGGCAAAGGAACGATAGGATACTAAGTAATCCTCCCGTGCCCAGACTGAAGACAAGCAACGACGTTTGCGCTACAGCGTGCTTTGTGAATCGTCGTGAAAAGAGATACGCGAGCGGAATCGACGTTAACACATGGGAGATCACAAGCAATGCAACACCGAAGACTTCCGCTGCTGAACCTCGTAATCCATTGTTGGAAAATGGGACGATTATCATTGCAGCGACGACTGGAACAGCCGTGACCACAATATCATGCGTCCAACTTGACAACCAGTATGCTGAGACATTTGCACCACAGATCAGTTGCAGACTTTTGGCGTTTTGAATCGGATCTTTCTCCCGGACGATAAATGCGACTATAGAAGCTGGAATGAAAGCAAATGATAGCATCACCACCAAGGCTACTAAGAACGCGTTCATCGTTACTTGAAGCTTGGCATCATTCTTTCGCATACATTTGCTGGTCCAACAGGGTGTAGAAGTTGTAAGCGCTTGTACTTGAGTAGTTGTTCCCGACAAGACACACGTGTTACACGGATAGAAAGGTGAATCGACATACCCCGCATTGCAACATTGTGCAGCGTCGCAATCAATCACCCCTAGATCACAATAGCTGAAGCGTCTAAATCCGAGGCAAACTGATAGCTCGGTACCATTCAATTGATTGTCTGCGATATCTTCCGCAGAACACATACTTTGTTGAGCAGCCGTGGGAGTACCGGAAGCGTAGTTGGTGAGAAAACTCGCCACATCGATCTCCGGTAAGACCGAAAGGACGATGAGAAAAAGAAGCGGAATGCACACAGAGTTTAATAACGTCTTCTTATCTCTCTTTGCGATCTGGAATCGTTTCGTTACCAATGCTGTATACTGTGCTCCAAAAGATGGTTCATAGGGAAGCATAGGTGAGCTCAATTTGGGTGTAGTTGCTTGTCCAGACACAATGGAAGGTTTTCGCCCAAGGTAGCTGATGGGCTTCGTCATCATCTCTTCACGATCACGCGCGATTTTTAGGAAAACTTCCTCTAACGTCGTCACAGAAATGCCATATTGAAGAATATGCAACTCTTGCATAGCGTCATCAAGCGCCTGTAACATCGATCCAAACACGTCCGAAGACGATGATGGCAACTGAAACACCACTTCAGAGCCAAAACTGCTCAGACACTTTACATTCGGCACGAATTTACTCAAAAAAGAACCAACCATCTCAACATTGCAGCTCGCATTAGCCTTGATCAAAGTCAAATTGTAGCCAGCACCAAACCGATTCTTCAGGAACAGTGAGCTACCCACACAACACAGCTGGCCATCAGCCACAATCGCAATCCGATCTCCCAAGATATCAGCTTCGTCCATGAAATGAGTTGTGAGAACGATCACACGGTCGTCACGCTGCTTTTGCAGAAGATTCCACGTAAATCGACGCGAATATGGATCCATTCCAGATGTTGGCTCGTCCAAGAACACCAATTTGCTATCACCGATGAACGCCAGAGCCACACTCAGCTTCCGCTTCTGTCCACCTGATAGCGATTTGGATAGAGCGTCCCTCTTATCAGTCAATCCTACCGCTTCGATCATGCTGGTGATCTGATCATCCAGCTGACTGGATGGAACGTTCTTGATAGTGCCAAACAACCGCAAATGCTCCTCAACAGTCAGATCATTAAATAAGACATCATGCTGCGGGCAAACACCGATAACTTGCCGCAATTCATCAAAATCACGCTTGATCGACCTGCCAAATAGTGTTGCATCTCCCGATGTTGGTGGGAGAAGACCTGTAAGCATAGAGATAATAGTGGTTTTCCCCGCGCCGTTATGACCAACCAACGCTGTGATTTGACCGCAATACATGGATAAATCGAGATCATGGACAGCAATGCGTTCTTCTCCATCTTCCAAGGGGAACACTTTTCGAAGTTTACGGATTTGGAGGCATGTTCCTTTCTGTTCCTGTGCAGATAAAGCATCACTGACAGGTTCCACTGTTACATTCGTAGTTGATTGGCTCTGATTTTCGTCGCCATGGGATCCTGACCTGTCGTTAGATACGAGTTCAGAATAAGAACCGCCATTCAGCGGTGTCGCAACCGCAAGCATCTCTGTGTGTAATGGGGATAGGTGCTGTCCATGCAAATTCGTGACCATATCATCATCTTGTCTTGCTTGACGCCACCAGTACGATATTTTGAAGCAGAAATTCCATGGTCTCCTCACTCCATACTCTTGTGGTAGTACCTGCTCGAAGTACCAGCCTAGAGCGACTAGAATGAATGAGTCCAACAACAAGAACAAACTCATTTCGAACGCAGTAGGCACTGTAATGGGGCTTTCCTGGATCGCAAATGAATATGCAAAGCCTGTTCCGAGCTGGGCATGACGCAAAATATCATCAATCGCCAACGCAAATGCTGTTGGAGGCGACAATGCCGACCAGTACTTGGCTCCATTCGTCTCTTTTGGTTGGACCGCATAGAACGGGAAAAAGAGCACGAGCCACACCAAAACGGAGACAATGGCAGCAGTACGTGATTTGTTGAAAAATGGCGTCACGCAATAGCTGAAGCTCACAATCGAGACACTCAAGGCCCAGAAGAGAAATACTAAGGTCGTATATCCGGTTGTAGGAAAGACAAGACCATATTTGAGCTCAGCGGCGATCGCAAACGCGAGAGGAGTTGATAGAATCGCCATAGTCAAACACCACGAGCACAGTAAGGTGAAATCGGAGAGCCCCATGATCTTCATTACTTCGCGAATGCGATTCTCCTTCTCGATCACCATGGCCGTTGTATTGGTTGAGATGAATTTGATATAGCTGATCAAGAAAAACAGACCCAAGACTGACTGACCACTTGTGTAGAAGGATGTCATCGTAGAGTTGGGTGCGCCGAGGTCATCTTCGCCATTCAGTCCAACTAGATCGGTACAAAAGATCGACTCGGTAAGCCGTGCTGCTTCCGACGTGGTGTTTGATGAGCCACTGAACACAGAATCTAGATTTGCCAGAATGAGCAGTCCTGTAACTAATAATACCGGTAAGAACAGCTCCGCCACGAGTGCAAAGGGTTTGCGGCGCCGGATACGCAGATTCTTCCATACTAAGTTCATCACTTGACGCCATGCACGAACGAACGCTTGCCATTTTGTAGTCACTACCCCCGCAAAGCGACTCGCGAGTATGTGGTTGACATGGTCATCGTTGTCATTCTGCTTTGTTGTCTTTCGAGCAAAGAGTTGTGTAACAATCACCATGGCTATCATCACACAAACGATGATTGCTGTTACCACAATTAGCGCTATGTCTCCCGCAGATATGCCATTGCATTCGGTTTGGTACGAAAATACTTGATCAAACATGGCTTTACAGGTTGCAATCGCTTCGTTTGTGGGTTGACAAGAGTGGAGCGCCGCGGTCGCTTCGCAACAGGACGAAGACACCGATAACACGGGTTTGGAACACATCAAGCGACAGGTGCCGATAGCTTCCTCATTCCACGAACTACCTGTAGTGGTTTCGAGCAGGGCTGCCAAAGCAGTCAGAGAGGTGGTACTCGAGTCCGTCGTCACCGATCCCGATGAAGAGGATGATAAAGCTAAATCGTCCCACCGGGCAAAGAGCCCAGTGTTCATAGCGCAGAGTGCATACTGCTGGTCCTGCACAAGCACCGTCGTGATGCAGTCGGTGAGTACCTGCAACATAACATCGCCTGAGTCGAGGTCATCGGTCGTTGATGACGCAGAGGAATCGGCCATGGTGAGCGTAGATCTCCTCGTTAGCTTTAGTTTTCTTCGTCACGAGTCGAAAAAGTGGTGTGAAGATTGAAGTCGATTAATCGAAGAGTCAAATCATTTGTGCACGCAGCACATTCTTTCTGGGTGCAGTTGTGACTTCCGTTGAAACGTTAGCACGAGGAGATGAGCTTCACCATCACTTCGATTGCGAAAAGCTCCGAGCTGTCAACTTAGAGTAAGTGGCTCCTA
This sequence comes from Pilasporangium apinafurcum, assembly GCA_001600495.1. Taxonomy (NCBI): domain Eukaryota; phylum Oomycota; class Peronosporomycetes; order Pythiales; family Pythiaceae; genus Pilasporangium; species Pilasporangium apinafurcum. The sequence goes on from BCKE01000001.1 coordinate 136,193, forward strand.
TTTTTAGGAACTAAATACACTTAACATCAATTAGTGTTATTTTTTTTTCTCAGACTCCGTTTTATAAATTGAATTTATTACAATTATTCCGCCCATTTGGCGAAAACAAACTGCTATATAATTAATCTTCACCCCGATTTGCGACGGATATTTTTTTCAAGCAGCTGAAACAGTCAGAATGGTTAAAACGAATGTTTGCGGGCTTGGAAGCGGAAGATGTCCCCTTGTTGTTCAACCAACAAACTATCTTGAGCTTTATCATGAAAAAAATTCACCAGTCTCGCGTTGATCTTCCATTGACCACTAGATGTAAAATATTTCTATTGGTTCCAAAATATTCCCATTTTCACCTTTTTAGCAAAATTATTTCAAAGGGAACAATTCCACGTTCGATATTATCAATCTCTTTAGAGTGTGATGATAGAAGGTATGTCTTTCATGCCAGGTAATCTTTATCCTCCATCAGTCTTCTGGCTATGATAGAGTACAAAGTAGTGGTGGATGCATGGAAGAGCAGCGATGACCACGATATGACAGTGCAATCGAGCATGCGCAGCAAACAAAGGCAAACCATTCCCCCGATGTGCCAAACATTATTGTGCAATAAATTATAATATCACGGTACTATACTCGTACCTAATATAACACCATACGGTACCGTTCCCATTGGAAGCAGCCAACAGAAAGCCACCAAGTCGAAAAGCTACGCAGAGAACTAGCGATCGAGGTTTGATTTAGTGAATATGTCGAAGTGGACGAAGAAAGGAAAACCCCCTGCAGGCTATGAGTACATCGAGCCAGTCATGGACGCGCTCGAAAGCGAACTGCGCGAGAAAATGAATGAACCTCACGAAGGCAAGCGCAAGTGTGAAGCGTTGTGGCCTGTGCATCAGATCAATTGGCAGCGCAGTCGATACGTGTACGACATGTTTTACAAATACAAACGCATCTCCCGCGAGGTCTACGACTACTGTATCAAGATGAAGTTGATCGATGCGAATTTGATCGCCAAGTGGAAGAAACCGGGATACGAGCGACTCTGTAGCACTTACGCAATCAACACCAAGAACTACAATTTCGGCACCGTGAGCATCTGTCGTGTGCCAAAACATCAACTGTCGGAAGATCAAGTCATTCAAGAGAAGCACAGTGGTTGCCGAGGTTGTGCATCAGGACCTGGTGGATACCATAATATCTTTGGCAACAAATACGGTCAGTACTTGGCTCGAATTCAGATCGCCCGTGAAGAACGCGAAGAAAGGATGAATAAAGATCAGATCTGGGCGACGCAAGAAGAAGAGAAGGAGTACGAGAGTGGTGGAGACGATGATCAAGACGAAGAAGCTGTCGCAAAGAAAAGGAAACATGATAAACAAGATGGTCAAGAAAAGGAGGACGAAAAGCCGAATAGCTCTGATTCGTCAGATGGAGAGAGTAATGATGCAGACTCATCTTCTGACGACGACCAAGAGCAAAAGAACGAATCGTCCACAAAGAAGCAGAAGACCAGCGGTTAAGAATAATGTGTGTGTTGCCTCTTGAAATGGCACCGGTGTGGTATATATGTCGCGCTAATAGAAATTACTACTATCGGAGATCAGAAACACCTAGTGGAACGCGCGATCTTCGTCATAGTGTTGTTGAAAGAGGTAACGCACTGTGTTCAACTTGATATCTAACACCGCAATATGCACCTCAGAGCCGCATAATAGAAAACAATTAATGACATAGAGAGAACTATCATATCATTCCATCTCTTCATAATCTTGCCATGTTACTACCACATACTCACCACACACATGGACACAATTTCCATTTCGGGAGTTTGTCTTTTCTTTCGCGAAACTTATCATCGTACCAATCGGAACTGAGTTTTGCGCAGCAGATTTGGTTTAACGCCACCCACATCAACGTGAAGTACTGTGTCATATTGTTGCCGCCGACTATGAACACAAAGGCAACATACAGCAGAATCTCCGTTGTATACAGGGGACTGCGTACATAGTCGAACCAGTCGCCGTACGGAATCACATGCTGCATGTGATTCTGACGTTTCAGCTTTGCAATGATGTAGTTGCAGAGACTTTGGTGGTAGCTCGCAATGCCGTATAGGGCAATTCCAATTGCCATTATCATGCGGCTGTCCGCAGTTTGGTAATGCTGCACAATGACGTCGGGATCAGATAGTGCCGACAACGCCACCGAGAAATAGTGAAGACAACCTAACACTAATACTTTAGAGAATAACGGTGTCAATATTAGCGAGTGAGCAAAGCAGCATATGACAATAGCATCATTAAAACCATGTTGGACGCAGCTTACCTCCAATATGCATCTTGGCATTACCAAACTCTGTGACGAATATACTCTCCAAAAACCGACGAATCGTGTGGAGTGCAAAGAGGCCAACAAATACTATCATTCGAGTTGGAACATGGATCATCTGAGTGGCATCCTTGTCTTCTTTCAATGGTAGCGATTGCAGGAAGCGCAATAACAATTGAGTCCGCGGATGGTCTAGATGAAACCACAGTACTAAAGCTAAACCGGTATTGACAACCGCGCCCAACAAGTAAAACCATGTCCAAGCACTTTTGTACACCTAGATTCATCAGTAGCAAAGCTTGTTACTAAACAAAGTCCACAGCAATACTGCTGCAACAAAGGATTAATGTGGATATCTCACCTCGAGTTGCAGTAGCTTGGCACCAGGAAGCCGTTGCACAATCTCTGGACGTCGTGTTTTGCCATTTATCACCAGACCTCGCACGAACCCGATCTTGTAGGGCATCAATGCGCCCACAGCGAGTAGAACATACATCAACCGCCACAAGAAGGTCACGTTGCCGACCATCATGATTATCGTCTTCATGTGCTGCAGACCAGCACACATACAGGAATATTTCACTTATTATTGGCTAAAATATAGCATTTTTGTTTATTTTCAACGAATCAGATACTTCGTAATCTGCCTAAAATTATCTCTAACGTGTTCGGATAAGACAAAGCTGTCAAAGATGAGAATAGATACATTTGGCTGCATGAAAAATCCGTCAACATGAGCTGCCTTGTGCGAAGAGGTCATTTCAATCTACAGCGCGTGAAAGCACTAATCGCCTCTGTCAAGCATAAAAAATGGTATCGCGAGGGTCTTCCATCCACCATATGCGACGTACATCTAATCCGTTCATGACCACGAGCTCCGGAATCGTTGGCATCAACCTCAATGAGAAAGTAGTTTTCGATGCACCAAGACTCACCCATGATAACAACAATCAACAGACAGCAGTGAATTCAGGCAACAGTCTGACGGGATTTATGTATCAAACAACTAGTCGAGCGCTTGGTGAGGGTGTTCGCATGCAGGAGCGATCGAAACTAAGTCAGCGGATGGACACCTCGACACTTCAGAAAGGTTTGTCGCAGTACTTGATGCGTGTAATGAAGTTATTGTCGAGGATGCCTAACGTATGTGTATGATATGCGATAGAGGTTGAAGAGAAGGGACTGGTGAAAATCAAGCATGTTGACGTCATGGCGCCGCAGGATGCAGCTCTATTTCCAGAAGATGTCATGCCTTCTTCCATAGACACGACATCGATCTCACAGCCACGGGTCGAACATCCATTGTATGGAACAAGGTGGGTTCTGCTTATGCCCTTCACTTATCAGCCATGAAGTTGTTGGTCTTCATGCTAATAGCCTGCATAATTCGCTTTGCCTATGTCCAGTAATCGCGAGATTGGTGCTGAGAAATCGCAAGTCAAGATTGAAGTCGAGCGTCTCGGGCGGCCAAATTCGTTCACAAACTCTTTCCATGGTTTCCGCTATAGAGATTTTGGTCTGAACACTGCAATGACGAAATCGAGGATCTGCGACCAGTTGGAATACTGATCCATCGGATTTGGCTTCAACTTCTTCATATTCTATCAGAGTAGCAAGTAACAGAACCTATTAAACAAGCAGATTTATCCACTTATTTTCATGTTTTCCTTTAGCTGATCCATCCCGCACACGTCTACAACCATTTTGATGTTCTTCTCCACGAATAATGCAGGAATTTTTTATGTCCAGACTTAATCGTATCCCTTCTTGGAGAAGTCGATGAACACCGTTGGCTTCGCTGGCAGCGGTGTCATGTCAATATTAATGGCTTCCAGTGGCGACACTTCCTCACCCTCAGGCACACCGTTGGGGTAGCACACCTAACAATAAAAGCAAATGCACGTATTAGAATCAATCCTCCTCGTCGCATAAACAATCTCAATTACATCTCACGTACATCAAGCGGGATGGGCGCGTTACGCATGAACTTGGAGCCACCAGGCATGTAGTTGAAGACAAAACGATCCGGATGCGTGTAATGGTCCAACTTCTCTTGGGCTTCACGCACCAATCGCTTCGCCAGACTATAAGTCAAAGAGCAAATAAGACCACCGGAATAAGTTCACAAGCACATCAAATATCTTGCCACCAGCAATCTCTACTAGATCCACACTATTAACAAAATCGAATATAAGATATTTAAACTAGAACGTACCCAGAATGGGGGTCCAAGTCTTTGTTGGCATCGAATTCCGCACGAACTTTGGTTGCTTCGTCGTTCCAGAGGCGGCGGTCAATGACCCAACTTTCGAGCGCCTTGAGCGATTGTTTGTACAGTCGCGTGACAGTCTGCTTGTGCGTAAGCGTTTCCGGCTCAGCCATGAAGCGACTGACGACCTCGCGGTAGGTATTGTTCATGTTGACGTTGACCCGCTTCATCCTTCCTTCCCTGTTCTTCCGGTCTCGGCGTTTTGCTCTCCTCCTGCTTCGCTAACGACAGACCAACACTCTTTACGGAGCTCTCCAACCTCATATCGGCCGGTCAAACAGCACAACCGAACCGGTTAAAACATCGCGGTTCAGACGGTGAACCATTCCGTCATGGATTTTATTGGTTAAAAATCAGCAATATTTGACAAAATGCGAAGAGCTGCATTCCATTTTGGCGAGAAACTTCAGCATTGGAATGGGATGAGCAATAGGATTCTAGTTTTGCTCCGAGTATTCTGACAGGATGCTATGACAATGATCCATTATGGCGAATAACAATGAACATTTAGCCTGAAAAGAAGAAAAATCGCCAAAGATGATTAATGTAAGAATACTCGCATTGTAATCGATATTTTTAGCTCGATATTGCAGTGAAAACAATGCTCAGAATCCAGACTACCTGGTGTCCTGACTTAAGCTGGCATGACGCTAGGCTGCCCTGAGCGCGGAAGCAGCATGCACGTGCTGCATACAAGTAGTGACCATCGCCCGTCAACTTCTGCCGGAAGAAGCACGCGTGATTATCGCGGTGTAGTCAAAGTGCGTCTGACAGAAGAAGATGAACCGCAAGTAGACACTGACAGCTTACGTCGACAGCAAAAGAATCATCCGCAGAAGAAGAAGAAAAGTCAGACGACAAAGACAAAACAACAGCGCACCTCTTCAGATGGAACCTGTCGACTTACAAGCATTTTGGGGACGGAGGAAGGAAAACTGCGCGAACAATTACTGATTGCGTGTGAACGCGGCAAGAAACACGCCACATATTTATTGCTGCACCAAGGCATGGACAAAGATCGCTGCAGAGGCATGGTACGTATCTATGAACTTTCTTCTGGTATACTATGTTACTTTTTGTGCAGATCGCACCTTTTTACTGATATTTGTGTTCTTTCTATTTCATCCGGAATTAGAATGGATATTCACCATTGCATCATGCTGCCGCACGAGGTCATCTAGAAATCGTACAGTTACTGCTTGACTTTGGGTGGAATGCAAATGTGTCTAACGATTCGTTGGAGACACCGTTGCATCTCGCGTGTTTTAATGGCCATTTGGGTGCCGCAGAGTGTCTGCTGGATCGAGGTGCCAATATAAATGCTCTGACGAGTGACCACGAAACACCGCTCTTTTATGCCACGCGGAAGAACCACCATCGTATTGTGCGGTTGTTAATCCGACGGGAATGTGATCTTCTTGTTCAGAACCGATTTGGTGACGTGGCGGAGGATGAAGCGTCACATGAGAAGACTCAACTGGAGTTTACGCTCGGCAAAGAAGATTGTCAACGCCTTTACAGCAAGAATAGTTCTCAAACAAGAGCATCCAGAGAGGTCACAGGAGAGCAGACAATTTCCCAGCAACAACGCGAGTATATCTTATCATTTCTCGACTTGAGGAGCGTGTGCCTAGCATCACAAGTATCATATCGATGGCATCGCGCTGCAGACAACCCGTCATTATGGAAACGCCTTGGTGTTTCACGGTGGGAACTTCTTTTAAGCTCTACTATGGGGATCGGTGTTATTGCTCCTATGATGAATTTCACGAGTGGCTTGCAGTTAAAGCTTTCCACCGGCACTTCTTGTAGGCAACGACCTTCAAGCTGTAACCAAGTGGGTTCATTTGCTAGTCAATTACTTGGCGCTTCCAGTATCAACCGAAAATACGTCGGTCATCGACGGATGAGCCAAAGAGAACAGCAACGACCCCAGACAGCTCAAAATTTCATTAACGAGTAGCAATAAGTCATGCATAACCAATAATAGAGATGGGTCTTTGGAGAATTTCCCATCGCGGAAAATGTATCAAACTTTGGCAGCCACAACTCAATTGATCATTTGATCTAAAATCGATATTTTTGCTTTTATTATTCGATTTTATTTTAATAATCGATGCTTAAATAACATTGGATATCATATCAATTGATGGTTAGATCTAATTATTCTGTCGCTTACTATAGTGTAAGCGCTGCTTGCTGGTTGGAAGTGCCGCCTGGAAATCCGAAGAGCTACAAAAGGAGGGAAGAGCACGATGTCGAAGACTGTCGGCGTCCCGATCTCGCTCTTACACGAAGGCGAGGGCCGCAACGTCACGATCGAGCTGAAAAACGGAGAAATCTATCGTGGTCATCTGAATGAAAGCGAAGACAGCATGAACTGCCAGCTAAGCAACGTCGTGCTGACGCAGCGCGACGGTCAGAAATCTAAGTTGGAACTCGTGTATGTGCGTGGCAGTCAGATCAAGTTAATTATTTTGCCCGATATTCTCAAGAACTCGCCGCTGCTTTCGAAGGTACAGGCACTGAAGAAACCTGTGGAAAAGAAGAAAACGCGGAAATCCACGCGTGGCGGTAAACGAGGCGGCACACGGAAGTAACTTAAGCAGCTAAAGACAATTCGGAGGGCTCGAGCAGTGGACATATTCAGCAAAATATACTTCAAATTACGGAAGTTTATGGAAGATGAGGCGGGCAAGCGGTCAAGGTATAGGAAGTGAAAGGGTGAGCAAGGAGGAAAACAAAGAGATAGATGAATGCAGCAGCGACTTAGTGAGCACGGGACCCTTATGGTAAAACAATCGATTGGATCCGTTGCTATGTACTGCGGTGCTTAATGAATCGAAAATTCATGTTGTCGTATCTTGCTTGTCGCTTGACTATAATGGTGCCTTCGATTTTTCAAATCATGCAATTTAAATCGTTAACGGTAATGGGATTTTTTACACAAAATGCTTAGTTCTATTAACAAGGCTAAACCCGAATCTAATCTTACGATTCCAATTCAATCTAGCACACATTTTTCTAACTACAACAGTGAGACCATTGCATGAGCAGCGACACCCTGAACAATTTCAAAAAAACAGCATGCTCCATAGAAATATCCACCGAGAAGCTCCTCTTACAAACAGCACAATGGCAACAGCAGCGCAAACGGCAACAAGCAGAACGCCACAGGCAGCGACAACCCACAGGTACACAAACTCAGTAGGCAGCAGATGAAGATGATCATCCACAACGTGATGGAAATACCAAAGCACCCGCCGTGTAATCTGTTCGACAGCTGCAATGTCGCTAGGTTCTGGATACCATAGTCTGCAATCGATCGGGTTGGACGTAATGGCACTCCACCATAGTTTAAATATCGTGACTCCTGTTTGTACATCAGCATCAATTCATCCAACAACATATGGCCATGTTCTTTGGCGTCGACTAACGTCATGAGCTGCTGGATCGTTGCATCCGATTCGATGGCAATAGACATGGTTTTTCCAGCGTCCTGTGCATCCACACGCTTTAATAGAGAGATCCGCGTTATTGCATACAAACAAGAAACGTACCGAACGGATGAAAAGCTGCATTATCTTTTTTGTATGCAGAAGTGGATGAGTAATTCACGAAGGAAGAAGAAGAATGAGAAAATGGAAGTTTTTCTTCCATGTGAGTGGATGATGGAACCTGCACGTGACGTCGGAAGAATTGGAAGCTCTTCATATTTTTACAGGAGCCGAACCCATATCATAAACAAGCCCGACCCACCCATTTTTATCAACCCATACAAAAACCCACCCATTTCAACCTGTCTCTGCACCCAAAGCCACGCTTTTGAGAGGATTTTATTGGCTAAAATTGGTATAAAGGCTTTTGATTGGCTCACAACGCGTCCTCGGCCAGACATGGCTGTCATTATGGAAAGTCATTTAGTGGAGCGCTCAGTCTGAAGAGCTACAATTGAAATTTGCGTGGAAGAGACAAGAACAGAAAACCAAGATGACGGTGGAAACGGTGCCTTCCTTTGACGCACTATCGGCGGCACTACTGGACCTGTCGCAGCCTATGGGCAAGCGCACGCGCGCAGTGTTTTATCTCCGTACGCGTGGCCAGAAAGAGGATCTACAAGTGCTTTTAAAAGGTATGTTATCGTGTTGAATGTCATTGGCGTGCATGTGTGCGTCATCGCATGCATTGGCTATGCTGGTGCTTCCATATTTTTTCAGTGGGATGAGTGTCGGCTGAATTCGGTAGAATCCATTAGTGAGACAGAATGAACTGACGTCCAACTTTTTTTTTCCTGTTTTGTCCACCTGTATGTACGTACAGCCTTGGTCAATAAAGCCGATTCGGAGCTGATGCGCCATGAATTAGCGTACGTCATTGGTCAATTCCAAGACGCTGATGCATGTGACACATTGGAGAAGATCGTCAGAGACAGTAGTGATGACTGCATGGTGCGTCATGAGGCAGCGGAAGCGCTTGGTGCCATCGGTCACGAACAATCGTTGTCAGTTCTGCAAGAATTCAGCAAAGACCCTGCACCAGAAGTCTCAGAAACTTGTGAACTAGCTTTGCGATTGATCCAATACAAGCTGGAGAAGGAAAAGGGTCAAGTTGTGGAAAGTGAACACGATCGCAATCCATATTTATCGGTAGACCCAACTCCAGCGGCTGAAAAACATGTGCCAACGGCCGAATTGAAGGCGATTTTATTGGACCCAAGCAAGTCGCTCTTTGATCGCTATCGTGCCATGTTCTCATTGCGCAACCGCAATACGGAAGACGCGGCATTGGCGTTGGGTGATGCGTTTGATGACTCGAGTGCACTCTTCCGTCATGAAATCGCCTATGTTATGGGACAGATGGAGAATCCAGTGACGGTGCCAGCACTAAAAAAGGTATTGATGGACCACGATGAGCACCGCATGGTACGTCATGAAGCTGCGGAAGCGTTAGGTGCGATTGGCACGCCTGAATGTGAAGAAATCCTTCAGGTGTACCTTAAGGACAAGGAGCAGGTTGTGCGTGAAAGCTGCGAAGTGGCACTGGACATCATGGACTACTGGGCTCCAACCAAGCAGTAAATGCAAATGATCGATTTTGTTGACGTAGCTAGTTGTTATGATACATTTTAGATGAAAACGAATTCATAGACTATTAGGTGGGTATGGCTTTAATGGCTTATACAAATGTTTAACGAATGCTTGAAATGTGTATTCAAGTGAAGAATTTTCGCATCTGTGTTTTGTAATGTCAGCATAATTGTTCAAGAAGATCTGTCAATACAGAGACAGCTGAGATGGCGACATTTTTAATATTATCATACAAGATCCTTATCGTGATGGTGGAATTGTCACATTGAAGCACTCTTCCCTCCGCTTGAGCAGCATTTCCGTAAAGAGCGAAAGTACTTGTTGCTCACGTTTCAGCACATACCGTGCGTATTTGATCGCTACTCTCCCTTCCTCTCGCCAGCGCGCTTCTTCCTCGTCCTCCACATATTCCACGTCTTCCTCGACACCATTATCTTCGATTGCTATAAAGTGCTGTCGCTGTCGTCCATTTTTAAGGATTTTCCATAATCGTACAGCGTTCTTGTGAATTTGTTGTTCTTCCGCGTCATTACCACAGCATAACGACAATGAAGCAACGAAATGCTCCAGGGAAGAGATGACTTTGCACCGTGTTGTGTCAAAATCCGATAATGAACTACAGAGAATTTCAATGGGCGTTCCTTGCTGCACGCGCAATGCTCGAACAGTTCCTAGAAACACACGAATGTCTAATTGGTCTTCCATACGATAGTCATAGGAAGAAAACAAGCGATTTGCATGCCGAGCTTCCAAGATCGGATACTCTTTGTGCATCAATTCCCAGAATTGGTCCCGGTTGAGAGCGTACGGGTTAGTGTTTTTGTGGGCAACTTCATACGCCAACGCAAACAATTTTTCAATATCCTGCAGCACTGGTCGACGGCAGGGTGTGTGGCGCATGACGTCCATCAATATCGCCATGTTACGCCATCGCAGCATGTGTTTGTTCTCTGTCAATTTTTGCATGTGTTCATGGAAGTGTGAGGTCCGCGAGTACTCAGGCATATGCATAATCGTCAATTCCTTGGCACATTTTGCATTCACCTTGCGAATCGGATGATCCAAGTGATTCCCGAGACCGTCAAAGTTAAATTTGGTCTGCCAATCCTGGAGTCTGCTTTTGTTCAACTGAATTTCCTGCTTGCGTTGTTCTTTTTCGTCCTCGAGTGCTTGATGTAACCTCACATTCGTATCTTGTTGGTGGATGGCTTTTGTTCTTGTAAAATGTGTGTCTTCAGTTGTCGGTGCAGCGACAGAATGGGTAGGAAAGCGAAATGTTGGTGATGGACATCGTGTCATGATCGCCGTCGTTATTCCTTTTGCTCCATGTGGACAAACCGTGTCCTCAGGCCAAAGTGACGGCGTACCATGCAGCGTAGGAGACCATGTATCCTCCACGTTCTTGTACACAAGCGAATCCAATGACTGTGATTGTTTAAGTGGAAATGTAGGGACTGTACCGGCTTTCGTTTCGAAAGCCAGCATCTTTGCCGTGCCATAGGCGCCATAGCGCCTGATTTTGGCGTCTATGGTGCATTGTGGAGCTCTGTGACCAAGAGGATTGGTGTTGTACCATGGTCGAAGCTGCCCAGGAGATGAAGGTTCCGGTTCATTTGTTTTTCTATTTAATTCGTCTTGTTCTTGGCGCTCTTGTAACAAATGTTGTGCCAGACAGCGCACTGGTTTGATGGGCGATGCGACGATATGCTTGGAGGTATTATTTCTGCTCGATGTGAAGAGATCATCGTCATCATCATCCTTATTGTTCAGACAACCAAACGCAAGCGGTGGAACAGTGCGTTGTCGTGCATTCACTAATCCAGTATGTTTTGTTGGTTTTGGTACTGAGCGGCTTAACTGAGTGGACTGTTTAGTGCGTGTCTTGAGGAACCTGTCTTCCATGGACGTGCTGTAGAGATTCGACAGTTGCTGCTTTCGAGTGAGCACTTCTTCCCTCGCTGCACATGTTATGGCCGTCTCACTGCGCGCCATCACCTCCGCGCCATGTAAAATCTGCTCCACGCGTTCATTTACCGTGATTTTCCGCCGGCGGCCTTCGCACTGGATTGGATTCATTGCCATTTGTAATTGTCAGTGGATGTGGTCAAGTCTCCATTGACTATTTTGTACCCATCTTATGAAGCAATTCATCAGATTTAGCTACTGGTGTTAAGTACGCACATCGTTGGTAAAGTGCGAATACCGAATTTAGCGGGGATAGGGGGGAAATTGAAGTTGGATTCCAAGAGAAACGACGGTCAACGATAAGCAAGATAAGCATGGAAGAGCACGATGCCGTGATGAAAGAAGAAGAAATGGACTCTGTGGACACAGATGGAGACAGTGAAGTGATTAACGCAAATGAGGACGCTAACGGTCACGATGATACTGCAGAATCACTCACAAGTTCAAAGAAGAAGAAAAAAAAGAAAAGCAAAAAAAAGAAATCCAGTAATACCACAACAGTGAGTGGTAGCTCCTCTTCTGCTGCATTTGGTGCTGGATCGAAACCTCCACCATTCCGTGGAGTGACAGGCTTCACCGATAGCTTTGTAGTGATCGGACAAACAGATCCACCAACTGTCCCGATCGCGAAACTTTTCTCCAATGGGAAGTTCCCTGTGGGTGAAATTCAGGATCATTATGGCGATTTCAATACCTATCGTACCACGAGCGAAGAGAAACGCGCATTGGATCGTGCACAAGAGGATGTGTACGAGAAATTGCGATATGCGTCGGAAGTGCATCGTCATGTGCGCAAGTTTGCACAGAGTTTGATACGTCCTGGTATCAAATTGATTGATTTGTGTACCCAACTGGAAAACAAGAATCGTGAATTGGTGGAAGAAGCAGGGTTTGCTGTACGTTGTTTAATTGATAAGCTGATTATTGATTGTGATGTAGCAATGAGCTGATTATCTACGTGTGATATTTTGTCTTGATTTTATCAGCGTGGCATTGGTTTTCCCACAGGCTGCTCATTGAATCATGTTGCCGCACACTACACGCCTAATTCGGGTGATAACACAGTGCTCTCATACGGTGATGTGATGAAGCTTGACTTTGGGACCCAAATTGATGGACGAATCATTGATAGTGCGTTCACGGTCGCGTTTGATCCGCAATTCGACTCATTATTGGAAGCTGCGAAGATGGCAACGAATGAAGGTATTAAGCACGCAGGGATCGATGCTCGTCTAGGTGATATCGGTGGTGCTATCCAGGAAGTAATGGAATCATATGAAGTGACAATTAACGGCAAGGTGTACCCAGTGAAGTGCATTCGTAACTTGTGTGGCCACTCGATTGGTCCGTATCAGATCCATGGCGGTAAGAGTGTCCCGATCGTCAAAGGAGGCGACAATACCAAGATGGAAGAGGGAGAATTGTATGCGATTGAGACATTCGGAACTACTGGTCGTGGTCATGTGGTCCAGGATCTTGAGTGTTCGCATTACGCCAAAACGGTTGATGCTCCACATGTTCCTATTCGACTGCCTCGTGCGAAGAAACTACTGAGTCATATCACGCGCACGTTCGGGACTCTCCCGTTCTGTCGACGATGGCTGGAACGTGAAGATGGTGGTTCTTCGTTCATCAATCCAAAAGGAGCAAAACAGGAGAAGTACTTGATGGCGTTGAAGAACTTAGTGGACAATGGTCTTGTCACTGCCTATCCGCCTTTGGTCGATATCAAAGGTTGTTATACAGCCCAGTACGAGCATACGTTCATTTTGCGACCAACCTGCAAGGAAATCCTGTCTCGTGGTGACGATTACTAGTGATACCATGGGTCTTGTCCATGACACAACGACATTGATGATTGGAATGTAGTCATCTTTGTGGATCACAATAAATTTGTATGTCGGCTAGCATAAAATACGGTTACGCTGTATCAATTCACCCTATTTACACATATCCTGTAAGATACTACCTTGTTTTGTAAATTTGGTGAGATCTCATTGCCAGTCATTCATTTCCGAAGAATTACGCTGGTATAAGCGGCAACAATTCAGACGACGAAGCGCAAGAGAATGACGAAGCTGGAGGAAAAGGAGCCAATCGCTGCGACTGAGAAAGAAGTTGAGGATGTAGAAGAAGATGAAGAAGTCGACGCTGGGGAGGCGACTGAAAACACTGACGGCGCCGCTAAGCGCAAGAAGAAGAAGAAGAACAAAAAGAAGAAGAGCAAGGCTGCCAATGGTGCCGGAGCAGCAGGTGCTGGCTCCAAGTTGCCGCCGTTCCGTGGAGTGACTGGATTTACTGACAGCTACGTAGCGGTCGGACAGACAGAACCACCAACGATCCCAGTGTCCAAGCTCTTCCCCGATGGCAAGTTTCCTGTTGGTGAAATTCAGGACCATCCGGGTGATTTCAACACGTACCGCACAACAAGTGAAGAGAAGCGTGCATTGGATCGAGCGCATGAGGATTTATATGAAAAAGTGCGCTATGCTTCGGAAGTGCATCGTCATGTGCGCAAATTTGCGCAGAGCTTCATGAAACCTGGCATCAAGCTCATCGACATGTGCACACAATTAGAGAACAAGAATCGCGAATTGGTAGAAGAAGCGGGCTTTGCTGTACGTTATCTACAGTTGACTGTTTACATTCATCACTTGTATCTAATGTCTCTTTTGCTTTGCGTACCAAAAACAGAGAGGCATTGGCTTTCCCACGGGCTGCTCATTGAACCATGTTGCTGCACATTACACACCAAACGCAGGAGACAACACCGTGCTTTCCTATGGAGACGTCATGAAAGTCGATTTTGGTACCCAAGTGGACGGCCGCATCATTGATAGTGCGTTTACTGTAGCGTTTGATCCTCAGTTTGATCCACTTTTGGAAGCGGCAAAAATGGCCACTGAAGAAGGCATCAAACACGCCGGTATCGACGCACGGTTGGGTGAAATTGGTGCAGCCATTCAGGAAGTTATGGAGTCGTACGAAGTCACGATCGATGGTAAGGTGTACCCGGTCAAATGTATTCGTAATCTCAATGGTCACTCCATTGGCCCCTACCAGATCCATGCCGGTAAGAGCGTGCCAATCGTCAAGGGTGGCGACAATACCAAGATGGAAGAAGGTGAGATCTTTGCCATTGAAACCTTCGGCACTACCGGTCGTGGTCATGTTGTCGAAGACCTGGAATGCTCGCACTACGCCAAAACATTTGACGCGCCTCATATTCCATTGCGCTTGCCCCGTGCGAAGAAATTGCTGAGCCATATTACGCGTACATTCGGTACTTTGCCCTTTTGCCGTCGTTGGCTAGAACGTGAAGACGGGGGGTCCACCTTTATTAATCCCAAGGGTGCCAAACAGGAAAAGTACTTGATGGCGCTGAAGAACTTGGTCGACACAGGCATCGTTACCGCGTACCCACCACTCTGTGATATCAAGGGTAGCTACACGGCGCAATACGAACATACAATTATCCTGCGACCAACCTGCAAAGAAATTCTGTCGCGTGGGGATGATTATTAGGTCACTATTGTGACCTATTCTCCTCGCTGTCGAGGCTGCAGTCTTAGACGTTTTTCAAGCTGGTGCTTTTCTCGAATTGCTTGTGCATATTTGTACTTGAGATCTTCGATCTCTTCAAAAAAATCTTCATCAAACGCCGCTAATTCATTCGATAACTTGGTATTCTCGTTTTCAAGTTCCACTATATGAGCCTCCAAATTTCTGATCACTGCTGCATGACTTTCTGGATCATCTTCTTTACGAGCCTGCTGTACTAGCTGAAATTCTAGTTCCTGTATCTGTATATCTTTTCTTTCGATACTTCGCTGCATCTCCAGTAGCTGTTTCTCATTTTGCTCCAACATTTCATCTTTCTCTTTGTTTTGGCGCTCTAGCTCAAATATTTCTTGGCTTTTGGTTCCATCAGTTCTTGCTGATACAGATGCTGGCTTTGGTATTGAGCTAACAACCCGAAGCTTTTGTTGTAATCGAAGCTTTTCCTTCTTTAGAGCAGTATTAGTTTGGTGTAATTGCTCTACTTCATTTTCTAGGCGTTCGCACCTCTCCTTGTGCTCCTTGAGTTTCCTCCGCAGTGCATCCACAGCCTCTGGAGCCACTGCATGCTTCTTTAGCTTTTCAATTTCTGCCCGTTGCTTCTCGATAACCTTTTTCATGTTTTCAATGACCTCTTCCAGTTCGATGCGCTCCTGAGCTGATGATCGAACCTTTTCTTTCGTTGGCGCTGTTTGCTTTCCGCGTCGCGTAGAGCGATCTTCTCCAATCTGTTGCAATGGCGATGATTGCAAGAGTGTTTTACGCTGCAGGCGCTTGTAATCGATTTGCAGACTCTCCAATTCCAGCTCCAGTTCCATTATTTTGGTGTCCTTCCGTATCATCTCCTGTTCCTTTGATTGTAATTCTTGACCTAGAACGAGTACTTCGTCCTGGATCTCTTGTGACGCAAGAAACTGCTGTTCTTCACGTCGCAAGGTGAGCGCCTCATGCTCATCTTCGGCAAACGTAAAACCGTGTTGAAGCAGACGGCGTCGAAGTCGCTGTAACTGGGTTTCGTATTTATCCATTTGTTCAGAATACATATCTTCCCATTCTTTTCGTTTCAGCACCAATGTTTCTTGCAAGAAACTATTTTGTCGTTCCAATTCATCAATTTGCTCTCGTACAGATGACGCAGCGGCATCAGTTCTAGAAGTTTGGCGGGAAGCAGATGCAGCGCGTTCTCGCTCAACTTTCAGATCGTGCTGAACTCCTGCTAGTCGTGATTTCATTTGTTCCAACTCGTTTTCTTTTCCTGCCAATTCCGACTGCTTTTCTTTTAGTTTTATCGTCATTATGTCAATTCGGCGCTGTAGTTTTTTTTCATTCTCCCATTGTTCACGATTTTTACCGCTTACTTCGCTCTTTCCCGACGTAGGTGGAGTCGCAACCGATGGAGTTGGTGGTGAAGCTTCTCGCAAAGCTACGTTTTGTGCCTGAAGAACCTTGATCTTTTTGTCCAATTCTTCTACAGTTCGTGCTTCGTTAATCGTTTTTTCTTTGAGGAGCTGCTTCAATCGCTGGATCTCGCGCTCCAGTACTTTCCTGGATTCGTCCTCAGAAACGTCTTCAGCTTGGTCTCTTGCTTTTTTTGTTGCGATTTTTTTTATCTCTCGTTTAGCCATGATTTGCTTTTTTTCGAGCTTTGCTTGCTCTTTCTTTTGTAATGCTAGCTTCTCTCGTAAAATTTGAACCTGATCCTCCAAACGCTCTTTCTCTTCTCTCCACTCTTCTTCTTCTCGCTCCTGTTCTCGCTTTTTCTTTGCTTGTCCAAGGCTCAGGGTATGTTGAGCTTTCGCAATTTCAATTGCATGACGATCCTCCGCCTTCAAAAATTCCTCCTTCAGTTTTATAATCGCATCGCGTAATAGCTTCATCTTTTCCTCTTTTTTCGCCATATCACGTTTGACGAAAACTAGCTGGTTTTCAAGTTGCTTCTGAACTTTTTCATGCTCTGTTACGGCATCTTTGGAAAGTACAATTTCTTCTAACGCTTCTCCTGCGCGAGCTTCTGCGATATTGCGCTCGTTCCTCAGCACCTCTACCTCAATTTGCAATTCCTTGATTCTCTGCTTCGCTTTTTCCAGCTCAATTTCAACTTGTTTCCATTCTTGAAGAGCATGCTCATGACGTTCTTGCGCTGCTTCGATCGCCTTTTTATCCTTTCCAGTGCGCTCTAAATGGCGAATCGTTTCCATCGCTTCTTTTAGCTGAGCGATCATACGTTGATTCTCCTCGTATAGCTTTTTATTCAGTTGCGTTGTCTCGAGCCGGTCCTGAGCTTTTCCTTGCGCCATGTCATGGCGCATTGCCACCATCTTTCTCTGGTACTCCTGAATCAAAGTATTTTTTTCCTCCACCAATTGCTTCAAGCTGGCAATTGTAATTTGCGCTGCCTGCTGCAGCTGAGCTTGGTCTTTCTCGTACAATCCAACTTTTTTCCTCATTAGCGGCGAATGCGAACCACTTCGACTATTAAGATCTTCTGAAAGTTGATTGTCTCCTTTATTGAGCAGAGCAAGCTGTGACTGCATGTGCTGAAGGTCAATTTTCAAATCCTCATTCTGACTCGCAATTTCGCGTTTCATAGCTTCCAAATCGCCGTTCTGTTTAATGAGCTCCACGATCCGAGTCTGGGTTCCTTTTAGTTGTTCAATTAAGTCCTGGTTGAGTTTCTTTGTATCTGCTAACTCAGCTTGAAGCATTTCCTCTTGTTCTTGAGACTTCAAGGACTTGCCAGCAGTCTCCAGTTGTCGCATAAGCACTTTCTCTCTGGTCTCTAAAGCATCAATGCGGCTTTTCAGTCTCCCCACTTCGACAGACTGGGCACCAGGATCTACGTTGCCTCGACTAACATCGCCTGGTAATGGAAGTTGTCCGTGTTTTTCTTCAAGTTCTTTCTCCAGTTGTTTTCGACGATCACGCTCTAACTTCATTTCTGCATCAATAGCGTCAAGTCGCTTTCGGAAAGCCTCCCATTTAGCGTTTCGAACGATAAAATCACGCTCCATAACCTGAGAGAGTGCATTTTTTAACACAGATACTTCACATCGAGCCTTTTCGCACGAGTCGTTGAGTTGCTTGGACTTGTTCTCGATCTCTAGCTCTAAATTTTGATTCCGTAATAGGGTTTGCTGCTGGCTTTCTATAGCAAGATCATACTTCAGTAGGAACTGCTGATACGATGCTTTCACCTGCATCAGTTGATGCTGCAACTGACCTACTATAGCATGATCTTCCGAAGACGCGATTAGTTCACGAATTTGGTCTTCTTGCTCCTCTCGTTTTTTCTTGTCCTGGATACCTTTTTTGGACAAAGTATTGGCCTGAGTTGCTGCTAAAGCTGCAATCTCTTTGTATTTAGCGCAGTCGCGAGTCAAACTTTCGTAAAGTTGCTCCACTTCGCTAATGCGCTCATAAAGTAGCAAATTTTCCTTTTCCAGATTAGAATCTGCCTCGTGCGTAAAGATTCGATCAGTTGCATCCGCATTGTGCAACTTTGCCAGGTTTTCTTCAAGTTCCTTCACGCGTTCGACTTGCACTTGAAGTTCATTCTCTAGCTGCGTCACCCTAGCAATAAGAATCGGATCCATACCTGATTCTTGCCCATGTGGACCTTTTCCATCAAGTGAGGCATTTTTCTCTGCAAGCAATAGCGCGTTATCATGTTGTACTCGACTTAATTGAGTCGGTAAGTCGTACAGTTGCATGTACTTAATATGCATTTCCGAAAATGCTTCGCTCAAGACACCGTATTTGTTCAAGGCATCCATCATCATGCGGTGCTGTTTGTCAGCAAAATTCTTCAGTACACTATTCTCTAACGTTGTTTCCATACGTCCAATCATCTCATCGGCACCTTGCTTCCAACTTTCCAAATATAATATCCGAAATTTCAGTGATTTCTCCATTTCTAGCCAGTCCTGCTCAAGCACACGAGTGTGAGATTCATTTGCATGTAGTTTCTCACACACTTGGTGGTACTTCCGCTTTAGTCGCGCTTCATTCACCTCATATACTGCTGTCTTCCGTGTCAGCTCTATGATTTCTGAGCGAAGCTTCGCTTCATTGTCAAGCACCAAATCAGTGCTTGGCTCCGACGTTTGATGGCTACCAAGAAGATGCAACCCTGCTTCATACCGTTGACACTTCACCACGTAGTCGTGATTCTCTTGCTTGATCTGCTCCAATTCATCACGCAATTTCGTTTCATGTATCGTGTACTGCTCGTGCATATGGAAGAAATGTTGGTATAGCATGCTATGCTGATCCATCAACGACTGGAAAGCTGTCTCATGTTTCGCTATGTGTTGTAGGAGCTCTTCGTTTTGGGCTTCGGATCGAACCAACTCATCCAAGCATACATTAAGTTCCTTCAAGAAATCCATTTGATGATGCATTTCCTCTTCACTTTCAAATGCGAGAGAACCAAGAAGATAACTCGGTGATGCTACTGTATTGCTTCGATGGGCACTTTTTTTTGTTTCTTTATCTTCCAGCACATCAATTTCTGGAGTTCGTGACAAAGTCCGAGATTGAAGAAGCGCAAACTGACCCTCTAAAGCTTTTGCAACAGCAAGAGCTATATTTTCAGCTGTTGGAGCCCATTCGGTTGTTGTCGACATATTCGATTTAGTAGTAATGGGTTTATGCTCTACGTCGTCACTATGGTTTTGGTTTAAATTATATGACGTTGCGTTCGATGCAGTTCCACTTGATTTTTCCTCACGCTTCTCGATCTTCGTCATTGATACAACTGCATGCTTTTTATCAATCCTTGGTGATGAGAGTGACTCGGGAGTGGACACACTTTCATCAGTGGCTATGGCATCGTGTTGTTCAGTTTTCGACTCTTGCTTTATTTCTGAAGATACCTTCTCCGTCTTTGAGTTGCGAGTAGCCAATAGTAGTTTATACTCAGTCCTTAATAAATCAAGCTCCGCTTGCATCTTCTTCATTTCGTCATCTTGCTGTTGCTTCTCCAATTGTGATTTTGTCACTAATTCTTCATTACTTGCGAAAATTCCCGATCTCTGCATCAATACTTCGTTTTTTGCACGTTCCAGCTCGTCTCGCAAGCGTACAAGTTCTTTTGTCAACTTTACATTTTCAGCATAGACGGCAGCTTTCTCCTCATCGTCTGCTCTAGATTGCAGTGATCTCTCTTGTCTCGTTGTCGTCTCATGTGATCCAGTGGCCAGCGATGCACTACCACCTGTTTTAAGTAATTGCTTGGCTACTTCTGGGGTAAGTTTTACTCTATCGATGAATTCTTCCACGTATTCCCACTGGTCAGTTGTCAAGCCATGAGCCTCATACAGTTTATGTCCTGTAAGGCGTGCCTGTTCTCTCAATTTTTGCAATAACTTAATGCGCTCTGCCTCTAGTTCCTGAATATGATGCTCCATTTGTTTTATAACGGCCTGACTCATTGCCACCTCACCTTTTAAATGGTTCTCAACCTCGATGTCCTCATACTCAAATGACTGCGGTTTACCCGTTTCAGCTTTGAGCCGTTCAAACGCCATATGAACTTTTCCCGTTGCCTCTATCTGAGCATTTAACTCATTCCTCAGTTTCACATTTGCTTGTTGCTGCTTTTCCAACTGTTTTCGTAATTTCTTTTGGTACTTCATCACATCTTCCAGGCCAGCATTCTGTTCATACTTTGCGTTCCATTGCTGTGCCTCCACCAATTCCTGCTCTATCTGGGATTGTCGGAGTTCCATCTCATGGACAAGTTCACTTTGTTCCTTTAGTCGACGGCGCATCATTGCATTTTCTTGCTGCAGTTTTGAGGTCCTAGAATCTTCTTCTCGTGGCTTGCTACTCGTGGTAACAAAGGTAGAGGCAGGATCACTATCAATATGCTCCATCAAGCTCTCGATGTCACTCTGTTGTTGTAGTATCCGCTCGTTCAACTCCAAAATTGTGTTTTTATCGCGTATACGAAGCTCCTGCAACAACTCAAGTTGTTTCTCCATTTCATGTACGTCTGAATCCACTCGCATTTCATCACTTTGCTCGTTTACAGTAGGCATTTTACTCGAAGGGATTACGTCCTGTTGCTGTTGCTGTTGCTGTTGCTGTTGCTGAAGTTTTTCGCGTAAACTATTCAATTCCGCGCGCATGACGGCTTTCTCCATCTCATGACGTTGTTGATATTCTTTCATAGTCACATCAACATCCACTTCTTGTTCATTCATTTCGATTAAGTTTGCTTCTAGTTGTTGTTTCTCATCTTCCAATTGGGTCAGTTTGGTATGCAGCTGCGTAATCTCCAATGTCTGTTCGTCGATAGCACCCTGATACTCCTTCAAGTTGTGGTGTAGACCTGTAATCGTGGTTTCGTAGTCCAGCGCGATTTCTGACACTTTCCGCAAGGTGTCTTGCAACTCTGCCATATCTGTACGAAGATGCTCATTCTCCTGCAGCACTTGATACAGCTCCTCATGCTTCTTCTTCAAGTCCTTAGCAACCGTTGTGGCAGCTTGATCGGATCGAGCAATTGTGGGCGTTTCTTGCGCGATATTGGCGTGTAATTCTGCCAATTTTGCCTCCAGTGCTGCATTCTTTCCTCGGAGCGCTTCGAGCTCTTCGTCTATGTCATGAGCAGCAACTTGGCTCGTAGTTTTTGGTACTGCGGTGCTGACAGCTGGCTGAGTTGCTAGACTATCAACATTCGACTGTAATACCACTGTTAGTTCTTCAACGTTCTTCGTCAATGTTGCTATCTCTTCGTCTTTTGATTTCATGGCCATCGTTGCGGTGGCCGCAGACTGCATCCATTGTGTTTTCTCCGCTTCTACGGCATCGAGTTTCTCGTGAAGTTGCTCGTTTTCGACCTCAATCTCCTCAAGATCTCCCTTCAGTAGCTCCAGCTCTTCGCGTACCGACATACAATCTGGCCGCCCACATCGCGACCCTTCCTTCGCGCCTTTCGTCGCCATTTTGCTGTCGGTGATTGTTTGCCTGTGCAACTCCAGGAAGACCTCTCTTAAAACCGTATTAACCATCATTCTGGTTTTGCTAATACTTCTGCTAAAGCCGAACTTTTTTATTATTTAGAAATCTCAAAATCGGTTAAAAATGGATAAAAAAACAAAAACAAGGTATCTTTCTTACCTTCATTAATTTATTACCTTTCGAAAATGTAAAGTGCTATAGAATTCTTTTTGACGGGTGCTCTGCTTGTTTTGCCATTTTGAGGTTGAGATCGCTGCCACTCATTCGTAGCCGTCGAGTCAGAAGAGGTATGCGTGCATGACGGCGAGATCCGCCGCTGTGGAATGTCTTTGGCTTATACAAGTGAAGAATACTGAGTGGATTTTCTGCTTTAAACACAGGTAGCCATGTTGCAGCGCTTTGCGAAACGCACGGCGGCGGTTTCCCGTCAGCATGGTGCAGCGTTCGAAGCCAGAAATGCTTTGACGAAAATTCAAGTTGCACACTTTTCGGAGATGGATGATGACGATGAGGACGAACCAGACGATCCAATCATCACGAAAGATCGACGTGACATCATGCCACGTCGGCAAACGATGCCCGAGGCTGCCAAGAAGAACCGATTCATGGTCGTGTCTCCGGAAAATCGCGGCAAGGTGCGTCGTCGCATTCTCGAGGAGTTCAAGAAGGAGCAGATCTCGTTGGACGAGGTCTATGGCAAGGATAATTATCTCGTACCTGATGCCGGCGTTCTGCGTGACATTCGCGATATGAACAAAGAAGAAGAGGACATGGAATTTGATTCCGAAGAAGATGTGGAGCCTTTGAATTTGGGCCGCTTGGGGTTACTGCGGCAGATTGTGCACGTCGACAAAGTGCAAAAGGTCACTACGCAAGGCAGCATCCTACGATTTCGCGCCATGGTTGTCGTGGGGAACCGTCAAGGGTGTGCTGGCTACGCCGTAGGCAAAGGCGCGTCGGTTCCAGAAGCTATCTTGCGCGGCACGAAGTTGGCCATGAAGCGGTTCACGTACATTGACCGATTCGATGATCGC
Organism: Pilasporangium apinafurcum; assembly: GCA_001600495.1. NCBI lineage: Eukaryota > Oomycota > Peronosporomycetes > Pythiales > Pythiaceae > Pilasporangium > Pilasporangium apinafurcum. The sequence continues at coordinate 159,397 of BCKE01000001.1, forward strand.
ACGCTGTACCACGAAGTAAACGGTAAGTGGAACAGCTGCACACTTTTCCTTCGTCCTGCGCCTGAAGGTAAAGGGCTGACGGTGAGTGACACGGTGGCATGTGTCTTGGATTGCTTTGGTATCACGGACGTGGTCTCGAAGACTCATGGACAACGCAATCCGTTCACGGTGATTAAGGCCACGTTTGATGCGTTGGCTAAGCACGAAACAGCGGAAGAAATTGCACTGAAGACTGGCCATTCGCTTGTCGAGATCAGTAAGTTGGCCAGAACCCGCAACTTATAAGTTGCATGTCACAACAGAAAAAGAAGACTGTTACGAAGCTGTCCATGCACATAGACAGCGAGGTGATAGATAGCCGACTGTGCGTTCTGCTCCAATAGATAAAATGCACAAACGTTCTCACAAGCATCACAATCTGTTAGTTTCATGATTGCATTTATTTCACATTTTCTGTCAGTAATATCGACTCTGCTCCTCCACTTCCATCTATATATCTTCTATTGATACCTGGCTGCTCCGAAGCCGTCACACACAGGTCATCCGTCGTTCACTTTGACGACGTGGCAGACTTCTCATAGAACCGGTCACTGTCTTTCACGGCATCCACAAGCCAGTTCATCGCAACTTCAATTCCCTCTCTATTCAGCCATCCATTTGTCAGTTATCTACACAATTTTCCACAACTGGGCAGAGATGAAAAGAGTCATACCTCGTCAACGCACAGATTGGATAAGAAGCAACGGCACGCTGTTGGTCATCAATGCCTAGCACTGAGGTAATATGGTTAACCGTGCGAGCCTCCTGTTCCATTATTCATTCGGAGGCAAAAATGAATGCTGACATCACGAAATCCAACAGTAAATGCATTACTTAACGCACCTGCAAATCAATCTTGTTCGCCAGAACAAGAAGAGGAACGCCCCGAAGTTCTGTATTATCCAGCATTGCATCTACTCAACATACATGAACAAGCTTTCAGTCGGTGTTAGCCAAAGTTCGTTCATACCATGCTATCTTTACTTACGCAGGGTCTGTTTGGCTTCGTCGAAGCGAGTTTCTTTTGCTGAGTCCACCACGAACACAATTCCGTGGCTTTCGCTATAATATTTATTCCAGATCGCTCTCAAACGCTCCTATACACACGGCATTCTCATAACCAGGTTCAACGTCGAAGCAAGACTATAACAGGTTGCCGTGATGTAAGCATACCTGTCCACCAAGGTCCCAGAAGATGATCCGGGATCGCTTGATATCTACCCTAGCAACTAAAGAAACCATGGATGGTCACATGATCGGAGAATTTGCAGTCGTGGATGATAACTGACACCAACATACTGTTTAGACCCACTGTCGGTGGGATCTTATCAAGCGGAATGCCTGTCTTTTTACCGAAGATACCCTTCAATTGTTCAAGTAATGTCTACTTCCACACAGACGACCATGCATCAATTACACCAAAAGCCAAGGAATGAGTCAGCTTGAATCCTTCGCTAGGCTGATAATGGTGCCGAGCGCACTTACCTACCGTTTTGCCTGCATCGTCGAGACCGACGATCAAGAGATGAAGCTCTGCCTTGGAGAATAGATAGTTCCATAGCCCCATAAACAGCGAAAACATTGTTGCGTCAATTTGCCTTCAGCAGCTTCACTTTGCCTCTTGCTCCACGTTTTCGACAATATCAATTTTGGTTTGTACCTCCCCAAAATGGGACTTTGGATAAACCGAACTTAACGTTATGATGATCTGATTCGTTCTAGCAACATAATCAAAGCTTCTAGCGCAACATAAATCTGCGCGCATTTCTTGCAGTCCGCTGCACTTGCATAAATTCCAATCACAAGACCAAAGGAACTTGAGAAACAGCCATGCAGATCCAGATCAAGGTAATCTACTCGGCTTTAGATAATGTCTCGATACAGCCAGGATTCGCATAAAGTACTATGGCTGGCATACTACTGTGGCGCGCTGAGAACGAAATTGGTGTGGGGAATGCTAATGCTAACGATACTCTTGTGTGATATATTTTTTGTGGGTTTATTGGGAATGGGATGATTTAGACTCTCACAGGGCGAAAGGTAAGAACAAAATAGAAACAGAGATTGACAATGTGAAAGTAGCTTATTTTTACGCGTGGGATTACTATGATGTTGACAGCAAACTTTCAACTTCGAACCGGATAACACGGTGAGCAAAAGCGAGAATGTGGAATGCCGTTCTCTACAGATGAGAGATGAATTAACGTAAGGGTTCATAAATAGATTTTGCATGTCAAACAAGCATTGCAAGAAAAGGAAGGCATTCAAGTGGACCAAATCAGGTACAGTCGATGATGGACAAGTCTGTGCGGATGATTAATGCTAACAATTGACCGTGTATATTCTTTAGACTTATCTACAGCGGCAAGCAACTGTGAGTTTTGTAGCTGATGACTATCCTACTGCATTTTATGTGCGATAGAAAGCCATGGTAACACATATTTTCATATGTATGTAGTGCGGATGACAAAACGCTTCAGGACTACAACGTCGCTGCTGGTGGTACTATCCACATGGTTCTTCAATTGCGCGGAGGATGCTAAAAAATAACGAGAAGTAGTGAAAGTAGACGATTGAACTCGAAATACACGCTTTCGTATTTGAAACAAAGCATATTCTTAAGAAATTAGCTTTCTGTTCTCAGTTTTTCAAGTCTATTGAGTCGCTGCGGTGGTGCTCTGTTCTTGTTGCTGCTTAATCAACGGCTCCAGCATCTTTTTCTCCGCCAGTGTCTTGAGCAGTTGCACGATGAATGGAATATAATTGTGTTTGCGCCGCGCGTTCTCCAGTGCCCAATTCTTGCGCTTTTGCTCTTCCGCTGCGATTGCTGCCTGGAACTGCGCCACTGTTTCCACGAGCGAAGGGGTTTGCTCTTGTTCAAGAAGTTCAGCCAGTTTTGTTTGGTACATTTGTACTCGGTTCTTGATCAACGCTAGCAAATTAAAGCGGATTTCGGAGATCGCATACTTCTCAATGCGCTGTTGAATAACAGGACACGCAATCTGCAACCATGCATCTCTGTTCTCACTGCCACCCCCAGGGATCTCACCCAAGCAGATGGGTCCTTCCTGAAGTCCATCAAGCTCGTATACCTTACCATTAACGGGAACATATGCCACGAAATGGTAAACATCGTCTTCACCCGTTGCCTTTCGCTCTTCTACGACAAATGGCTCCGCCCTCGCAAATGAATTGTGTGCCAACCGGATTTTATCACTGTTAGAGATCGCAAGCCCTTTCATGTCCGGAGGAAAGTCACCCGTAAATGACTTGAACTCGGACAACGTGTCCCCCAACTCAATATCGGGGCAGTTCATGAGAATCGACAAGATCGCCTGCGTGGCGCAGGCGTTGCTGATGACCTGCTTCGCGAAAAACAACCCGTCCTCGTTAGCATACGAGACATTCGCGTGGTCCTGACCATGAGATGATTCCCATTTGAAGAGGAATACGAGGCCATACACAGGCGATAACTCTGCGAACTGCGCTTCGTCCAGGGTGTAGAGCTCCTCGACCTGAACGCCTTTGACACCAATATCTTCAATTAGGGACGTAAACACCCCTAAGAAACACAAAATGGACACACGCGCATACAGACAAAGAAAGCCAAATAAGTCTACATATAAGAAGCGTGTGGAAGAATACACACAAACCTGGATCGGATTCGATTGTGCACCAAGACATCGTTTCTCTTCTTTTCCTTCTGTAGCTGTTCCTTCACTTCACGTAGTAAAATATGAACAAGGTGAAGATGGATTGAAGATATCAGTTATTAACTTTTCTTAACTGTTCATCTATGGTTTGTAATTGGGCACGCAACTCGATCAAATTTTGCTTGATCCTTGACGTTTGATGCGCATTCCGCGAGCTAAAACCTAACACGAGCTGCGCGCTTTCTGCTTGAATATCGAGACACAGTTGACGGCGACGGTTTTCTAGTTGTGCTCTGTCTAGTGGTTGGTCTGGAGTAGCTTGATCTGTCTCAACAACATTAGCAACAGGTTCAGTGATTGTTTTTTTTTGCTGATCTTCATCATGCTGTTCTGGTTTCTTTGCTTTCGTGGATGTAAGCCTCGAAATCTTCATAGGAGTGATAGGATCGACAGCAATAAGCTTTTTGGTCTTTACAGGCGTGGTGAGGAGCGCTTCTTTCGCCGTTAATAACGCACGAACAGCTGCAAAGGATGATTCAGACATCTTGGGGCTTCCATACCATTTTGTGGACTTGAGTTCAACACGGAATTTGTCAAAAGCACGCATGAGAGATTCATCATTCAGATCTGTGCTGGATACACTAGGGTCGTTCAAAAAGCTTAACAAGCTTTCTTCGTCGTCATCTGATTGGTTTTCAAAGGAGAACTTTCGTGCAATAAGTGGAGTGGAGTACTCGCCTTCACCAAATCGAACTTGTTTGGTAATAGAATTAGACTTGTTACTATTGCCAGTGCTTGGTGTTGTCTCATAACTCGACGGCTTCGTCTCAGTTGACAGACCATTTTGTTGCGAAGCAGGAGTTCGATCGATATCGTCTGCTGATGTTGGCGAAGGTTCTGAACGTGGTGATGAGGGTTCGTCAGTCGAAGTGCGAGTATTTGGGGTAGCGGCAGATTCCGTAGAGGAAGGAGTGCTATCGGATTTAGTCGGTATCTCCGGTTCCCGTGTACGACATTGAGGTCGTGGAGTAACATAGTCGTCATTTGAGGTGAGACTTGATTCAAGCGAGTCGATGTCGCTCATCACGCCTTGATCAAGTGAACTATCACTATCTAACTCGGCAAGGTTGGAATTTCGACGGCTCTGTCGGGTACGATAACGAATAGATATTGAAGGAGCATGCAAAAGCTGGTCGCGCATCTGAACTGATTTCTCCAATTTGAGCATCGTCTCCGCAAATTTGAGTTGGATGTTAAATACGTCATTCAAAGTGTCGTGTGATCTCGGGTAAAACTCTCGATGCATTGTAGGCAGTGATTGTGGGTTTGAATGGGGAGCCTGGTGCAATAAGTGCCTCCGGCTTTGGTGGGTACTGCACTCCGCTGATGAAAGTGGTTCAAGTGTAACAACTCCTCCAATTGCATATTGATTGTCTGAGGTGGTGACGGCTGTTGCAGATGTATTGTGGTCAGGTTGCTGACTGGTGTGTGATGACATAAGAGCTTCTTCTAAAGCGACATGGCTGTCATACTGCGATTGATTCCCCTGTGTATCTGTTTCTTGAGATTCTTCATCTCCTATGTTACTATACTGCTGCTCATTCGTTGTCCGTTCGAACTCGAGTGCTGCTTCCCTTTCCATTTGGCGAATGATTTCGGCACGCTGGCGTTGTAATGCAGCGATCGCATCCTGCCACTCACGTTGTTGCTGTTGACGACGCTGCTGACGTTGGTGTTGAGCGCCAATGAGCAGTTCGTCTTCCTCACGTTTCATCTCATTGGCCAGTTCTGCTTCTAATTGCCGTCGTCGCTGTGCTGCTGCTGTCAACTCCTGCAATAACTGACGTGTCGGTGCATTTGTTCGCCCGCGACGCTCTCGTCTTCGTTGTGTAGTTGTAATCGTCCGTGTACTGTGTGGCGTTGTTGTTGCTGTCACCGCAGACCACGCTGGTGTGATGGAGACAGTCGTTGCTGTTCCAAAAGGGTATGGCGATCGTCCATGACGGTGTTCAGCTGGTGTCGAGTATGGATAGTCTGCATCTGTCTGAATGGCGCGAGAGGTAGTGGAAGACGCCTCACTCAATCTCGCTAAGGTGTTGTGGAGCTCTGCTTTGAGCGCCTGGAGTTCCTGCGTGTATGATGCCAACATCATTCGTTTGTCTGGGCAGTTCCAGTATTCAAATACCAAAATGGCACAACTAGCGCGGGAATATATTATCCTCTATAAAGTTATATTTTATTAAGGAGGTTATTCTATTTAGGAGGATGTGCAAGGATGAAGTGATCTTCCCCTCGCTATGACAACACAAGTTGCATTTGTATCATCTCGACGATTTCGATTCGTCATTGCTGGCAGCTGGCGAGCATGTCCAATATAAAATAGTACGCGATCACGTCCAAGATGGAAAGCATATTGATTTCGTAACTTTATAAACTAACTTACAGAACGGCACGATGCATCGTGTACTAATGATCGCCCTTTATGTCAAAAAAAGCATCTAATTTGTCTTGTTCACCTTCTGCGAAATGCACCGCTCGTTCCTTCATTTGCAGCCATGAAAGAGTGACGTGGACAAAGATCTAAAGGCGTGGGTAGAAAGGTTTGATTCCAAACTGTACAACCGTCATCAACCCCGCACCAAGTGCACCGGCAAGCACCATCGCCTTAGGACCCGCTATATACCAGGCAAAACAAGTTCCCATAAGAAAATTGACCAATTATCACCACTCGCGAATCAAACACAAAGCATACCTGTAGATTTGTAGAAGGCACCAGTCGCAGCCGAAGCCACAATCGGTGTAATCTGATCAAACTTAACAATGTTTTCCAGCTCAACCGAATCCGCCGCATACTCAAAAGCCTTGTAGATCATCGCTAAGCACCCGAGTGCATTGCCCGCTTTCGAGCCACGCATAGCAGCACCGTTCATCAGCGAGTTCATACGAATTTTGAATTTGGTGCTTGGTGATCGACCAAATCCTTGCACTGCGCCAAAAGCGCCACCACCGATGATCCCTGTGAAGTATGCCGTTCCGCAAGACCCGCTCATCTGTTCCATAAACGGACGTCCAGTTTTATCATAGTCAAGGTAATCAGCTGCGTCATCGTCGAACCCCGCGACACCGAAAACTGGCGCAATCGAGCCAATGTCGATACTGCCAGATGGAATTGTGGGCAACACGGGGAAATCCAGCCCCGCACTGGAGCTCGAGTCAAAGCCTGTGCTGGCCGTCGATGATGACAATTCCTGCCACCGGTCGTCCGAGTTCCATGGGTTGCTGCTTGCCATCTTTCCTGGGTTTTTTTGCAACTACCGATCGTCTAATCTCTTGCGCTTCTGGTGTTGCTGTGCACGAGAGAGAGGGAGGAGCAGCAAGTGTGTCCTTCGTCCCAATTACGAAATCAATGGCCTTCCAGAAGGAGGACAGAGCGATTGTGGCATTTGTTGGGTGGGACCGGTCCACCTCTGCCGAGCCGGTTTCTCCAAAGGGATAGACATGCAAACGTTCAGGTGGGACACAGACGTGTACCGTACTACTCAAAATTGGGTGCTTCAACCAATTTTTTTACTATTCAACTATTGCGGGACACTAATTGTTTTGTGACCCACGGTACCACCAGAATATCACGCCAAAATCGAAAAAACGAAACCGACGTTGCAGATATTCACGTTCAGAAGATCTTTTTTTTTTCACAACATGATGGACAAGCACGATGAACAAAAGTGGTGTTTCGTTCACTAAACTGTCTGTATGGCTTCATTCTCCATTTTCATGCATGATGGAAAAAAAACACAATAGAAGCTGGAGCGCTGGCTCTGTCTTAAACTCCAAGCAAAAAAAAAACGTGGCTACTGCCTTACTTCTTCTTGCCAAAGCTATTCAGAACATACAGTGAAAGAATGAGTGAGTTGCCTGGCCCCCAAGCGTACAGCATGATATGTAGACAATAAAACATACTTTTCCGAAGAAGCATCGTGCAGCAAGTTGAGCAGCAACGAATCCGAGTTCAAGTAAACCTTGTTAGCCGATCGAGAGATCACAGTGGCGATTTCCTTGGCAGCATCGAGACGACGCAATTGCACGAACGCTGGGTTGTTCTTAATAGCTTCACCAACGAGTTCAGCCGACTTGGACACACCCTGTGCGCGAATAACAGTACTCTTCTTTTCTTGCAGAGCTCTTTCAACAATGAAACGTGCTCGTTCAGCATCCTGTTGGGCTGTTCAATGCATTAATTTAACAAGTGGATGAGCAACGTAATCAGAGAGAGATACTATAAGCAGATAGGCCACATACCAACTTGCTTGGCTTCAATAGCAGCCGTGTATTCCTGACCGAACGTCAAGTGGATGATGGACACATCTTCAAGCATGATGGCAAAACGATCAGCACGTTGTTTCTACACAATAACAAATCCATCCATGTTAAATAACCTCTACCAACATATATAAATACATTATCTGAATGGACATACCAAGTGTTGAGCAATCAAACGACTGACGTGTTCACGCTGGAAGATCAATTCCGCAGCAGTGAATTGCGCTACAACTTGCTTGGCGACTTCGTTCACAATCGAGGGCAACACCTTGTCATCATAATCTGCATGACAATAAGCGCTTTTATCAGACATGCGATCACTCTATCATATTTGATAGATCATACTTACCAAGACCCAGGTGAGTGTAGATCCACTGCAAACGACCACGGTCAGGCTTAGAAAGCACACGAATGGAGATGTTGATCATCTGCAGATCCTTTGTGCCCGTCAACGAGGCATACGTGCGTGGACGCGTACGCACGTCAAAGATAATAGGACGCTGCAGCCACGGCACCAAAAAGTGCGTACCCTGTTCGATCGTCGTCTTGCCAACACCATCCACACGAGAGTAGACGATCGCACGGTGACCGGCTGGAACGTTATAGATCGAGTGGTACAATCCGTAAGCCGCCGCTCCCGTGAAAGTTGCAAACTTGACCAACGTGACCAATGGGCCCCCGCCCTGCGGCATCTTGATCTTCTTCATGTTCTCCATCGCCTGCTTGCCCTTATCCATGGTTCCCTAGTTTGCTCTCACACACACTCGGCGTAATGTGTTCACCAACCAGCCAGCCACACACAAATATCCGAGAAGAAAGAACGTGGGACCGGTTAAGCTACACTTCCGAACCGGTTACATTTGCCATTGATACCGTACATCATCTCAATAGTGCTCTATTTTGCATTTCAACCCAGGAGCTCCAAACAAAATGGATTGAGGGTAGGGTTATTTATTTATTGGTTGAAATTGAAAAAAGTTGTGATTGATTGGCTATTTGTAATTGGTGGTTGGCTGGTGGTGAGCTCCTGCGCGGGCGCTGCCTTCCCCTCAGGCAAAGCTTCTCACTCCCATCGCATTCGCATAGCAGCAAGCCGTCAAAATGCCGAAGATTTCGCGTCATCGCAATTACCGTAAGACCTACCGTACGCCCTCGCGCGCGTTCGAAAAGGAACGTCTCGACCAGGAACTTAAGTTGCTCGGCGAGTACGGTCTCCGCTGCAAGCGTGAGATCTGGCGCGTGCAATATGCGCTCTCGAAGCTCCGTAAGGCTGCTCGTGAGTTGCTCACCTTGGACGCCAAGGACCCCAAGCGTCTTTTCGAAGGTGCTGCGTTGTTGCGTCGCCTGAAGCGCTATGGTTTGCTTTCGGAAGAGGAAAACGAATTGGATTTCGTCCTCCGTTTGAACGTTCAGAAGCTTTTGGAACGTCGTCTGCAGACCAAGGTCTTCAAGCAGGGTCTCGCCAAGTCGGTCCACCACGCCCGTGTCCTAATCAAGCAGCGCCACATCCGTGTTGGCAAGCAATTGGTGGATGTCCCATCGTTCATGGTCCGCCTGGACTCTGAAAAGCACATTGACTTTGCGGTCACCTCTCCTTACGGCCAGGGTCGTCCGGTACGAATTTATTTTATTTTTTGTCATGTGGAGAAAAATATGCGCATTTAGCTAATTGATGTATTTTCTTTTTAACAGGGTCGTGTTGCTCGCCGACGAGCTGCACAGCGTGCTGCTGCGGCCAGCGGTGGCGCGGAAGAAGACGACGAATAAGCTGCTTGTGGCAACTTTGTAGCTGGCAAGTAGTTGTTGGTATGATTTGGCGGAACCTCGTGACTACGTTGCACACATAGTCCATGGAATATCAACGGCGCGTGTGATGTTTTTCTCTGATTTTGTGGAGCACGACGTGCCTGCGATAATAAAATATCATGCGAAATTTGGGGACTTGACTTGTGCTGCGCGTCTGCTTGAAGTAGCCTTCGTTCCTTTCTTTCGACAGTCATCTAGCCGTATAACGAAGCAGACAGCGCTAACGAGAATGGCAGCGACAGCGAACAAGTGGCATACAATTCCATTTTTTCACAGACATTACAGCAACTACAATTGATTGTTCACACAGACATGTTGGTCATCAAAATATCTTTGGCACGCTGTAGCTGATTTTCAGTGATTCCTCGTGTTGGTGGTGCCATTGCAAGCGCTTCGATTTGCTGACTAAGGCCACCTGTGCGAGCATATGCGCGTGTGCTGTGATCACACACAAAGCACCCAAGCGCTTCACGGAGTGCACTCAGATCTCCGCTTTCTACTACTTCCAGCCGCTTCCACATGCGCATTTTTTCTTCTAGACACGGCAGATGGTAACAATGGCCGCACTCGAACACACAGACGTGAATGCTTTCTTTGCCCGATGTTGGTGCACGTAACACTTCGTTGCAAATCGAACATTGTTTCTTCGCTGCTACACGCCGCGCCCGTTTGTGTGCTGTGACTTGACGGTGCAATAACTGCACGCGATCATTTTCAAACACCTTACTGCATCCTACGCACAGATTTTGCTGTACAAATGAATAACAGGTGGTCATTCTCAAAGTCAAGTAACCCACAGAAAAGACAGTGTTACCACTGACCTGGATACGGTAGTTGGTAATGATCGCTACCAGTTTCTCTTTGAGTTGATCAATTTCCATGTCTTCTGGAATCTATGAAGATGATCATACCACAATCAGCACCATCATCGAAAGTAGCATCATAAGCATATATAAGCTTACTTTGCGTATCAGTTTGATTGGATCAATCTTGTGCTGCGACGCAAATCTGAGCAATTCCTCGACATTTTCTTTGCTCGTCAAGCTTAAATCAATGAGGTAGTCCCACAAGCTTTCATCGTTTGCCTGCAATATAAAACAATGTTAATGAGCAAATTGATACATTTCCATGAAATTTGTTGATTGAACGCACTTGGACAAATTGAATCGCCTGATTGATGTCTCGCATCTGGGTGAGAATGAGATCAAGGGCTTTCTTATGATGCCCCATTCGACCCAGAATATAGATCATTGCATCCCATAGTGGAGGCTCACGATCGCTGCAATACGTATACGCCTAGAATAACACAAACATTGCCATCACTCAAGTGGCAGTAGAAAGAATAGATCACAACGACAGTTATTACCTTATCCAATGGAACAAAATTGCTGGTTTGGAGGAACTTCAACAAATACGAGGGATTGAATTCTGTATAGAGAGCCACTTGGGTTTCATGGAGCGAAGAGTAAACTTCTGTGTTGTACCCACTTGGGCGATTCACGAAAAGTTCGTGCAAGTACTCGTGCAGTAACTCCCGATCATGTTCCAACTGTTTCACAACATCGAAAATCTTGAGCTGCTCAGTTTGATTCACTAACATTCGCACAGCACTGGCCCGATCGATTTGCATCAAATTCACAATCTTATTCTGTACCAATGACCACAATTGATGCTCCGTGATGAGCTTAAACGCATGGTCTTTGTTGGTACAAAATGCACCTTGGCTCAAGTAAATGCGCAATGCATGATCAAATTGATCTGTCGCTGTATACAGCTCAGCGAGCGCTTCCATAACGTATGAGGTTTCAATACTGATTTTCTCTGAATCGGATTCAGCAATGCGACGTCGACGTACGACTACTTCGAGCTGGTTGATCCACGCTTGCGCATCATACAGCGGCTCAAACACAAAGGCTGTCTCAGTATATTCAGGAGCAGCAGTATCTGGTTGAACAACGTCCTGTTGTCTCGGCTTTGGCCATTTGCGGATGATCTCCAGCAATTGCCCAGGATCAGAATCAAGAAAATGCTTTAGCACCATTTCATATTGTGCCCTGGGCAAACGGGGACTGGTGGTTGGAATGTATTTCGCGATCGCGCTCAGTTGCCCGCGCTGTGCAAACACGTACACAAATTTTTCCCACATTTTGGCGTATTTATCACCAACAAATAGACGTTTGATCTCCTCTGCCGCTTTCTTGAACTGTTTCTTCTTCATCAGTTCGCCCAAGTAATATTCCATTAGCTCCTCCAGTGATTGTCTTCGTAACGATTTGGGATCCTTCAGCGCCACTTCTAATGCCTTTTCATAATGCTTTCTGGACAATGCCCATTGAACACGATCATCGACATCACGCAAGCGGCAAATCACGACATCTTTTGGGGTGCATATATAAGACAATTTCCCATATCCAACATCATAGATCGATGCTTGTGGTGACGTTTCCAACACATTCGAAGTTGTATACTGCAGTGAAGGCATCTTGTAGTCCGATGCACGGAGACGCTTGTAACCTTTCAGATTTAAAATATCGGCAGACACTTGTTTACCATCCAATCGCACCACGTGCACCTCTGGAAACGGCATTTCCGCGCTTTCACCCTCGCCAGCTACCGAGCGTTGCTCCCTTGAGAGTTTCACAGGGCTCTGTGATACTGGGGCTGGTGCGGACCCTGGTGGGCGAAATGCCAACACACAGACTGCTGTTTCTCCCCATCCACTGATTCCGGCGACAAAGAAGTCAAATGAGATCAACGCAACCACTTCTGCCGTAATCGTTCCTGGCGCCAACTCCTGAGTAGTTACGGCAGCCGATGTCGGTGATGAAGCAGTCACTCTCTTGAATTTTACCACCCGCAGCGTGTGAGCCCAAGCGACTAGCAGTGTGGTACTCGACTGCCATTCCAAATGACACCGGCAGAGCTCCATCGGTGGGCAATTCGGTGGTCGTTCTATATATGTCACCCGCTGATCCTTTTCAGTGTCGTAGACCTTGACCCCCCAGTCGTTCGCCCACGCCACAAGGCCATCTTTCCATCGAATATTATGTACAGGTCCTTCGCCCTCATGCACAGTCTGCTCTTTATCTATGATCCAGCCTTTCTTATTGATAATCAGTTGCCCAGCGACGCCACCACACGCGAAACTGCGTTCACGTCTCAACGCGTATCGGTCCTCAAGCTGCACTGTGTAAATAGCACTAAAATAATTGAAAATATTGACTTCGCCACCCGTACTCGACACAGACACATGCTGATTCACCGGTGCGTTCGACGTTGTATTCGCATAGCTTGCCATTGCGCCATTTGCTGCAGGAGAATTAGAGAACAACGAATACACCGCAACGGTACCATCGTCAGAGCACGAGGCAATATACTGCAAATAAATAATTAAAAGAATAATGAGCAAATATCATCTTCATCCTGGGCTAACTTCGCCTTTCCTGTTCGTACCTGCCCGGTTTCGTCGATACACACTTGATTGACTTTCTTGTAATGCTGATGCAGTCGCCGAATAAACTTTCCATCCAGTTCCAATAGCAGCACATTCCCATTGTAAGTGCCGACACATACAAAATTCACGTGAAGCGCGATGCAACTGAGCGAATCGTCTTTAAAAATCGCATGGAAATGACCACCGACACGTTCGTATTTCAAGAGCGGTTCCTGTTGCACCTCAGTCTCCTGTGCAAGCAATGATATAATGATAGACCCCCACAGCAGTCATTAGCATACGCGTACACCATCAAACCGCCCATTCTATCACTCTGCTATGTTTCTTTTGACTTTTTTTTACCTCTCCAGAGGGCGGCGTCGGTGGATCCTCCTCCACTGAAGTCGCAGGTGTCATGTGCGAAAGATTCTTTTTCATGCTATGATGAAGACTTTAGCCACAAAATCGAAGAAAAAGACCAATGCCCGCCAGAAGGTGACACGAAGGTAACTAAAATATTCCGCCCAAGAATGATGGTGCATTGGATGCTAAAAAAGCACACGAGCTTACAGTATGGCATAGGTTAACGCTGATATTCGATTAGGGCATCGTGCTATTTTTGAAATGGGTTCAATAATCCAGATTAAATATATGAACCCACAAGCTGTAATAAAACACAAATTACCCAGAAATAAAATCCATAGCGATGGGTACATGTTCTTTAAATCAAACCGAAGTCAAGCATTTCCTTCGGCTCAGTTATCAATTTGCTGCGCTTCTGATCGACATACCATGACAGACTTGTGGTTCATCTGGATAATCGTTCCGATCTTCATCGTGTTCGTTGTTGCATTTGTGCTCACCATTTGCGGATGCTGTGCGCGCTATCCGAAAGCCCAGTACGCACATTCAGCAGCTTCTAATGCCAACGTAAACTCACGATTTGGGCAAACAGCATCCAGTGACCATACTGTCTACCAAAACACGATGGATTTTGCGGGTGAATGGGGAGGAGGCAGCAACAACTATTACACGTATCATCATCATCATGACGGAGGTGGCCACGGTGGAGGTCATCACGATGGAGGTCATCACGATGGAGGTTATACTGGTGGTGGTGGATATACTGGTGATGGTGGATATACTGGTGATGGTGGCTGTTCAGCTGGAGACAGTGGCGGAGGTGGTGGCGGTGGTGGAGATAGTGGCGGAGGTGGTGGCGGTGGAGGAGATTGCTAGGTTTCAACATCATTACACAATATGGAACTCTCAGTCATATGAGTCGACTGACGATAAAGGCTACCGAATGGGTTGATCGCCACAGATGTGAAGTGGAACTGCTTCAGCAACGTAGTCGACGTCTTCGCTCGACTATTAATTACGACGGACTTGAAGCTGATAGCAAGCACAAAACTCTTTACTGTCTACTCAATAGATGGCAGGCGAGTTCATTATGAAGGTTACGAACATCACGATATCCATGCTGCAAGTCTAAATAAATGTATACTGAACTTTGTATCTTGATCTTCTAAAGTGTCCATTATAAATGAGCTCATGAAAAACGATCTTCGATTTTTGAAAACGTATTATGAAAAGAGGAGTTGGCAGAAATTAGGCATTTTATGAAAGATACTGGAAACACATATGGACTGTCAGAGGATCATGATATGTACATGTAGATCCTGACTAGAAACCTACATACAGAAAGCTGCTTTAAATCAAAAGCGTGGCTAGGATCACCAATTCTTGGAGTCGTTATCGTTCCTCTCCATCTGCATGTATGAACTTACAAAGAGTTGGAAGTGGCCGCTGCGCTACAGTCGTTGCCAAGTGAACCAGTCCACGCGATTTCAATGAATGAATACACTTAAATCTACAGCAACTGGTTTGTCAAAAGAGTACGCAGTTTTTTTTTGCACATTTCAAACCGTCCAGACTCGTGTTTTCGTTCTATTCTTCTGCAGCATGCTGTGCAAACACGTTCTCTATAACCGCAACGTCCGAGGTACTGCCTGTTAAATACTGCGACATTAATCAAGCCATCAAAGCAAAATTTTTGTTACATTTCTTGGACAGGCAGTGAATCCATTTATCCGTGATGTACTTGATTAATTTTATTTTTTGAATAGGTACACTGCATTGAATCCATATCTACATCCAATTGACGCCTGCGTAATGAGCTGGAGAACACAAAGAATTGGCCTCATGGAAGCTCTTTTTGATATCTATATCTGTGATTGTTCGGGGGAAGTTCAAACACACCCACAAAACTCGAGAATGACTAGTTGATAATAAACATTAGTGCACACTCTCTATCTACTAGAGTCAGGGGTTAGTTTGCAATTTTCGCAATGGGCAACGCGTGGATCATATGGACAGTTATTGGCAGTGTTTTTGGTGTTGCCATTCTCTGTGGTCTTGGATACTTTGGCTATCGATATAAACAACGCAACCAAGATGCCATCAAGAGTACAACAGATTTGCCTACTACCGCCACTAATGCTGCTGAAGATACTCCTTATTCTATTATAACGGAGTTGGCCCAGCCCTCGACTACAGTGTCTCCTCCTGTTAGTGAAAGCAACACTGCGGTAGCCCCGAAGCCGACAGCTAGATCGACCGTCACAACGAATGCCGTGAAAAAGAATCCCCGTCCAGCGAAGACGGTGAACTACAAGTCGTCAAAAGCTAAGCCCTCAACAGTTAGAACCTACGGTAACTATTCGGCGTCTGGTGGCTTTAGTGACTGGAGCGGTTTTGACAGCGGTTTGAGTGATGGATGCGGCTTCGGTGATGGAGGAGGCTGTAGTGGTGGAGGGGACGGTGGCGGAGGAGGGGGAGGTGACTAAACATCCTCATGAGGACGAAAACCGATCGCATGCAGAGTATAAGGCATAGGTTGCCTTTATCATGAGGACCGCGGGACCTTTACGCAGGGAAGAACATGGTAAATTGAAAGACAAGTTGCTCCGCGATTTCTGTTTTGTAGTATGGCTTTTGTGGATGGTGTTGATCAGTTTGTAAGTTAGCTTAACTACTAGACATTGTGCACAAACACATGTAAAGCCATGCTTCGTTTTCTGTAGACGAACGACAGAATAAACGACATATTTGCGTCACTATAAAGTGGATCGAGAGATTTTTTTGCTTAATAGAACTGTAACAGAAGAAAGAACGTTTGGGGCGTCAGTTAGTAGTGAAGGTGACACAACAGCCCCAGAAATGCTTGTCAAGGCTAAAGTATATTGAACGATATTCAATCTTGTTAGTCGTCAGACTAGAATAGCCGAACTCGCGGTTCCCTACTCAAATGTAAAACGCTCGTTTTTCGAGTGAATAGACAACACTTTTCGACGGAAGTAGATTCCATAGACAAAGAGACCAAATCCCAGCATCACGCCTGCAATTAGCACGGGTAGCAATGAGTTGAGCACTCGCACAATGAATTTGAAATCGTCGACTGCATCACTCTTGATGAATGCGCTTTCGTCGCCCCAGTACGCCGGAAGAATCACCTCGGATTCAAGATGCGGCCACAACACATCCGTCATTGGAGCTGAAAAATTCAAGGACGATTTGGAAATGGCATAACTCGCCATCAGTCGCTTATGGGCACCCATTGTCCGCCCTGTACCCGGTTCAATATCGATGAATGTGTGATACCTGTTCTTGTACTCGCGCTTGAGCGAACCATCGGCTTCGTACATGGTGTCCTGGGAGGCGACAACGCCATCAGTCATGGTAACCTCGACCGATTTGGTCAATGACGCATCACCCCAGAGATACAATGGGTACGACACATACACTAAGAAGCCAGCATACATGGCAAGGTTTTGCACTCCATCGACGGGGATTGATGTGCCTTTTAAAGCGTGTTGGTCGCTGTAGGTCAGTAAATCTTTCGATGGTTCAAAGCGCCGAAGATTGATGTCTTTATACTCGATCTTGTGGTACGTATTAAAGAACGATACGTTCTGTTGTGCCTCCATGAAGTACACGTCTGTCATTATCACGTCGATCGTGTCTTTAAAACCCAACAGTGTGGCACCACCAGGTCCCAAGCCGGTGCCATCATTGCCCATCACGGGACTACATGTGAAGTTCGACAGCTTTTTATTGGCGCAATTTCCGTAATTGGCGAACGCCGCGATCTCGTCCGGTGTTGGATTGCGTCGCTCGCCCAATGGCGCCCAGATTGCTGTCTCCGTGAATCCATCGTATTGTTCGTAAACCCCAATCTGGTTGTGGTCATCACAGCCTGTTCGTTGGGTGTAGACATTTAGTGTTGACGGGTCAGGTGGTGTTTGCGAGTAATCTAATCCAGATTCTTCCACGAGACCTGGCAATGGTGCCGCACACAATCCACCAAGCTCACAGAATGTGCCACACGTGCTTGCCGCAAAAGCAGCCGCAGCTTCGTCACCGTATTCTTCAGCGTAAATGGAGGTGATGATGCCGCAGGTGACGTTGTTAATTGCCATCACTGTTTGACCCTGTGTGCATCGCTTGCAGGCAGCATAAATCTCAAAACACGTGTCCCCTTCACAAGTCGCGCATTGCTCATCGAGACCACCCTCGGGTGCACAGGCAGTGACGTAGTTCGTCCCCAGACCAAGGCCAACCAGCAAGCTCGGATATCCAAGCGCCCATTGCTTAACTGTACGCGTTACAAACAGTCCGTTGTACGCAAAACCAGAGAGATCCAAGTCAGCGATTGCGTCCGGTCCATCTCTGAGGACCCTCAACACAGTACCATTGTTGGTCACAGTCCTCATCGCCACCGGGTCGAGCGAGTTGAGTCCGTTGACCCACCGCATCATTTGTGAACCGGACTCGGCAATGGTTGGAGCCACGGCAGAAGCATTCGAGCCCCTTGCAAACGAACCGAGGGCCAATGTGGTGAGAAAACGCGCTTCCCCACCGGCTTGTGCGATGACGTTCAAATATCCGACGTCCAAATTCGTGTACTTGTCCGATTCGGTACATCCGTCGCAACTCATGGAAGGCTCGAATGTATGGTACGTGTACTGCTTGTAGTTGACACGATAGTTGTTGTCGAATGAAACATTGACGCGAATCTGCCGCCGACGGTATGCGTATGGTCCAACTTCTTGCAACTGGAGCTTCACGCCACCTTGTAAGTAAGCTTCGGCGTTCGTAGCGTTGAAGAGATAGAGCTGAAAGTAGTAGGGATTGCAATTATCACAGTCGCCATACATGTCGAGAAAATCTTCCTTGGCGCCTTCATCGGCATCACAGACAGTAATACCGTCTTCTACTTTATCGTCAATGATCTTTGGGGCAATGGTGCCGTAGAGAATGGAAAGGACACACAACAAGAGACCACCGAAGATGAGGGCGTTGGCAAGCATGAGTGGATTGCACCCACAACAACGCTTTTTGTGGGATTCGGTTAACTCTGTCTTGATCGCAGGGGGAGAATTGACGTTCATTTCATAATCATCACGTGTCGATCTGGGCGTGACCGGAATGTTGTCCATCGTGATGGTGTGGAAGTGTTGGGTCTTAGGCTGCCAAACCAGAAATGAATGCAAACCAAACAATGAAACCAATGAAATTAAACGAATATGAAACACAGACCGAGTCAACATGGTTAATAGAGTTAAGTGCCATGGCAATGACCAGATTAGGTCATATGCGTAGTTATAGTGTCACGATTGGGAATAGTAGGATTACGTGAATTACGTAGACACCTCAAGAGATCATATGAGATACCAAAGTACCAGTAACTCAGGGAAGAGCTCCTGTTTTTTGTACGGGTCTGACTTGACTAGAAAAAGCTAGCTAAGACTAGATAACCGCGGAGTAGCCATCTCCGATACCCGAATTCAATGAGTCCAGGGGAGTAGATGCTTATTCTTGAGAAAGATGTTTCTAGCAGCGTTAACATCTATCAAGGACGAACTTGCAGTAAGGGCAGTGAAAGATTCTCTGGTGCTTCATAGTATGGTTGGATCTTCCACACTTAATACCATACCATAAAAGTTGTACAGCGTGATGAAGCTACGGATTCCAGGAGCGATTGCACACGTTTGAATGGAGTCTGTCTGCCTGAATTCTTTGACTCGAGAAATGCAGAGATAGTAGTAATCTTCTCGAGTTCGTAGTAGGCGGACTGAATACTCGAGTGTCGAAAGTTGCTCCTTGATTTTAATCCCTTCATTCTTGGAGAAACCAAAATATCGTGGAAAGAATCGAAGTTAACCTTCAACAGACTTTAACGATTGAGATTAGATTTCAATCGAAGTCGTGTTATCTTTCTTTGACTTGAACATTTGGAACTTCGGAGCTGACGTCCAAATAAAAAAGGATATCAAGCAAGGCGCCAAGAGTAATGCTCCCGTGGTCTCACTACAAGTTCAAGATGCTATTGAAGTACAAAATGGAAAGAACTGGAGGAAGGATGATCGAGTGTGAAGAACACTATACAACAAAGACTTGTTCTCAGGGCGAGAGAATCTATCATACGATGAAGTACCAGAAAGTCTTCGACTGTAAGCTCCTTCTTGATAGATATGTCAACGCTGCTAGAAACATCTTTCTCAAGAATAAGCATCTACTCCCCTGGACTCATTGAATTCGGGTATCGGAGATGGCTACTCCGCGGTTATCTAGTCTTAGCTAGCTTTTTCTAGTCAAGTCAGACCCGTACAAAAAACAGGAGCTCTTCCCTGAGTTACTGGTGCTTTGGTAACGCACATGATCTCCTGAGGTGTCCTATTCAGCCGAACACATACACTAATCTCTTGGCCTGTATGTTGAAATTTGCCGCCCGTAATGCGCACCATCATATCGCCAGTGCAGGTGGTCTATCGCACACATAACTCGTGACGAACATACGAAGGAACCGGAACTCAAAAGCACAGATGTGGGTTCAGTGCACCGAACTTCTTCCCCTTCTTCCCTGTTAAACAACACTCTAGCATACGCAAAATGGAAGCAGGTATTATCGCTAGCACCGCTATCAATAAGCGCTTCAGTTCGCGCTGTCTCACTGCACAAACATCCGTAGTTAAGCCACTATGAATCCGAATGACCATATCGAAGAACATGGCCGCTATGTCTGGATGATCATCGGTTGCTCATGTACCTTCACGGGATGTCTCATCGCCTGGGGCTGCTATCTTTACCGTCGACGCAAGCGCCGTCAAGCTGATGCACGCAAACGCCTTACTGAGTGGCCGACCAGCCCAGTCGTGATGGAAGATCGTTAACAAAAATTAACGCCAGCAGACAAATAGACAGCCTTTCGTGATAAATCCAACGGTAGATGGATAACGAAGAGCTACACCCTCCTCTTGTATAGCAGAAGCTACAATAGCAACAACGTGAGGAGCAAATATAGCATCGATTGTATACTGAGTGAACGCAAGCGCAGGAGACAACGAAAATGTATGTGATCAAAGCGTCGTGTAATGGAATATATATTAACCTGGAACAACAATGCCTTCGCCCAGCGAATCGTCCTATGAAATTCGGATAGTTCTATCAGAAGTAATTTTCGGAATCGTTCCTCGTTCGTTTTTCACAGTCACTGCTGTCGTTGTCGTTCATCATTCCAGGTCAGATGAAGAGAATAAAAATGGAGACATTTCATTCATCTTCAGTGGGTTAGAGAACCTTCCTTAACGCGTGCCGGCCGTCTGATTGTTCATGGCAGTCGTAAACGCGAAATTGGTCGCACGCGCGGCCATTTCCGGATTGTTTTGCATAAACGATGCTGCTTCCTGGTTGCCAGTCGTGTATCCCGCAGTTGGATCAGCATTCGCGCCCACGGTCGATTTGAATTCCGGATGACGGCACATGACCAACAGGTTAATGAGCGCGTTTAGGCACATCAAAATACCCGCAATCGTGCCCAACGCCAAGCTCATGCCAAAATCCAAAAAACCAATGAAGAAGATGAACGCCGCGCGCCCCTTATATGAGTAGAGGAACCCGAAATTTTGACGAATCATCGTCTCCATGCGCGATAGTCGGCATTCAAAAAGCAAGAAGAGTACGCCAAACATAATCACGTAGATCGACACGAGCGTGCCGGTGATGTTAAGCGTGATGAACGAAGTGATGCCGAAAAACCCAGCGATGATCTGTAAAATGGAACAGAGCACGTTACCGATGCGCATGTACCGCAGTAGCTTGGGGAGCTCCATCTTGTTGACGTCATTAATCTTCTCAATGACACTTTTCTTCGGTGGTGCCGCCGACTTCATGCTTCCCTGGACGCTGTCCGTGTTGATCGTGACACTAGTGGTGTTCATCATGATCCAAATTACTCGCCTGTGGTATCTCTGGCCCGATGAAAATCAGCGACTGCTCAGCTTCTTCAGCTTCTTGTCTTCCTTCGTTCCTTTGCTTCCTTCCTTTCCTGGAACAGCGGGGGTGGTTACGCGGGACAGGGTTATGTATTTTTGGCGAAAAATAACGGGAAGTTATTTATAATTTTGGCTATTCTGTCGAACCGTAATGCAAAAATAGGACCGGTCACGATCAATTAGGGAAAGCGAGGACGAGATGGACTGGCTTTTCCAGCTATTAAGTGCGCATTGTCGACGATCAGATTCCGGTAAAGTGCGCATATCACCAACATTCCGAACAGTTTCAGTGCAAAGTGACGTTGGTGTTCGAAAATGCAGTGGCCGCACACCACACACCACACCACACACGCGATTGGCAAGTTTTCACATCACTCTATATCATCACTACTCTTCCAATTGATAAATTGCAAGGTGACGAAAATAAACCATGATTTGCTCTACCGAGCATCGCTGTACGATGGCATAAGGCAACGAACCCCGGTGTTGCATGGATATACCACACCAGTCAGTCAAAAGACCAACCAGCTGGAAAATCGGTTCACTTTGGTGCACCAGCTGGGTTAAGACACTAAATTCTATTGGCTAAAATTCAAAATTACAATAAATGATTGGTCAAAAATAGGCGGAAATCTGTTTTCGGAGAGTTTCCAGGTTATGGTTGTTGGTCGAATCGCTGGGTAGGTGTTGCACTTGCAGCCTCTGCACACGTTTGTCTTTGCGGATAAGTGCAAAAGAGAGAGAGACGAAGTGGCGCACGTGCGCTCCTGCGCGCAGCAGAAGCAGAAACAAATGGTGATGAACATCACAGACGCGACCTGCCAGTATGGCTTGGCGCGCACCGTTGAAGGCTGCGTGCAGACGCTGGCGTCGTTCAACCAGGCTGCATTCACACAGACACAGCTAGTTTATTGTGTCTTGGGCTGCGTCGTGTTGATCGCCGCTGCGTATAAATACACGCACTCAGTATTGAATGAAGGTAATACTAATCAAGCGATTCGTTATCCAATCAGGATAAAGACATGATGAAGAGATTACTTGTAGGTGCAAAACTGCAGCAGCATACGTTTATCATGTGTTGTTACGCTGCTGGGACGGTGATGTTACGCGGTGTCGACCCTGGGGGTTATTCGCAGTTTGTTCCACGAGCGATTGGTAGCTTCCTCTCGGACTCGTGCACTGCAACGCTCTACACAATCTTGTACGCCATCCTCCGAATCGAAAATCGCTATTCGACCTGATCATAGCTAACCCAACTTATGGCTTGGTTTTTCTTATTTGTTAGTGTTTGGTCATTGACGTATTGGATCTCTATTGTACAACAAGGTGCTGCGCAATCGACGAAACCCCGACGACTGAAATACTTGGATCGAATCGCCATTGCCATCATTTGGGCGTTCTACATCGCCTGCAATGCTACTTTCTTCATGAACAAGGGCTTTGGCGCTCTCCCACCTGCGATCTTACTATACGGCACTGCATTGTTCCTGTCGATTCTCAGTGCAACATTCTGGGTCTATGGAAGGCGAGTGCTTCGGCGGCTTGAATATCTGGACCAGATCAATCAGCAACAAGCAGAGAACATGAACATGCTCTTTGAGACGTCTCGTGACTCAGATTTCACTGTCATGGGCTACGACTACACAGTTGATACTGTCGTTTTGGAAGAAGAGCCAGCCCCCAGCCGTGAGGAACGGCGACGAAAGACGACAACGCCATCAGATAAAATACGACGGATTATCTATTTCACGGAGATTGTCTCGTTGCTGTCCATTGCCACACAGGTGAACAAAGTGATGTATTTTTGCATCCTGATGACCTATGAATCTGACTGTTCTGTTCCGCTGTGCCTGCTGGGTTGTCATAGCTGTATATTGGTTCGACACGGAAACTGGAGACAATCGAGTTGGACTGTGCGAATGGGCTCCGTTGCGAAGACGTTGCGGCTACTGTCGCGCCGTTACATGTTGTTCAGGTGCGTTGGGTTGCTGTGGAAGGAATATACACATTGATTAAAGACCAAATGTCCTCATTCTGTTTTTTGTGGATAGTATGGATGTATTTGGTTCATCCTATGGGCCTTTCGCAAGACCGCTCATCGCGACAATGCTGCTACGCAAGTGAAACATACTGACCAGGATTAGTCTACAAAACCAAAGCTATAGAGATATTTATTTGGGCGACGCCGGTCGCTGAGCAGGGACCAAAACAAATCCTCTGCAATGGACTCACATTGAGCTGACGAATGAGCAACTAATGTGATGACAATCAGCTTTTACGATGTGCTAAGCTCACGTAATTGAATCCCCATCGGCCGTTTGTCGCATAATTTAGAAAGGACGATACGCTAGCAGCACAATGCGCGACAAATGTATTGCGGCGGATTCATGAGCAACGCAAAAAGTTCTGTATTTCGTGGATGTTGGTGAGTAGTGCTTATGGATCACCCCGTCAGTTTTGAGAAAGAGTTACTCGTGTTGAAGTTAACCAGTTAACAGCACCAGTACAGGACAACACGTCAATTTTACAATGGAACATCCAGCTTCATTTCTTTGTTTGATATCAAAGTGTAGTATCAAGTAAAGTCTTAACAGCTTCCGCCTGGTCACTTGGCTTCTAATCACAAAGGATAACGTGCATGTGATTGGTTCAATTCACTATTTGCAAATCCTTGGGACTGCGGCACATGTATTCACAGATTCAACCGTGGGTGGATGCAGGCAGGATGGTGGGCAAAGCACACAGTCCTACCTCGCCTCGAACTGGTAACTGCGTCAGAGTTGCTTCCCAAGTGATGTGGCTGGGCGTGTGTACTGCGTGCTGTCTACACGCCACTGTAGAAACAATCGGCCGGGAAGCAACAACACGTCTGTTGTCAGTTGTTCCTATAATCACCTGAGCACACACACGTAATTTGTTCAGTACTTCGACATGGTGCAGAACGTCACGGACTCGACATGTGAATGGGGTTTAGCGCAGACAGAAGATGGATGTGTGCGAACGCTGGCGTCGTACAACACATTTGACTATTCTGTCGCACAAATCTTGTATTGCAGTCTCGGATTTGTCGCCATGATGGTAGCGTCGTTCAAATACATTCGATCCGTGAATCGCGATGGTAAGCGATTATTGTGGAACAAAATGATGAATTAAGTCATCGGTTAATATTCTTTGCGTTATGCTAATACCATATGGATCGTAGCGGCGAATTTGCAGCAGCGGACATTTCTGCTGTCAGTCTATGCATCAGGCACAGTGATGCTACGAGGGATCGACCCATTTAGCTACAAGCACGTTCTTCCACGTCCAATCACGAGTTTCTTATCAGATTCCTGTACAGCCGCCCTCTACAGCATTTTGTAAGTGAAATGTCTCTTTGAATAAGGACGTTGACATTTCACCAATATTCTCATCTCGACGTCTATCTGTGTCTTGTTGATTGCATGCAGTATGCTATCGCTGACGTACTGGATCACACTCGTGCAGCAAGGGTCAACACCTGAAACGAAGCCTACGCGGATGAAATATGTGGAAGGCATAGTCATTGTCACTATTTGGCTGTTCTACATCGCCTGCAACGCAACATTTTTCATGGACAAAGGTTTTGGTGGCGTCCCGCCTAGTGTGCTCATGTTGGGCACAGCAGGGTTCCTTAGTCTCCTTAGTATTACGTTCTGGGTGTACGGCTTTCGTGTGCTGCGTCGTCTTGAGTATTTTGACCGACTACACCGCCAACGCGCCATGCAAACGTCAACAAACTACATTGAACAGCCGGCACTCCTCGAGGATGAACTAGAGAAACCAAAACGCGCGCCACACACCGCCAAGATTCAGCGTGTCATCATTATCACGCTGGTCGTCTCGGTCATTGCTCTTTTAGGCCAGGTAAGCAGTCCATTCTAAAACGAAAGGCGTAGCGATGATAAATGACTCAACGTATCGTTTAGATCTACATGGGGGCCACACTATCCCATGACCGATTAGAGCTCGATTGTGCAAATGGGTTCAATTGTGAAGACGTCAAAGCTACGATTCCTGCGCTTCACATTTCTCAGGTGTGTTTTTCTGTGCTCATTAACACATTCAAGTCGAAAGAGCAAAATATTCATATTCCTGTTTTCTTGCTTATAGTATGCGACGATTTGGGTGATTCTCTTCATGTTCCGCAAAATTCGACGATCTCGACCAGCGCAGAACGATACGAGGACAACTGACGAAGATGTTTAAGCATCTAAAAGAGCTATGTAGAGAAATGGAACGTAGACCAAGACAGGAGTAAGTGAAGGTGAAATGTTTGTTGGATGTTATATTATAAATGTATTTGCAATGCTAATGTGGTCAAAAAGAATAGTGAAATCCTTTGGAATTGATGTGGTCGTTGCACACACGTCACTAATTTCTCAGCTGTACTTGTGAAATCCTCGCACCATATTCGTGTACAGATTTTGATGGTTTGTGTGTCGAGTGTTTGCTTGTCTTTCACGCTGAAATAATCTCAAGGGGCACGCAGGTCCATGCAATATCATGACATGAAGATGTGGAATAATGATCAGATTTAGAGACAGTCCATTTTCCGGCCAAGTACAACTGGTTGACAGGCTCCTGTCTGACGTACCTTAGTGCTAGGAAAAAATCAAATCCTCTTCATAAGCTTTTTTTATCAGAATGGAAGTACGGAAATCGGGAGTGCTTCCGCCAAAAAAACGAGCAAAGCACATGCGACAACTTGATGAAAGGTACACAAGAAGACTATATACACTCGAGATGATATCAAAACAAGGCTCGCTCTAATGCTGATGGAAATACCCAAATTTTTGGGGGTGTATTGCTCTTCAAACTAGCGTGGAAGCGTCTATCCTGGCTTGGGTCCGCCCTTATGTCTCTTACATAGAAATATTTGCGTGTGCACCTCTTGTTGAATGCTTTGCACAGAATCGAAAATGATCGATCCGCCACTTCAAGTGTATGGATTGGCTAAATTTTGTAATCCATCTATTTGATTGGTCAAAATTTCAAATTGCCCATCAATATCCGACAACAGCTGGTCTGAAACCATCGCTCTTCCTCATGTCTTGTTGCACTTCCTCATGTGAAGCATTTAACATGCAGGTAAAACTTTCCCGCTGGATGACAGGCGCTTCTGCTTGTTCACTCCAGAAACTGAATACGAGTTCGTCCAGTAATAGCAATTTCATTTTGTTGGAGAGATTTGATGGTCAACGTCACAGAGACAACCTGCGAGTGGGGCTTGGCATTAACCGAGAACGGGTGTACACGGACATTGGCGTCGTATGATAGGTATGCCTATGAGGAGACACAGTTTATTTACTTTGTTTCAGGCGGAGTGGTAGTGCTGGCTGCATCATATAAATACACACGCGCGGTCATGAACGACGGTAACAAATCCATCCTGCTCAGAGCATTCCAGAACAAAGACGCCGATCAACTCATCATTGTCGTGTCATGGATTGTAGTCACCAAGATGCAACAGCATACACTGTTGCTTTGCGTCTATGCATCCGTTACGGTGGTCGTACGCGGCTTTGACCCGAGAGGCTATGATCACCGCTTTCCACACGCATTTGAAAGTTTCCTAATCGACTCCTGCACTGCTGCGCTTTATACAATCTTGTATGTTCGTTCCTGGAGTTCGTAACGCTTGTCATCATAGCCATATCTAATCTCTCCTTTTTCATAGCATCATGTCACTGACGTACTGGATCGCGCTGATTCAAGAAGGAGCGCCGTCGACCACGAAACCGCGGTACTTGAAGCTCGTGGAGCGAGTTGCTATCGCTATCGTCTGGGGTTTTTATATCGCATGCAACCTAACGTTCCTACGCGACAAAGGCTTTGGCGGCATCCCGTTCTTATTCCTCTATCTCGGCACGGCGGTTTTGCTGGCTGCTATTAGTATCCCCTTTGGCATTTATGGGCTGCAGGTGCTGTCGCGTCTGCAATACTTTGACGTGCTTAATCGCCAACGTGCGCTGCAGACGGAGGCACCTGTGCTCTTGGGCGATGAGCCACAACGACGACGAGTGAAGTATAAACAGCAATCTGGTAAGGTGCGAAGGATCATTTATCTGACCGAAGCGGTGTCAATGGCATGTATAACAGCCCAGGTGACTCGATGCATGGACTGTTGAACTCTCAGAAGACTTGTTTGTTCACAATTGTACGTTTTGCACTTTTAGGTGTACATGGCGTTCACTGTGACGGACGAACGCGCAGAGTTGGATTGCGCCAATGGGATTAGTTGTGAAGACATACGAACATCGGTTGCACCATTGCACATCTTTCAGTATGTGACGATTTGGGTCATCCTGTGGTTGTTTCGGAAGACCAGTGGTCGCCACGGGCAAACGGGCACCATCGTGCTCACCAATAGCCCTGAGCAAGTCTAGCTTATCAGCCTCTTATTAGTATGTAATATGACAGATAGAATTAATGATCTCAACTATCATGAAATCCGTTGGAGATCCATTTTCTGCACTTCGTTTCAATTGAGCCCAAAACCAATTTGTTCCTAAGCATTTATGATAGGAAGAGTTGCCTCCATTCAACAAGGAAAACGATCCTAGATTCTTCTTTCCTCAGACCACTGGATCAGTGTTTAGTTGTGGAGCGCTGCAAAGCAGTTCCTTCCAATAAATGCCAAACCCACTTCAGCTCATACGTTCCATCAAACATACAGCTAGACTTTACAAATGAGTAGTATACAGCGTACAACAGCCAGTACCTGCTGAGGTTTGGATAAATTTTCATCAAAATTTGTACAGGTAGCTTATCATGCGGCAAATCCTTTCAATCGCGGAATTGGAGACTTTGGATGCTCAAACTCATTTTTTACTGAATTCCACCTATCGCTGCTGAGCAATGATGAGCGAGGCTGGATTTAGTCTCTTCCATTCCATACAGGATGTTTCCCGATGGATGGGACTTCAGCTGTAAAATCACTGATTAGCTTTCAATCCGAGGCAGCTTGCCAGTTTGTCCTGGTATTGGTACCGTAAGCACTGTCCTACATTACGCCTGCAGCGGATATTTTCGGATAGAGATTCGATACACAATACTGCAGCTTCACATCACCAGATCCTCTCCATCTGTTTCGACAGTGCGTATCACTTGATTGGCTACCCATAAAATTCCACTGAGATGATTGGGTGAGCGTAGCGTTGAACCCAGTTGATCCCTCATAATGATGTACACCTGTACGACAGGCAACCTGGCCGCCTTTGTGAGCTGTGATAGTCCATCACTCACTTTTACCATCAAAGTGGCAAAGTCACATTCTGACGTCGAACGGAAAAGCTGCTCGATAGCCTTGCCACTTTTCAAATCGCTTTGTCTTTGTACAATGGTTAACGTCACCGATTCGACTTGTGAGTGGGGATTGGCACTGACCATCGATGGATGCACACGAACACTTGCATCCTTTGATCAGAGCGCATACAATCGTAATCAAATCCTCTACTGCATGCTCGGTATGGTCCTTACAGTTGCAGCCGCGTACAAGTACGTTGTCTCTGTTCTACGCGATGGTAAGCGAACCAAATTGTCAGTAGTCTCTTCCTTCGTACTAGTTCATTTCTCAAACTTGCATCTTGTTCATCGTTAGCCGTCCATCTTCAGCAGCACACCTTCCTGCTGTGCGTCTTCGCATCCATTACTTTTATGCTTCGTGGGATTGACCCGATAAGTTATGGACATTTTCTACCGCGTGCTGTGACGAGTTTCTTATCCGATTCCTGCACAGCGGCGATCTACACGCTCTTCATCATGTCGCTGACGTACTGGATTGCACTTATCCAAGACGGCGCCGAATCGTCGATGAAACCAAAACACTTAAAAATCATCGAACGTATCGCCATTTTTGTCGTTTGGGCATTTTACATCGGTTGCAACGCCACGATGTTCATGAACAAAGGCTTTGGCGGTGCCCCACCGAAAGTGCTCATATTCGGCACAGCTGTCATCCTTGCCGGCATTAGTATTCCCTTCGGTATCTATGGCATACAGATTGTGCGTCGACTCGAGTACATTAACGAGCTGCAATATCAGCGCTCGTTGCACTTCAATCTTTCAGGGTCCAATGAACCAATTTTGCTCGGCGACAACATCGTCCACAAGCGTGCTCGACATACTGCCAACCTTCGACGTATAATTTATCTAACGGAAGGCATCTCGCTCGCGTGCATTGGTGCGCAGGTGTATATCGGAGTGATCACGTCGTCTGACCGAAAGGAATTGCAATGTGCAAATGGTGTTGGGTGTGATGATATCAAGTCTCAAGTTGCGCCGCTGCATATCTGTCAATATGTAGCCATATGGACGATTCTGTGGATGTTCCGCAAAATTGGACGGAGAGGACGTTCAACGCAGAACACTGACCAAATGTAGTGGTCTGTTGCTTGTGTGGATGCGGGTAGACGCGTGAACCAATGCTAAATGTAATAGCTATTTATTCGTTTTACGAACCTTTGTCGGTGAGGCTGTTTTGATCACTCTGTCGTCTACGCACGTTGAGCAGCATTTTGATAGTTTTTGTAAAACCATTCCGCGATGTAAGTGAATGGAGCTTCAATCCCTGTATTTTGTTGCTGTTGGAGGAATATTCCGCGTTAAAATGCCATCACCTTCAACCAGGAAGTCAAGGATTTGGATGGTGGGAGACATGCGAACACGTACCGCTGAGCACTCAAAGTATTTAAGGTCATTCCGTTCGGCAAATTCCTGGCCATCCTTCATGGTAATGGCGTCGCGATTGTTCTCGCGCAAGTCGATCTTGTTTGCGACCAAAAGACCTGCATCACAAACAAAGTTTTACTCAAACATCCGCTTTAGTGCAATGTTTGGTCTTGTTCACACAAAATATATACCAGGAATGTTGTGGTTGGGTGACGCATTCTTCACGTCTTGGTACCATTTGCCACACGATTTGAACGATTCTTTGTTGTTGATATCGAAAACGACCATAGCGATGGAAGCGCCTTTATACTGAACAAAACAACAAATGCTTTGAAATGCTACCAGTAGAGAAAGACAAAAGATGGATACTGTTACGTACGTGGACAGTGCCAAAGTCGAGCTGGTTAAAGATACTCTGCCCAGCACAATCAAAGAGAAAGAGCTCTACCACAACATTCGTGTCTGGAATCGGGATGGTTTTGATGCGCAAATCCACATACGAGGTCTATTCACAATATTTTGATCAGATGCACGTATCTTCTCAATGGCAAATAGCATTTTGCTTACCATAACATAGTTCTTCGGGTACTCATGGCCATTGCTTTTGAGGACTTGCAGCAGAGCAGTTTTCCCCACGGTGGCATCCCCAACAACAGCAACTTTACAGCGCAAAACAGTCTTTGTCATGTGCACCAATATGAGTCAATGAAGGAGTTTCAATGCAGTCGAGTCATATAGTGGTGTAGTAGATAGGATCATGAGCATACTTACGGTACTCTTGTGAGTCGTTTCCATACTGCGTAGCGCCGACATGATGGATCTTCGATGTTGCTCAATATTTGCTGTGTTGAGATACTCAGACAAAGAGACTGTCACGAAACGTCGTCGAAAACTTGTAACCACACTGTCTATGAAGGTTACCGTTCAGACTTTACCTAATTAATAGAGTATTACTCATAGTTACCTAATTTTTTGATTATTTTTTCTAAGAAATGGGTAAAATTGGGAGGTTAAATCTTGCAATATCAGCAATTACAGCAACTAGAAAGCCATTTTGCCAAAGTTACCATCATTTACCAACGTTATATACACCCTGTGTAAAGGGATAACCCTCTTTACTAACTGACACTATATACACGTACGAGGAAGCGTATGAAGAGGAAAGAGATTTGCTCTTTTGGAGGAAACTTAGGAACTCAATTATCACATTTAATAAAGCTATGCAGAAAGTAAAAGAATGAGTGACTGATGTTCGAGTGTCCAATTCGAACAGAACCGTAAGCAATGAACTATCGCACGTAGCACAAGTTCGCATCCTACACACAGTAAGAAACCGTACTTTATCAAACCCGTTCGGGTTTATCCCGTTTTTAGACCTGCTGGGTATGAGATATAATGGAGATCCATTACATACCAACTGTAGCAACCAAAAACCTCAACGCACGATCGGACGCCAAACTTCAACATTCTCCGATTTGCCACGATGAAGAGAAGAGGTCGTCCACCAGATTTCGATGAGGAAGACTCTCACGATGACTTTGAAGACGTAGGGCTTCAAATTGGCACACCACGCTCGCGTTCCAGAGTCAAGTGCAACCAGAAGCCTTCAAATCAAAAGATCACTACCAAACGCAAACGCAAAGAAGACGCCTCCACGGTCAATAAGGATGGACATCCATCTGTATGGTTCACACCTGCTGTAGCAAGCACATTGTGGTTCCCCGAGCGTAATGCGTTGCGAGTGGTGGATACGCGCATCAAAACAAGAAAGTCGAGGAAAGCAAAGATC
>BCKE01000001.1:192303-269854 GCA_001600495.1 Pilasporangium apinafurcum
ACTGCGAAGAAGCAAGCACGACAAAGAATACGCACGAGCAAACGTCAGCGTTATCGTCTGCGTCGCAAGATTCGGTTTCTGTTGAGAAAGGTGTCACGGATGGTCAATGATATGCACCAGAAGCTCTCGCGGTGGCTGAGCGACAATTATCATGAGGTACTGTTACCAACGTTTCAGACAAAAAAAATGTCTGCGAGATATGTACGTGAGGAAGTTGAAGATGCAACACCAAGAAACTTATGGGAGCCAGAGGAGATGCTGACTGTACGTGGACGCAAGCGCAAGATTTCAAGTCCGACGACGCGGATGATGTTGGCTCAGTCACATTATCAGTTCAGAATGCTCCTAACACAGAAGATGGAGCGCACAGGCGGACACTTGGAAGAAGTCTGTGAGAGATACACGTCCATCTCGTGCTCACGCTGCGGGAAGATCAACAAGAGACTCAGTGGAAGCGAGACATTCAAATGCAAGAAGTGCACATTTGATCACGATCGTGATGTAAGTGCCGCAAAGAACATCTTCCACAAGAATATCGGCGGATCTATCTTGCGCGAACACTTCGCCTGATAAAGCAAAAAAATATCGAAGTCGCCTTCTTCGAGGAGTCCTGCCAGTTTTACTGGTGTTATAGGCCCAAGAGGGAGTAGGTGTCCGGTACTTTGGTATCTTTGGCATCTATGAGGATCTCCTTAGGCGTAGGATATCTGTCTAGCACATGTCATTGAGTTGCATCAATTGAATACCAAGCATCAATTGAATACCAAGCATCATTTCTCCTTTGTTAGCTTCATTCACTCTGACTTCTACCCGATTTTCAGGCCAACATGGCTTGAACTTTTCCAGCTATCCTTTTCTCAGGTATTGAAGAATGATCTATGTCACGCAGCTCGTGTGTTGCTACTCGTAACCGCACAAACTTGGTCATTTCTCGCTGAAGAAAATCTTGGAGCACCAGCAACGCTATGCACGTTTCCAGAGATAGCAACACAAGAAAGATTGCACCGACAATTCTGTCGAAGGGGATACGATGCTCAGACAAGAATTTGCAATACAGCACCGCTGGGAATATTGGACAGACCGCCAAGAACACAAACGCCGTCAAATGAAATACTTGGTGCGTGAGATTGCCGTGCGTGCCCAAATAATAGCGCCCGACATCTGCAACGACGAGCACAACGTACGAGGAAACGTGCAGCACGCGTGCCAATGGAGTTGAGTAAGTAAAACGTGAGAGTTTTTCCAGCAACAGCAGGAGTGAAATTGGATAGAAGAGCATCCCGAACCAGGCTTTAAAGTAGATAGACATCTGCAAGTGCATTCGCATGCGCCGACGATTGTAGTTCCGTAACATTTTGTTTTGCGCCCTGCTTTTATTCGGCTTCGCTTTGTTTCTTCGATTGACGAGTCGCAGTAAGGATAAGAATACGCGCCTTCTCGAATTCATACACTGGAAAATGAAAATGTATTACCAGCACATAGCGATTAACAGTCGAGATAATTGGCAGCCATAAGCAGTTCCATGGCGATCTCAGGTTCAATCACAAAATCTGGAAAGCGCGATGTGCTATCGGAGTATTGTATCTTGTAATACATGTACTGTGCAACCTTCTCCAGGATTGGTGCACTGATGTCTGGAAATGTGATCTCGCCCTTGCTTTCCGTAAACTGACCTGCACAAGTAGAGAAAAACAGGAAAAGCACCATCTGCATTCAATACACGTATAGAGGCTAAAGGATACGATAGATCTTCTGTACATACCGCTGAGCATGGCGCGAATTGTGCCGGATACCATGGCGCATTTCTTGCTAATGTAGATCTCATGTCCCTCCGCACTGGGTAATCAAAACATGGAAAATGGCCCCAGCAATGCGCACATACATATATGATGTTAGCGCCTGGCAGCGCCACAGGATAATGGATAATTAAATCGCGCGTACCTGACCAATTTGATCATTTCCATGTCATCCACAGCGGTGGTTTCCTGTGCCATTTTGTTTCTCCTTTTGGTCCTTTTTTCTCTGACTGAAGAGTCCCTATTTTGGGCATTAATATAGGAATTTGTATGAAAGTCCGCACTCCGTTTTGGCGCAAAGATACCACGAGTTGGGCAAACGCGCCAAACGGCAACAAACCACAACAAAATGAACGAGAATGATGGTAGTGTCAATGCAATGGACGCCGCACTAGTCGTTTGCTGGATGCTGGCGGTGACTGTGCTTCTGCGAACGATAACGAAGGACCAGCGGACGTTCTTACAGTGTGGGGTTGTGCTGATGGTCGTTGTGCAGTATTACTATCTGTATCAAGCAGCGCGGCGAGCACTTGATGACCACCAAGCGACAAATACCTAATAATTTGTTGCGGCGCGGAAGTGAACGTAACAACGAAGAGAAGAGACGTGGAAACAATGTGACATATGTGAAAAGATCGACAAACCGTCCTCCATTTTATATTTATTCCAACCTCTCGATCTAATCTGGCGCGAACTCGAGTGGTCCCAATACATTTCTGTAGGCACTATGACCATCACCACTGCACACATAGTGTTTAATTTAACCGGCTTGGTTCTTCAAGACTTGGAAGACCTTCTTCTTGATCCATTCCTTCCCACATGGCAAATAAGTCTTCGTTTCTAAGTCAAGGCTGTCAAAGTATCAACATACACAATACACACATCAGATCCACGGAATGAATCCATACACTCTACCACATGCATTCGCTTCAGAACACACGAGCGAATGATGGAGAGAAGAGCACGTGAGTACCAAAGAGTAACAAGTCATGCACACTTACACTAGCGCACTAAGGTCGGTCAACGAGTCGATGTAGTTGTACAGATCCTGGATGTCGTAAGTGATATTCTTCATGTTGGGGTTCAGCTGTTTCAGCTTCGCTTCGTACATCTTGACGACACCATCCATGCCGCCGTTCACAGATTCAAAATCCAAGTATGTGCGCGAATTTGGGTCACGCGTGTATTGCACCAAGATGATCGTGTGCTTCGCCTGACGAAACTCCGCCTATCAGTTCACAGAAAGTATAAACACACACCATTCATCCATCAGTAACGCTCCATTCTCCTTTCTTTTTCTGCATCCATAAAGATTGTACATAAGAACGCACCATCGTATCACTTGCTTTCGCTACGAATGCTTCTCTGTGCGCGAGAATTTTAATTCTCTGCCGCTACTGGTGGGAAATCAAAAATCCTGAGTTGGATAACCCATACCCATTTCCTTTTGTTATAAGACTCAAGAAAATAATAAGGTTTTTCAATATTGTTTAATAAGGTTTTATGTCGGGAGATAGATACACAAAACTGCACGAAGAGACGCGAGTAGCAGAGGAAACCTGCGCAAGTGGAACGATTTTGGCGATTGGTTTGTTCCTATTTCCTGTGCAGTGAGAGAGTCCGAGTTTGCGACGCTGTGAGCGATTGGCTAGCAATTGTATTACGACTTTTGTTGTGATTATCAGTGGCTAGGCTTTGACGATTGCGGGATTAATTTAATAACTATGGATGATGAGTCAGATCGACGGATGTATAATGGCAAGAAAGGCGACAGCATCGCCAACGGAAGCACCTCTACAGGCGATAGTGCAGTCGGAGCAAAGTCGGTGACAGTACTCTTTGATGCATCCAAAAAAGAGCAGTTTTACCCGACAAATGGACTAAAGAAACTAGCTCGGAAGCTCAAAACCATATGCAAGGTTGAGGTTAACAAGGACGACCTTTCCAAAGATCGAATAAAGGATGCAAACGTACTCGTGTTTGCCGGTGTGCGTGAGCGTTTCAGTTCGACTGAGTTTGCGACGCTCAAGGAGTTTCTACATGGCGGTGGGAGCATCTTGCTCATGCTCGGTGAAGGTGGCGAACAGACCTATGATACCAATCTTAACGGATGGCTCAAAGAGTGAGTGTGATTTGGCTTCAGGTAATGATGTATATATGCATGACCGGTTTATTGAGTTGTACTGTGCTGCAGTTACGGGATTTTCGTCAACCCGGACGCAGTCATACGAACAGTCTACCACAAATATCATCATCCCAAGGAAGTACTAATTTCCAACGGAGTTGTCAATCGAGAGATCGCAAGGATGGCAAGTGGAAACGAATATTTGCGGTTCTACTGTGTACTTGTACTAAACAATTATAAATTTGATGCAGACTAATGAATTGTCTAACAAGAAGGAGGTCATGCCTCGTGACCTACTAGGTGGTGACAAAATGAACACCATGGAGAAAGACCAAAAGGGTTTGTCGTTTGTCTACCCTTACGGGGCAACTCTCAACGTGAAGAAACCAGCGGCGCCAGTGCTCTCTACAGGCTTTATTTCATTCCCAGTCAATCGTCCAGTCGTAGCAGTTTGGCAGGAAGGTGGCGTCTCAGCACCCAGTTCAGCCGTGAAATCGGGGAGATTGATCGTGTTTGGCTCATCCCAGTGTTTTACGGACGAATGGATCGACAAGGAAGAAAATTCGAAGCTCCAGGAGATCATCTTTCGCTGGTTGCTCAAGGACAAAGCGATTCGGTTCGATCCAGTAGACGCAGAAAATCCAGATTTAAGTGAATACAATCGACTGCCAGACACACAGGCATTAAGTGAACGATTACGATCGTGTATGCAAGAAAGCGAAGAACTTCCAAAGGATTTCACACAGCTCTTCGACGATTCGCTGTTTAAATTCGACACTGCACTGATTCCTGAAGCTGTTGCATTGTACAAAGAACTTGGCGTCAAGCATGAGCCGCTCACGCTTATTCCACCACAGGTAATGAGATGTTTAGCCACCACTCATTTAAAGATTCTCCTACTTATGCTTATATTCAATGCATTTCGTAGTTTGAGTGTCCACTACCGCAGCTGAAGTCAGCAGTTTTTCCTCCAACACTTCGAGAACCGCCACCACCGGCATTGGATCAATTCGATCTGGATGAGCACTTTGCCAGCGAGTCGTTGCGACTGGCACAATTGACCAATAAGTGTTCGGATGACGATCTTGAGTACTATGTAAAGGAAAGCGCCGATATTTTGGGTATTTTGCCGAAACTGGACCCAGAACGCAACGATGCCAAATATGTTCTGGAATTTATCTTCCAGAAGATTGCCAATTTCAAAAAACTCAATCAAGACATGCCGTTAATGGGAGTTGGCGGTGGTGGTGTAGCAGTAGCAGAAGCAGAGGAAACGTCGATGTTATCGAAACAGCAGGGTAGTAGTAGTAGTAGATCGTTGGACAGGTTTATGTATGATGAGGGCAAGGCTACCACACCATGACTGAAAATAAACAACTGTAGCTCATATAAATACATTGGATCCATTGCGAAAGCTTACATCCAACTATCTACTTCTTATAGCTTCACTTTTTGCGGGAAGAAGGTGAAAGCGCTGTCTTTTGATAAATGGTACTTTCCTTACCCAACGAATACCCGCGTGCTCCAGCGAGCTCGGCAGTGGCTTCATGTCGAATGTGGTGCACGTGTTCATAACTGCTCGTTCGTAGCTGCTTTTTTGTGGTCGACAGGATGTCACCAAATTGCTTTGAGACATCGTCATATTGCCGCTGTAATTCTTGACGCTCATGCCGTCGCTGATCCAGCCGTTTACAGAGCGGGACGTACCGATCCATGATGTTCTTCACTTCTTTGTCGATGTGTCCAACCTCACTCTCGTAGTGAGCAATGGCAGCCAAGCAGGTGGCATGCCCTTGTTTCATCTTGGCGACAAGTTTATCAAGTTCTCCTATCTGCAATCACGACAATAAAATGAGGATAGAACAGAAAGAAAAGAAGAATATAGATCTCCACATGGGCGTCTGTGATAGATAAGTTGTTAGACAACTCACCCTTAATGTTGCCAGCATCGAGACGTCCCCTTTCTCAAAAGCTTGTTGCTCCATGAGCGTCACACGCTTTGGCTAAAATTGATTTCACTTGATTAGATCAGCACAATAGTCAAGTTAACACCTATGCACTCATACTTACGCTCACACTGCCATTTTTTGGTACAGATGTAAGACCGGAACCAGGCATTGCTCGTCTCCCACCTATCCGAACTGCTAAAGCAGAAATTCCTTCAAATCATCACAATTAATGCTCTTCTTCTAGACCTCCAAGCTAAATATATCCTGAAAGGAGTAACACAATGCGAAAGCACCAAAGTCCATTGGTGTGGTAGACATGAGGGACGTATCTATTTGATGATGATCGAGGTGCGATTGGTTCCATGGGACTGCCTGCTTTGCTCTTCATCTACTAATATCATCGGTACTCCCCGTATCGCGCCTGTTACTACAACAACCAACATCCACAGCGCTCCGACACACTATTTCCCCCACTATTTTAACCGTACTGAAGACGGAAGACGTCGTTATGAATGTAGTATGCTCCAGGTTGATGCGCCACCAACTGGAACACCTGTGTGAACTGAATTGGAGGATTTTCTTCAATCTGCACAGCACATATACATATAGGTCGACCATTATAATCGCTTCTATCAGCGCTTTAAATTCATAATAAGCGTTGTTTTTGTACCTGGATTTTGCCCTGGACAAAGATGATCATCGCGTTCGACGATGTCGATGGCTGGATATCCACAGTCGGATATTCATGACGCACTGGAGGCAGTTGCGACAGTTTTTGCACGATCGCCTGCTGACCTGAATGCATCGTGCCTTCCCAACTCATGGTCGACACTGCTTGCTATCAGGATATAAAGTATAAAACAAAGTTAGGAAACCATATGAATGAAAACAAGTCACGAAATCAAGTTCATAAACATACGTAGAGATTCGCGAGTGCTGCGCGATTCGTGTCAAAGGTCGTGTAGTAGTGTTGCACGAATGCATTGGCGACTTCTTCGGCCGACATCCTTCACTCGTTTCTTCTTCTCCTTCGGCTTTCCTTTCCTTCTTCGCCAAACAAACGAGTGAAAGCTGAAAAATTACCGCGAAAATTCGTGGTTCATACAAAGTAATGATCAAATAGAGGACGGTCTTTTATTTATAAATATTGGTTACTATCTGTTATTTAACCGGTATAAAATGTATGTTTCTGGATAGGAATGTACGTCAGTATGTTGAAGCATTTCATTGCACGAATTTCGAGCTGAAGAACAGAACAGACGCAGTAGAGAGGCATGGAACGCATTCTTGCCACGCTCAAACCGCAATGTTTGCGGACTTAATGACAGATTGTATTGAAATAGAAAATACTTTGACGGTTGACTATTTCGGAAGCAGCTGCGTTCTTATATGAATATCTCAAATCGACTCCAAAATCCACGAGGACCATGTGGTTTTGGCCTCAAGGATAAGCAGCTATTTAGCGAAAGATTTGATTATCGATGGTCTTATCTTCTTAAAAACATGAAGGACTTGTCGTTGATGTTCCAACACATCCTCTTAACCGATCAAACATACGCAAAAAAGTACGTCGAACTATTTTACGCTTCAAAGTAAGTGTATGTTGTCAACTGTGGATGTCAAATTTGCGACTGCCCAATGTTGAATTGGGTAAATGTCCAGAGCAACACCCTGTAATGGTATTTAACATTTCTGAATGCCATTTTTCTTCATCAAGATATTGCAGCAGCGATCCTTCTTGGTATCGGTGGTATCCTACATTATCTCTGAGTTAGCATTACTATGGTATGGTGTCTAGTCAAATGTTATCATAGTATGTAGGTCCGATCAAGCATTTACGTGTGCATGCATTCGTGGCATTGGATTTGTACGGGACCTTTTACACGTTATAATGTTCGGAATGCTTGCTTTTTCAGTAGATGACGATTTGAACTGAACTACAATTTAGACAGGAATGGCGATATTAACAGCATTAGGTGAGTAAATCAAGAATGCCTCACTGTCGTCACTGATTGTAGTATGGAAGAAAACGATGACAACATGAGAATTATGGTGGCTTTGAACACACAACAGGACAATTTCTATGATGTTATGTGGCTTTTATGCTTGAGAGTGTCGTTGATCGATAGTCTATTGAGATAAACTTACATAAAGAATGGGTCTTTGCCTTATCATCCATTGCATCTCGAGTTATCCAACGTATACCTCTACGCAACAATCAATCATATTTGGGTTTCGTTTTATTGGA
Source organism: Pilasporangium apinafurcum (assembly GCA_001600495.1). NCBI lineage: Eukaryota > Oomycota > Peronosporomycetes > Pythiales > Pythiaceae > Pilasporangium > Pilasporangium apinafurcum. Next base: position 200,422 of record BCKE01000001.1, read on the forward strand.
TCATCATTTTATATTCTCGCAGTAAGGTTAGAGATACATGTCCAAGTCATATCCATAACGGATTATGAGATCCTTCCGACAGGGAGTTACTTTCACTGCGGGTTGCATTGGAAACGTCTTGACTGTTGCACTTACTGTCTGCTTGAGATTCATTGACGGAAAGTTCGTGGTGACTCTGCGTCAAGAATGATTGAAATTGCGCGAGGGCAGCGTCACATTTGGGAATGACGTGGCCTTGCGTGTGGATGGACGTCAGCACTTGGCTCTCTCGCGTCTATGAAGTTAGATCCACATAGCCATTAAAACTTATATTGATAAGAAATCACGTGATGACAGATGGGATAATGAAAGTCACCTGTGCTTGTTTAAATATGTCGACCACTTGCTGGCTTTTGGCAGCGGAAATGACATGATCGTTCGATCCAAACATGTGTAGCGACGGAATATCGCTGAGAACGCCTGATTTCATGGAATACTGCTCCGGTCCTACGTAGCTGCCAATCAAGATGGCCAACTTCGGACTCCAGCACAACTCATAACGTGCCTATCCAAATGATACAAGTACATAATAGCGCGATGAACCAATCATTCCACCCTCATAAGCAAGGGGATACAATGCTTACCTGCTCGGAGCAAAGCCATGAAGCCAGACTTGCTCCCTGCGAAAACCCCATCACGCCGTCGATATCACCCAACTCGGTCAGCTGCTCATGCAGAAATGCCATCAACACTTTACGATCTTCATCCAGTTGGATGTGGTCACGGTGATGGGGCCCATTGAGTGGGCGCCACCAGGCGCGAAACTCTTCCTGTTTCTTCTTTATACACCGTACTCGATTCCGTTCTGCATCTGACGCATTGTTCAGCTTCTTCAGAAGTCGCGCTTGTGACGATATACATGCTTTCTTCTCTAGAATCCGTGGCACGACGGTAAATGGGCCATTAACGTAGATGTACTCGATTGACTGCTCATCCTCTGAATAGACCTTCCGTAAGTGTTGAGTCTTGGTTGCGAACGTCTCGCCGTTCTGATACATCCCATGTAAACACAGCAGCCGCAATTTTCTCGTTCGTGTTGGCGCTGCCATTGCTTTAGCGGGTTGTTTGACGCAATACCAGAGCGTTAGCAATCAAGAGCCTGTGTGATATCGCTCACACGCTCACTCTGGAGCAGCGACGTCGCTCCCTTATGTATCACTTTCGCCAATTCAGGTAACGTAACAACCCAGAAGAACGAACGAGTATAGCGATTGTCTCCTGTTTAGAGGTCTTTGAATTTTGACACATGAAGCGTGTTTGGTTCATCGCGTTCTGGCCACCATGGCGAGCTCTTTCGAGCCAAGCCGAAAGTATACACTGCAGAGTATGAGCCAATACTTCAAATTTACCTCTGACGGCTCATTTGGCTCGTTTCAAATATAATGGCTGAGGTGACGAGGACGACGTCACACCGGTCTGAAGTTTACAAACTGCAATCTTCAGGAGATGGCTTCCACTTCTTTTTAGACATACGAGTCATGGCTCAATGAGCAGAAAGCACTTAGAACGACGCCACTACTTTTGAATTTGTCGCTATATCAAAAGGATAGCATAGTCATTTCTATTCCTCCATTAGCAAGATTGCAATGGGAGAAATGGTGTCCATATGTGACTATGGCCTTCGTGTATACGCTTCGCAATCAATTAGCAAACATTCATGTCCTGAATTGTTTTCTCTCATGATCATATTGTGTTTTTGCGATGACTTTCGAGTTGGTATACAATCGCAATTGAAACTGCAGTTGAGATTAGTCATTTTTGTTGTAATCACTGGGATCAAATTGTCCTTTGAGTGCAAATTGTTCGTTTCTGTCGTTCACTGGGATTAACGACATAACATCCCAGTAATTATGCTCCATAGATTGATCTACTACTATTTGCTATGGTTGACTGGTATAGCAATACTCGTGATATCAAGGAACTGAAGGAAATACTCTTAAGTTATTGTTATTTTTAATAGCAAATGTGTTGAGTGTTGCTGACAAAACTTCTATTCCCATTGAAGCAAAAATGGACTCGTGCTACCGTAGCACAGATGAAATTAGCGCCTGAACATACCCTTCACAAGGTCCATTCTGTCGATACACCATTCCCGTGTCAGCGACAGAACCCAAACACTTGGATTGCCTGCGCCATTGGCAATTATGAATTCATGCTGTCATGAAAATTGTCTAATCTTTACCAGATCGTTTTAATGTGGCAATATGTCACTCTCCGAAACTGGCCATTTATTACTGAGTGCTCGCTTGACTTGTTCGGTGCGGGACACTTTTCGACGTAATTGCCTGAAGAATCCAACAGGTGGCGCACCTGAGAGCGCATAGACTTCGTCTGGATCAACTACGTCTTTTGCAAGTCGGAAGCGCCTTGTACAATGCTCTTCTTCGAGTTCGCGCCGAGTGATGATGCCTCGGACGTTGTTGTGGCGGTTCACAATCACCAAGTGCCGCAACCCCGCGCTGCGAAAGAGCCTATACGCGCGAGTGAATGGTGCTTCCTCCTGCATCAGATAAGGTGTCTGGTTCATGTAGGGCGTGAGATCCACCCACATCGGTCGATCGTCTTCTGCAAGCGTATACAATCCTCCGCCTTCACCACCACTCCCTGTCAATGAAGTGCGGAGATCGGTAAAAGGGGTCGGCATTGGGTAACGTGGATAATGCGCTTCCATGTCGCGATATGACAAGCAGTAATTGCCATTTACACGCTCCGACGCGTCATATCCAAGCAATTTGTCTTCAGGTCGAGGTGTCTCCATCTCTTCATCGTTTACGTTCTTATAATCTGAGTTGATCACAACATCCGGCTTGTACGACGATGGATGTGGTTGGCGACTGAATGGTTTCGGCTTCGTCACTGTAAAATCACGTTGGCATAGAAGCACATTCAATTGCTTGCGCAAGATTACTCCAGCAAAAAACCGGTTCCCAAAGGTTGGGTCTTCCACAATAACAGGAAAAGCATTGTGTTTCGTACTCACAAGAAGATCAAAGATTACACCTATGTAATCATTAAGCAAAAGTCAGTATCAATACCAAAAGACGCACGGTAGCGACTGATCTCATACCTGCACGCTCTACTGTACGAAGCGTTTTAGGATTCGGGGTCATGATGTGCTTCACACGAAGAAACGATCCGCGCAGCGGCGGATTCCAATCCAGAAACGGCACATGACGGAGATGAATGTGAATGTCATAAATACCCTCGTTAAAGTAGTTGCCTACCCATCGTGCGAAGAACGACGTCAAGATCAGAGGCAACCCGTACTCGATGTTTCCCGTGCACTCCAAAATGATGACAGTAAGCGAGATTGTCATCCGAGTGACACCGCCTAGCATCGCAGCACTGCCTACCAGTCCATAAGTTCGAGGGTCAACGGCCTTCGCCCCGGCCATTTGCGTAAAGTAATTGATAATCCTCGTCCATATTCGTCCGTAAGCCGCTCCAATGAGTAGTGCTGGCACAAATAAGCCACTTGGTATCTTGAGACCATAGGTAATGCATGCCAAGAACAGCATGACGGCCCAAAACAGGACCAGGTTACTGACATCGAAAGCGCTAGGTGGCGCATGGAAGAGATGCTTGATGGCAACTTCTCCAGAGGTCAGCATTAACGAAGCCAAGTCATTGTATTGCCCTTCTGGGCAATAGAACTGCACCAACTCCTTTTTATACGGATATTCAGTTGTTTCTTCAGCTTCATGACACGTTGCGCCGTCAAATTCCACCTGATCACAGCTTTCACACACACAAGCAGTTCCATTTGTCCGCAATGTCTCCATGGCAAACGAAAAGGCTTTGCGATGTGGTGCCGCTCCTGGTTGTGTCAAATACGCCAGCTCATCGTGGATTTCTGGCAGCGACTGGCACTTTCCAACAAGGAACGGGATGGAAAATGTCGCAGACGAAATCAATAGCGATAGTAGCAGGGCTTCCATCCATGCAATTCGACGTGTACGCACCCATCGCGATCTGAACTTGGACAATTTCGTATTCATTCCATTGAACAGTGCACCTTGGATGCCACCACCAACACCTATGAGAATGAAAAGTGGCACTTCCCATATTTGGTAGGTCGAGGACGTGAACGGGCCAAACGTAAAGGTGCCTGTGTGGCTTCCCAAAGTTCCCCACGAGAGACTTCCATTCATACCAGACAGGAAGAAAGCCAGAGTAAATGTGGCCGACATAGCACAAAACAAAGTTCGCCATGTCAAAGTTTGATTCCAAAACGACGCGCCTTCTTCCAGTACAAATAGTACACCGCCAATTGGAGCACCAAAAGCGGATGCCACACCGGCAGCAGCGCCACATGACACGAAATCTCGTTTTTCTCGATCATTACGGAAGCCGGCAAAGTACGAAAAGCTAATAACGCATTAGAGAGTACATCAGGTTAGCATTAGCTACAAACCCAGAACAGTGTGCCCAACCAACCTAGTGTCATATCCCATCGTAGATGATTTACCCTGTGATAAACCAGCAGCCACAATGGCACCACTGTAATGCACAACCAAAATAATGAATCATTGAGTAGGCTGAAGGAAGACATATAGCTCATTGAAATGACTTGAATGTGCCCACCTGTGAATCATTGGACCTTCCTTGCCAACTGGTAGACCACCAGCCACTGAGAAGATAACACCAATAACCTTGCAGACGAAAGTCTTTAGTCGCAGCACTCGTGGGATCTTCATGCCTTTCATTTAATATTGTCGTACAACTATATTAGATTAACTTCAACGACAGTCATTGAGAAAGCAGCAACTCTTACCATTTAGCATTGTCTTGATCTCAGAAATACCTAGTCGATTGGTCAAAATACATAAAAGGACAGCAACGAGTTAGGGCACCATCATAGCAAGTGTTGACACAGCAAATGCATAATGTACCTGATCCTGCAGCAACTGGCTCTCCAAAGCAAGTAACTGTCGCTGCAAGGGCTACCAACACGAGATTAAACCCCGCTAAGCTCCAAAATGTCGTTCCAAACAGTACATGCTTGGTGAGCTCATGTTCAATGGAGTATACCATCAAGTGTTGCTTCACGGACATAAGCAATGTCGTGAAGTAGAGCAAAAACACAGCTGTCAATGCTGTAAGTACGCCTGTGAGTAGAGTCAGAAACCATCGTGCATAGACCAATCGGGTCTTCTCTTGGCCATTTCGGTAACGGTAACCCATTCCTGCAGCACCAAAACAAAGCAATACTCATAAGCATGACAGCTTTCAAAGTGCACATTGGTTTCCTCGGTTTTGACCAAGTAGTTTAACAGTGCATACCTGTTTTATTGACGACACTCTCGAATATATCTACATATCCATGCAATGAGCATTGTGTAGTTAATAATATTGCGTATCGGTGAAACAAGGATATAACGACATTTTATACAATGTCACCAATACGCTTACCATAGTCGAAGCTGTCGATGTCCGCGCTACTCCAGTTCATCGTTTCTTCTTCACACAGTAGTCACTGGCACCAACTTACGCGTATATACACACTGATTAATCCAGCAGAAGTGCAGCACAAGCTCCAATGCAGCCTACAATATCCACCGCACGCACTCACTCGTGCATGCAAGTTCTTCAAGAGAATGCAGAGCTAACGGAAGAATGAAGATCAGATGCAGATTTTTGTCCAATAATATGAAAGAAGAACCCATGTCTTCAACCAATAGGCACGTCGAATTGACGACATTAAGCATTCGTCGTATGCTGTTTTGGAGGTTTTTCGATATTAATTGTGATCGTTTTCAGCAGAGTATGCTATTGAGTAGGCTATAATGGATTCGTTTAGACGGGGACCTCTTTGACTGGGTAGATCCAATCCATCCACGCAAGTTCCGACGAAACGATGGCGCAGCGCGAGCGATTGACGCGATTCTACCTCAAGTACAATCCAGACAAGCTCGATGAGATTGAAGGCGTCTTGGAGCGGTACAAGGGGAAAGAAGCAGCGCTCTTTGGGGCGTTGGTGAAGAAGTACGGCCCTGAACCAAGTGCTGACGAAGTGCTAACGGCTCCCGCTTCTGCTGTCACTTCCAAAGAAGCAAAAAAGCAGGATCCAGCAGCGCTAGCAGCCCCGGAATCACAGATTATCAAAGACTTTAATCGCGAGCGATTGGCTGCTTTCTACAAAAAGTACAATCCGGACAAACTTGGGGATGTTGACACCATGCTTGCGAAGTACAAGGGCAAAGAGGCACAGTTGTTTAATGCCATGGTGAAGAAATATGGACCTGAGCCTGGTGATTCTGATGATGAAGACAACGATGAGGATGAAGCAGAAGAAAAGACACCGGAGATATCTCGGCCTCAGGTTGTACAGAAGGAAGAAGAAAATGACGAAGGCGCTGATGAACAAGATGAAAAGGAAGAGGACGATGGCGCACCTAAGTTGAAGACAGTTTTGTATTGCCCCATTGACACCCTTCCTCCTGAGTACTGTGAGTATGGTCCAATGTTCAATGAGTGCAAACCTTGGCTGGCCGAACATTGCCCAGATCTCATTCTCAGTAAGTACAACCGAACTGTGGAAGATTTCCTGGAAGCCGAACGGCAAATTGCCGCTGGAGTGGAAGGCATTACTCTCGAAGCGAGTGGACCTGCGAAAAGCGTAAAGAAAAAGAAGAAACAGAAAGAGGATGAAGCTAAGCGCAAAGAAGATTGCGTTGTCTACCTCTCTAAGAGTGCGCGTAAAGGACGCAAGCGATTAACATTTGTGACTGGTTTGGAAGATTTCCCTGATGTGAATATCAAGGACGCCACCAAGAGTTTAGGTAAGCGGTTTGCGTGTAGTTCATCGCTTTCCAAGACCGATGCAGGCAAGCAGCAGATTCAACTGCAGGGCGATTGCATCACGGAACTGATGGAAGTACTCCCAGAGATGTTTGGTGTCTCGGAAGATCAGATCGTGGTCATTGAAGAACCTCAAAAGGGCAAGAAGTAAGAGCAAAACTGTATGTGTTCTTAATACAGCACCATAACTTTGGCGTACCCACTCCACAAAAACTATTGTCTATAATTTAGGGCATTAAAATAGTTCACGGAAACTTGTAATACTATTAATTTAGCGCGCTGATTGAGGAGAAGAGCATTTGATTATTGAGAATGAGCGGCGACGATATTCTGGACGACATGTCGCTCTCAGACGACGAGATGCTGGATAGTCTCGCGGACGATATGCTACTAGAGATCGAGGTAGAGGGAAAAGCTGACGACATCGAAGAAGTAACGCCTATCCGTCAACCACCGCGCTCAGCAAGTCGACCCATGGGTTTCCCAGTTGGGAACATACCACAGAACGCCAACGCAGGAATGCCTGATTTGGGCAAGATGATGTCACAAATGATGCCGATGATGTCGCAGATGTTTGGAAATAATAACCCCAATATGGCGAACCACCCACTTTTTGGAGGCGCACGTGGTGGTGGAAATGCCATTCAGGAGGTCGTTTCCTGGGAAGATACTGTGAAGAAGTACGTCCCAGCGAATGAACAGGAAGAGTGGCTCCGCATAATTCAAGCTGACGGGGAAAAGCTTCGTGCTGATGCGGCTGCGAATCGTCTGACAAAGCCACATAGCCGCTCGTATCGCCCGAATGTGCACGCGCTCCCGAATGTGTACATGGAAGTGGATACGCTGATGGCGAATATGCTAAATGAAGCAGTACGGGCTGCGCATTGCGAACACAGCCCGAAATGGAAGGGGTATCATGAGAATGCTGTGTCCCAAATCGCACAGTCTGGATTGGCGAAGGTGTTTGAACGAGATTTTAAAAACCAATTGCGTCAACGTGTAGCGAATGATCCAGATTACCTTGCGATGAAGGATTCTGATCGATTCAAAAACATTACCCAGGCGCTTTTCACTTAATCAAATGATTTTTTTTTGCTTTATAAGATCACTGGGACCATTAGGCTATCGTTTCAGCTTTTCTCGGTTCTGTTCTAAATTTCCTTTGAACTGAGCGAGCTGTCGAGTCTTTTCTTGAATGCGCTGCAGAATACAGGCTTTCTCCTTTTCCATGTGGTCCATTTGAGTCAAAACAACATCTTCAAGGTCCAAAAGCTGATCTTCCAGCAATTGGGCCATCGTAGGCTTAGATGCACGCAATCGTCGTGCATCACGCATTAGCTGATACAAACGTCGTTTGTAGACTATGGCTTTGCTTTGCTGTGTACTTCTTTTGCTTCTCCAAGCACTTTGGACTATTAGTACGGCTAGTTGATCGGTTTTCTTCTCCCACCGGTTCAAATCAATCAAATGCTTGACCTTCTCTTCTTTTGGGGAAAGCTCGAGCACACCAAAAAATAAGGACTGGATGAGGGCTACCAGCAAAATGCCTCCAAACATAGCACTGATCGTCGTAAATGCTCGGCCGAGGTACGTCACTGGATAATAATCTCCGAAACCTGTGGCAGACTGTCAACATAGCATAGGTTAGTGTAATTTACGCCGTGAATGCTAAGGTTCAGTGATTCACTCAAGGGCTACTAACCAGAGTCACAGCAATGAGCCAGACAGATTTCCAATAGTTTGCGAAGATAGCTTGCACTGGTCGTTCCAAGATCCGGACAACTGCTGCTGAAAGGAAGGTATTAATCAACGCCAATGGCACCAAGAGATGCAGCGGTCGAATCTTGAACAGCGCTTTGAAATGAAAAAATGGTCGCATTGCGTTGACATCATTTAAGGAGCCGACAAAAGCTACCCATTGAGAGTATAGTGCTGACGCACTGCGCATGTATCTTGCAAACAAGTACAGTCTCAACACCATGAACACGCCTAATGAAACATATCTGTCGGCCATAACGCTAGAGAACAACAAAATACGATTGTGTACACCTACCTAGTGCCTCAACAGGATAGTCGTATACGAGGTAGCATTCATTACTACGCCGTTCTAACTCCAAACTTCCATTGGACGGACATTTAGTTGTGTTTGCAGCGTCTTGCACAACCATACCATGAAACTGCGCGACTTGAAATGATCCTTCAACTCCTGGAGGGATATGAAAGCTGCAAATCAATAATTCGAGCAATAGCATTGGAACTTGCATTCCCCATTTGAGTGAAGTCGATGACATTGCATTCTGCATCTCAGTGATCTGCCGATTCGCGACAAATTGCAACAATATCAACACGACGAGCACCACCGTCGATAACGACGTGATGAATTTCAGAATGAGTACGACGGTTTGCCGCGACGTCAACGTCTCGCTCATTACAGCTTCATTCTCCACCAGCATCAATAGGATACCTAACAGTCCAACCACACATGCCGAAAGTTCGTAACGGCGTCGTCGTTGAAATTGCTATAGCAGCATTAATTGATTATCAGACCACATCATTACGCGTAGAATGGACACGGAATCATGCACAACATACCAATCGAAGGTCATGGATAAACTGAAACTGCGTGGCTTTGCTATCTCGCCTGCCGACAATGGCAGCCCTAGGTAACCCACAGTTCTCCATGATCAGAATGATTTTTTGTGGACCCACTTGTGATTCTGAAGAGCTACAATGTACCACACTTTTATCATTCTGATGCTAAGTACGGATCCGTACTTAACTACATTGTCAAATCTGAATTCATCCAGCAAGACCACAATGCTCAAGTACCAGAAATGGGTCGTCGGATTGGTGACGTTCCTGGCGCTCTGGTGGATGCTGTGTGGGTATGCGGCGAATTCTATCGCTGATTCACGCGTACTACAAGTTGTGAGCGTACTTCCCATGTATGTGCTCGTGTCGTTTGGTGCGTATTCGCTGGCTGTCATTGCGCTATCGGTGATGTCTGTAGAAGACTGTCCAGAAGCGGCCAAAGAATTAGATCAACAGGTGCTTGAAGCAAAAGCTGATCTCAAGAAGAAGGGATTTAATTTTTGATCTCATCACAATACAAGACACCACTGGCAGGACGGCTATGCGCATATTTCTCTTCCAAGTCAAGTTTTTTTGTTTCTCGGGGAAACGTTGCAAAGCCGGCCAGCGATAAAACAGAATTGCAGGTATTCGCACAAGCTAGGTCCTGGTATTATGGAGTATCTAAGGTATAAAAAATAAACAGACAGGAAGGGCATGCTAGACATATACAGAATCATTCAGCGTTGCTTTGCATTTTCATGCTATGTTGCTTGTCAGTCCAACGAGCTTCCACGTTGACCGGCAACCGTTATTTACGTATTTACGAGCATTACAAGTTTCCGAAGGAACCATCACTCTTGGTTCCAAAACACCTTCATCCACATAATAAACCTCAAAATAAGGCAAGGTTTTGGGGTTTTAAGGGCCATTGGATCTGGGGACTTTTGTGGGGAATGCAACCGCCAAGCGCAGGTGGAAGACCAAGGCAAGAACGGCAAGAAACAACCCAAGACGATCGATCCACCCAAGGGGGGCAAGAAGAAGAAGCGGAAGAAGAAAAAGATCTACATCAAGAAGAACAAGAAAAACTTAAGATTATGGGATCGGAGTGTTTTGATAGCCAGTGTCGCGAGTGCGGTAGTTTGGACGTGGTCACAGATTACAGTGCAGGCGATGTGGTGTGTCGCGCCTGCGGCATTGTCCTCGGTGAGAGAATAATTGATGACACCCCCGAATGGAGAAATTTTGCTAATGATGATCGCGGTGGTGATCCTGCTGCAAAATCCAGGGTTGGGGACGCCACAGATCAGCGGCTAGACAATGTCTCGCTGACCACATACCTTGTCGACTCGAAGAAGACGAAAACCGGTGTTGACACTGCGGATATTGGGGCGGGAAGCCGGCCACATAAACGACCGAATATCACGTCAGATTGTGCCAGAGTCAAGCGTATGCAACGAAATATGGAGCGGATCCAGGAAGTGGCCGATTACTTGACATTGCCGAAACAAATTGTGGAGATCGCGTTGGATGTATACGCCGAAGCAGAACGGAAGGGTGTGAGTATGCGTGGACCCGAGCGAGAAAGCATGGCCGTGGCGGTACTATTTGTAGCATGTCGAAAGTCTGGAAATGCACGGTCATTAAAGGAGTTTGAAGAAGCGTCGGGGATCCCCAAGAGACGCATTGGCAAGTCTTTTATGAACCTGTCGAAGAAGATAGATATGGAGCTCACGTTGCCCACGACAGAAGAATACGTTCGACGCTTTTGCTCTCGTCTGGGTCTACCAAATAAAACACAGATGATTGCAAATGATGTCGCGAAGAAAGCAGATACACTCGGACTCTCAACAGGAAAATCGCCCATTGCCGTGGCAGCATCGGTCATTTACTTGGTAGCTGCTTATACCGATATGAAGCGGTCTATTCAAGAAATCAGCGATGTGACGATGATCGGAGAAAAGAACATGAAGATGGTGTGCAAGGAGTTGAACAAGAGTCGTGTGATGCTTTTCGAAGGAGTGCTGACGATATAGAGGATCATGCATACAAAGAAGTTGAAATGATGTCAAAGATGAAACGTGATGGCGGAAAAAGCAGAGGAAGTAAGCGCAAGAGAGCTATTCAGGTTCGTATATTTATAGGTAAATCCCTATTGTATGTTTACAAACACGAGAAACAAGAGGAACTTGATCTGATAGACCAGCATTGGTACGTCTTCACTCTCCTTGTCTTGATTGATTACTGCGTACTTACCCTTTTCGTACTGTTTAGGTTAATGGGATGGATAATGCCAAGAAAGACGCGGTGATCGCTCGTATCATAGATGGACCAAAACAAGCGCACTTGTACCAATACACAAATGATAACCTACTGCTTTGTGTGTGTTGTTGTTATTCGTAGATGAGTTGGGAGATCTCTATCCAGGACCTTCGCGTTCGAACACATCGCCGAAACGACCATACAATGCCTCGATAAAGCAATTCTTCACGATTATTTAAGCGCCGCAAGACAATCTCCAAATTGTCGGCCAACTTGGTACACAACAAAGATAGTATGAGTGTTTTCGATATTCAAAAACACAACCAGGTAGGTGCTTACGTCCTACCTGCTTGGTGCATGGTTCAGGACAGAGCAAAGACAGACCAAAGGTGCTGATGCAACAAAAATACCCGCACACATAGCATGACGTGCATGGGAAGAAATCTTCCACGGTCTGGTTGATGACTTCAATGCAAAACCGGAATTCTTTCCTGGAGACTGATTTGGGAACGCAGTAGTAAGCAAAATATTCACATCCATGTTCACATATTCCAGTCCCATGCATCATGCGGAAAAACGCGGAAGTATTCCAAGTTTTTGAAAGTGCACGCACCAATTCCATCCAGCGTGTCAGGAAACGTTGTATCATACGCAGAAGAGTAGGAGCTTACTGTCGTGATCCCCGTAGCTTGTAACCGCGCGAGCACTACGGCATTGCGCTTGCTATTCACCAAGAGCTCTTTTGACATGGCAGCAGGACCACTATCATCAAAAGATTCTGGATCCCTTTCAAAAAAGCAGCACTTGCAAATCTAAAACCAACTAATTATAGCTTCTCAATCAAGCGCTGGATGAGAAACTAAATCAAAATACTAGCCGACACGAATGCAAATCTGAAAACAGTGAGTCGCATATTTCTTTTGGTGCAATGCCGACCCGTCAGAATGGTTAGCATGAAAGGTCGCTGATTATTCAATGCATTACAGTGACTGACACAATGGATTGCATCAAAGAAAAAGAACCCAAAATACCAAAATAAGCCAACTTCATTCTTTAAAACCTTATAAGGTTTTTACGTATCGAAAGTGGTGAGAAAAAAGAAAGGAAGACTCAGCCAGCGACCATTGTATTGTTGATTGCCGCACACACACAAGACCCACAGAAAAATGTCAACAGCCGCTCGAAGACGATTAATGCGCGACTTCCGCAAGCTTCAGAACGACCCACCCTCGGGAGTCTCTGGCGCGCCAATGGACAACAATATCATGTTGTGGCAGGCTGTTATTTTCGGGTACGTCTGCGCTTTTCTTTTGTTATAGTGTGGTGATCGATCGAGAGTGTAGGAGGGTTGATTGGGTAGCTTCTCGAATATTCATCCTATAATAATACGTGAAATGTGGATTGCAGGCCTGATGATACACCATGGGAAGGCGGTACCTTTAACTTGACGCTGGAATTTAGTGAAGATTATCCGAACAAGGCACCGACGGTCAAATTTGTGACCAAAATGTTTCACCCCAACAGTACGTTTTGTAATTTGCCGACATGAAACGATACTGTATATGGCGTTAACATTGTATGAGTGTTTGCGTGCTGCTTATGTAGTTTACAATGATGGTCAGATCTGTCTAGATATCTTGCAGAACCAGTGGTCGCCTATCTACGATATCTCGGCCATCTTGACATCGATTCAGTCGTTGTTATGCGATCCTAACCCAAACTCACCCGCCAATTCCGAGGCTGCTCGGCTTTTCCAAGAAAACCGACGTGAATATAATCGTCGCGTGCGTGAAATTGTCGAACAAAGCTGGCTTGCTATCTCGTAGTCCGTCAAAGTGGCAGAAATCTTCACCGAAAGCGATCACTACAGCGATGGAGACGATATGACTTTTGTTGATGAGGGCTATCGAAGAAGATCTCGAAAAGCGAAAAACATTGACATCTATCCTCCTGCCAGCAAAACCATCAACACTGACTGCACCGCACAATCAGGATGAGAAGGAATGTGAGATGAGAGGGCACCAGAGTAGAGCAACCTAATGAAGTTCATTTTTCTATCATTACGTTTCTTTCTGTTTTTGATTCGGTCTGATTCTATCGGCTAACATATAAAGTCGTTGTTTCTTACCGAGCGAACGGCGCCTCCGCTGCTTCTTCCACACTCTCAAGTAGTTTGTTGGATTCAATATGAACGGGATTAAATTGTGCTTTCATGGTCGCTCCAGTACCAAACGCTGCCAGCTGAATGTCACACCCTAAATCTCGTAATGCCGCATAGGCTTCGTCACCACAACCTCGATACTGTTGCGCGTCTCGCAGCAGCGGCTCAACATCTTCTTCTAGAATGCGTGGACGTAGCTCTGCTGATCGAGCCACTAGATTGCGAATCGCCAGACTAGCTTGACGAAGTACACCAACGTGGTTACGATGTGTGCGCATAGCAATGGCAATGTGGTGAGGCGCACGTAGTTCAACGATGCGGACGCTGTTCTCTGGAGATCGCAATGCCAGTGCTGCGAGTGTTGCACAGGCATGTTGTTGCAATGAGGCATCGGCAATATGTAGACGCATACCACGGAGAATGCGATCGACACCACCGGACTTGAGAATGTACTCCTTCAACTCGTCCGCAGCCGCTACATTACGAAACACCGTGATACACCGTGTCATCACCGTCAAATTATCTTCGTGCACAACAGTCACTTGATAGAGCAAATCCAACCCGCGCAGTTCATAAATCTTCTTGCAATTTTCTTCGGTAATCGCAAGTTGTTTCAGCACTGCCAACCAGATCGAAAGCATATCCGGCTTCTCCTTGTGTTCTTCGACCACATCAATAACGTAGGCAATAAGATCTTTTGCTACAAGCTGCTTAATGGTTTCTTGCGCCTGGGAAAACGTCGCATTTGGATCGTCATTGATGGTGAGCATACGAAGCACTGTTGCTAGCTGTTTGGAGAGCGTAGAATCCTTTTTTGCGGTGGGAAAATACCCACTCAGGACCTCCACACCCTGTCCTTTAGCTGTGAAATGCGCCTTATTCGCTTCATGTTTATGACACGCCGCTTTCAATAGTCCAAGAAGACGAGTATGTGCATCTACATTCACATCTCCGTTGGACGTGCGTTCTTGTTCTTCAGACAATAAACTTGTTAATCTCGCAATACCGCTCTCTCCAAGGAAATCCTGGTTATCAGTGTTATCCGAGCACATCAGCACCAACAACATACACGCTCGATCCATTGATTCCCGATATCCAGCAGAAGATGCCATCACAAGCACATCCATAAGGATATCAATGGCATTGTTGCAACCAGCGATCACTTTGGCTTCAGGGTTTTGGTCGAAAAGTTCCTGCAACAGCGTTAATCTTTCCACCAAAGGCTGCTCCGATGCCTGGTTGATTGAATTACTGCTCGCAGAGTCAGTGGAGCTGTGAAGATCCCCTAATATACTCTTTAGCTTTTGTAATGGATCAACTGTCTCCGCTTGCTCTGTGTTATCACTACCAGCATTCAACGGTCGGTGTTTGATAATGTTGGACAGATCCACTTTCTGCGATTCAAATTGCTGAATAGCATCTAGTGTGGCCTCTTCCAGAGACATATCGAATTCTTCCATGTTCTCGCGCACGCATTCGTCAAATGTTTCTTGCGAAATCCGCACCTTCGTCTGTTTCTTCATCGTTTTCGACCTCTCTTTCCTTTGCAAATGCTATGCGCGAGGTTGTCGGCGTTGTAGGAGTGATGGTAATAGAATCACCGAAATGCAGTTTCTAAATTATTTCTAGCGATAACGGAAAGACAGTATTAATTAGAAACGCGTTTCTAAATGGACTCTTCAACATCCTTTTGATCACATTCCCAATGAAGGGCAGTCGAAATGCGGCACTGGTAACAGAGGAAGAGTGGTTGGCGGATGACGTCTTGGCGTATAAAGATCACTTAAATAAGCACATCGACGTATCGCACAGACCTGGAATGGTGTATTACCAGAATTATCGTTCATATGCATTTCCTTTCCATTTTCGCTCAAATACTCCACTATATCAATCAAATCCGCTTGTGCTGTGTGATGTATTGGCGCACTGCCAGTACAATCCTTTTCGTTCATTGTTACATTGTGGCCTGCCAAGTGTGTGACCACATTAATGTGATTTGATCGTGCTGCTGAATCTATCGTTCTTGTTAATAAGTGCTCTGTACTCGAGCAAATACAGAATGACATGAACTGAACGCGCCAAATGTAGTAGTATCTATACATAATCAGTCTAGACATCCACTGCTGCTTTTTAATTCTCCAGGAGATACTGCGCTCAGAAGTGACTATGTAGTCATCTACATAGTCGATTTGGAGAAGTAAGCTTTTTTTGACAATCTCGATTACAAATGTAAAGATTCATTTCAATGAGCTGCAACAACCGCAGATGGAAGGAGAATGGGAACTAACTCAATCCCCGTATGCCATATAGAGATCTCAATCAATCGTTTTCCGTGACGATATTGACAGCTTGGCGATCGATTCACAGGATGGCACCTCTGTTAACGCTCAATAATGTGAGGTAGCAAGATCCGTAGGAGCGACAGCAATGCACATGCATGAGCGAAAACGACAAAATTGATACACAGAATTAGAAACGAAATGGTTCTCAGCGTTTCTTATTGTCGTACTTGATACTGTTTTGAAGGAGTTATTTAGAAACGAGTTTCTAAAATGGATCTCTCTTCAAACTTCGTTTCATTGCAGATTGTGATGCCAGAGGAAAAGCAGACGAATGCCAGACTGGCAACAGAGGAACAGCAGCTTGTGAATGGTGTTTGTGCATACGAAGCGTATTTAAACGAGCATGCAAATGCGTGTCATAAACTCAAGCAGGTACAGGTGCACGTTCGTTGTATTTCCTGTTTGCATTAATAGTCAAGACAGTAATCAATGTATCTGCTGGGTATTTTTTTCACTTGTAGGGGTTTCTTAAGCTGACAATGGCCAAGATGCGTCTCCCTGCGCATGCACTAAGCGAGTTATCGTATCGGGAGTATTTCGATGCTGCTGCAGTGGTGGATATGTCGACTGGGGATGGAGATCAGTGGTATTTGGTTGGTAATGACGGTATTACCAACGAAGATAAGGACAAAGAGAGCACACTCAAGCGGCGAAAAGGCGCGAATGAGACCGAAGTTTCCCCTACCGAATCGGCGGAGAAGCATCTGGACGTACAGAGCGAGACAATTATGTGGTTTAGTTCGCTGCCACCGAATGATTTACGATTGGCACAGAAACAATTTCGAAGCAGTAAGAGAGCCAAACTACCGCTTCAACTTTCTCTGTGTTGCATCTGCCATTTGAATGCATAAATCAACCTCTTACGCGTGTGTATGTGTGCTTTGCAATGATAGGTTTGGAAGCACTGCTGCATGCAGCAACTTTGGCTCGGACAGTACAGATATCAGCACAAGCGACGACGAAGTCGTAGTGGGGGCGGCTAGTTTTGATCCTTGTATGAATCCAATGGTAGTTGCTACTGTGTTATGCGACGTGGTGACTGCAGTGTAAAGCGTACTTTCACGGCTATTTGGATGTGGATAACTGCAACCAAGGCTTTGGGATTGAAAGACTGCCATCGCGTTTGCTACCAGCATATCATTTAGCAAGCTCTGTTTCAAGTGTTTTCCTTCCAAAGCTTGTGGCTTCTGTGTACACAAACTGCAATTGGAAATCGATGCACTACTCATAGTTAGTCTACGGGCACGAAAGAGATCCCATATATGTAGTTTCATCACACAAATATCAATCTTGTTCCTGGTCATCATTCTATTCTTTCGAGGCAGTAATCTCGCTCATTAGCTTTTATTCTAGATAGACAGCTCGTCTCTGATACTCACATGGCTCTTCGTGCAGTGGATGTGGAGCAACGTCAATAGCATAGGTAACCTCGCACGAAAAATGAGATGAGCATAAACGAGATAATATGATGCATAGATGAAGTGGATATGTTCTAAATTCATTCACAGCAAGTGTATATACATTTTGGATTTTTCTAAACCAGCATCTATCACGTTACTACTGTGCTTTAATGCTGATTCATTCCATTGGCACTGCTATTCCCTATAGTGATTGTCGTGTCGTGCGTTTATTTTTGTCGGGCGAAGGAACGGGAAACAGATCAGTAATGCTCTTTCGACGCTCACGTATCGTTGTACGCTATAAGAATATCGCACTGGTCAGAATCTACGTAATCCACTCATTACTCCGATCAAACATCACTTACCAGTGGTCCGTCACGACGAAACACGCCCACAAATCCCTGCAAAAACTCATCGACATCGTGCTTGACCTTGTCGACCGCCATGTCAAACTTGATACTTTGTTCCTTCATGAACGGCACATTCATCTCCTTGCCCGTGTACCCGCGTGCCAAATTCCGACGCACAAACATATCATACTCGGACACAATGCGAGTGATGAGATCGGAGGTCGAGATGCCATCTGTGCGTTGTGTCTCATGAAATTTACCGATGGCTTTGAGATGCATGTAGACATCGCCCTCAGGGGATTCACCCGATGAATCCGAGTATGGCAGAGCGTCGTGACAGACATAATCGATCTGATGCTTCTCGAGGAACTCATCGGTGATGACCCAAGGCGCGTCTTCGACGACTTCATCGACCCACTTGCAATGACGAAGCGATTCATATCGTTCTTTGTCAGTCATGACCGTTCGTCCCTTTAGTTTGTGCGTAAGCTCATCGTTGCAACACCCAACGAGTAAATACACGTTCGGGTACGCTTGTTTGCATTGCTGCAGCGCCTTGGCATGGCCAAAGTGGAACAAATCAAAGATTCCATCAGCATATAATCTCAACGGCCGACCAGTGAGTGTTCCTGGTTCTCCTTCGACTAATTCTCGCTCTGTTGTTGTAGTTTGTTGGTTGTTTGTTTCTTCACCTTCAGAGGTGCTATCGCTGTCACTAGTGACGCTGCTGTTACTATCGGTAGTCGTTGATGGCTTCTCTTCTGCTATTTGCATTTCTTTCTCTCTATGCTTCATGGTATCGTTAATATTATTCTAATACCAAATAGCCATACCAAACAGTAAGCCGTTTAGTCTGTCAGTTGTCAAATAGAGTGAGGAACTGCGCTCAGTTTCTCCCTTACCATGCTTATGTTGTTGTTGGTGGAAGGTCTGATTTACAAATGAGTCTTCTCGCTGGAGAGATACACAACAGCCCCACTGGCGGCAGAGACATTCGCGAAACAGAGTCCATCATTTCAGTTGCCTATACATGACGCAGAGTGTGACGGTCAATGTGACTTTTGAGAGGAGATGGGTTCCATTTTTCCGCACATGGGACATGGGCATCTCTGTTAAAGTTATTAAGTACGCTCGGTGTTTATTTTTGAAGTGATCGATTAGGTTCGGATTCGGCTTTTGAAGAAAATTCGTATTTTATTGAGAATACCCCAGTGAACAAAGGCCACGAGCCCGAAGGTAAAAGTGATCGAGATGGAGAGTGATACGGAAGGAACGTTTCTTAGTGCCCAACTCAGCTGTCGGTATTTCCATCCTGGCGGAATCGTATCTGGTGTGCTTCGGTTGTCTACGAGTGCCCAGACTCCTAGTGCGGCAACGGAAATCGCTTCCGTTGTTGCCCAGATCCACGCACATGTGACGGTCGATAGCAACTTGTTGACCCTCCCAGTGGTGCAATTGCAATCGCCGCGACGACCGAGTTTAACGAGCCAGAGCAGCGCACAAAACAGTGAAATTATGGGAGAAGGATCACAATCGACCTTTCCGCAACAGCATGAACGGCAGTCTCCGTGGGATAAGATGCAAGCATCGCTGCCTGATGTTCGCCAGTTCTCTGGCGATTCTGGCACATGTATCTACAAATCACCCCCGAGCGTCATTGTGACTGATATCAATATTGCTCCTACAGCACCTGAGCTTACATCCAATGGGGGAGGTGAGGAAACATCAAAGCGTTGCAGTCGAGAGTTTGCGATTTCTCTTCCTGAGAAGGCGTGTCCAACTTTCCGAGGCAAGTCGGCAAGAGTGTTTTATGTGTTGACTATTACAGCGCAATGTGCGATGGCAGAAAGTGATCCCGTCTCACTGCATTTGCCGTTTGAAGTGTACGCATCAGAGCATCTCTTTTCGTCAGATACGCTAGCAAGCGCGGAGAAATATGCAGCGGCAATGAATGGGAAAGAAACAACCCAACAGGCTCCCACATCCAACCCACGCCAACCGATCCGTAAAGACAGAAGCACATCGCTCAGTGTTGCTCCCGTTGGCGTTCGAAAGGGTAGTGAAATCCCATTTGAACTTCGGCCATCGTTGATGCATGGTCGCGTAGAGACGGAGCTGCTTCAGCGTGCACAGACGAGTATCTTTACGATCGGGAAAGATAGCAGTCATCTAGTGCGATTTCTGCTCACGAAACAGTACTACCAGCCTGGAGAAATGTTACTTGGTGTTTTTGATTTCTCTCGGTCCAGTATTCCTTGTTACGAAGTCTCCGCCACACTGTGTCTCGAGGAAACACTGTCGACCATGTCACTTGAACCGTCCAAAGTTGTGCATTCAAAAATCTACGGCACGTTCCATGAGCACACGACGTCAGTACTGCAAACGAGTGTCCGTTTTGGTATCCCGCAGGATGCATTACCGACGATTCGCACTGATCTCGTCTGCTTCCAGTGGCTCTTGCGCTTTGAGTTCTCCGCAGGCTCCTCTCCAGTCAGGGGCGAAGATGGTTTGACCAATGCAGCTACCGCACAGCAAACCTTTCGATGGCAAGTTCCCATCGTTATCAAACCAACACGCGCTACGGAACGCGGTCATTTTGCCAACATCCCACACAAACTCTTTTCAGGCAGCACACGGAGCATCAAAGTTGTCTAAAAGTTACAATCCGTAAATAAATGTGAGGTTGTCGTATTTTGATTAAGTACGACTATGTGGTAATGGCTGTTGTGGCCTGCGTACTTAATGCAGAAAACCGCCGCATTTGGAGGTTTTTTCAACTTTTTCCCACGTGTTCAGTCGGTTTTTTGGTGATAAAGACGAGAATAATGGCGCGCAAGGTAAACAATGCGACAGCAGTTGTGGCTGCCCCGCCAGCTGGCGGAAACGAGGGGTGGAGAGAAGAAATCGACGCTCCTATCCATATGTCCTTCTCTCTCTTTCCTTTTGAAGCTATGCTGGTGGTGGATACTTTCTTGTGAGAATCATCTTTTGATTGATAAGTTTTGTGGTGGGCGGTGTCGCTTTGTTTCATGTAGAGAAAAGCAGAAGAAGTAGTCGATCAGGACGAAGTGGACGACCAGCCACAGACGGTGGTGGTGATAACAGAAGAAACTGTGATCAATAGCCCTACGGCCAGAGTAGATGAATCTCATAGCAGCAGTAGCAGTAGCAGCAGCAAGGCAGACGCGGAAGAGAGCGCCGCGGGAGCGTCACCGCAACCGTATCGTAAGAAATTGGTTGAGGGCGAACCAGGCACACTTACGGGTCGACCACTGCGACTGTATGCCGATGGGATCTTTGATTTGTTCCACTTTGGCCATGCCAAGGCTCTGGAGCAATGCAAGATCGCCTACCCAAACACGTATTTGCTGGTCGGGTGCTGTAGCGATGAGCTTACGCACAAACTAAAGGGACGAACGGTCATGACTGACAAAGAACGATATGAATCGCTTCGTCATTGCAAGTGGGTCGATGAAGTCGTCGAAGACGCGCCTTGGGTCATCACCGATGAGTTCCTCGAGAAGCATCAGATCGATTATGTCTGTCACGATGCTCTGCCATACTCGGATTCATCGGGTGAAGCCTCTGAAGGTGATGTTTATGCGCGCATTAAAGCCATGGGCAAGTTTTTGGAGACGAGACGCACTGAAGGGATCTCGACGTCGGATTTGATCATTCGCATCATCGCCGAGTACGATACGTTTATTCGACGGAACATGGCACGCGGGTACACGGGCAAGGAGATGAATGTGCCGTTCATGAAGGAGCAAAGTATCAAGTTTGACATGGCGGTCGACAAGGTCAAGCACGATGTCGATGAGTTTTTGCACAAATGGATGGGCAAGGCCGAAGATATGCAACATGGATTTTTGGATTTGTTCAGCAAGGATGGCCGCTTGGTACGTGTTTATCATTTGGTTGAGTTATTAAGATTTGCATACGCCGGGTGTTGATTTTCTTCTTTGGTTTGTAGCGAACATCTTTCCGTAAGCGCCGAAAAATCATTAAGGAAAAGCTCTCGGATATGGCTCGTGAAGGATTATGCTAAGGCAGAAGATTGCATCTCTCCCTAATTAACTTGGTTGTTAGTGGACAAGAGAAGATTGACGCTGTTCCGTTTGTTCTTTATATACAAAGAGAGACAAGTACAGAGGACGACGAAATGTGCTGCAAATCAAAACGCAAAAAGCACAAGAAATTGCATGATGGTGCTTATAATCAATCTCACCAACAAGGTCACGTTCAACTTGCTTGTTTACTGTGTTTGTTACAGAAAAGAAAACAGTTCGAGAGTCAAGAGTACCTGAATTGTTTCATACCACTAGTGATGACGTTCAAGACGACTTTGGCTTTGCCCGCGGAGGTCACACGTGTGATCTCACGACCGTCGTTTTGGGTGATGAATTTCGAATCAAAATACTATACAATTAGCAACACAAGTCAAGTCAGTCGTCGAACAGGCAGTAGCTGAGTTGCATGCGTGACTACCACTCACTTCTGGCTGCGATCCAGTAAGCCACGCTGTGAACTGTTGCATAAGTGATGACGACAACGGGCGAAACAGTGGCACCTCTCGTGTTGTTCTGCCTGCACAAGTTGGGAAATGCATGGATCCATAGCCGCGCACGACGTCTCGCCCTAAGGCATCCAGTCCGTAGAAACTTAGCACTAATCTAGGCCAGCCGTACGGATTCGTGCTCTTGAACGAGACATCAATGGGGAAATTCAATACGATTTGGTCATCCTGTGCAGCCTTGTAAGCAATTTGTGAGAGACCAGCGTCTGTTCCCTAGACATCCATGCAATAGCCACAATAGCAGTAACGAATAGCATATCAACGCAATAGCTATGGCGGTAGCAAACAGGTAGAAGTGACAGACTTACGTGTAACATGCGCCAATCTGTGCCATAAGTGATCGCGTATCGACAGTACAAATTGTTGATGCCAGAGAACTACACATCATGAGGTACAGCAAATACAGCATGTACATCACATACCAGTCACTCACAGGTGTACAATAGGCTGTCCAGTAGCTGAACGAAGTACAAACAATACATACATCTACTGACTCGACTTGACCTGTGCACATAACCTGGAACCCTGCTGGTGCCTGCAAAGCAGGTTCATGTGCATGCGTCGTCGTCGAAGACATAGCCTTTGCCGCTGCCGCCATTCCCATCCGCGCTTTTACAGCAGCTAACGCGTCTGCTGCTGCTGTTGACGATGAAGCCGCCATCATAGTCGATGGAGATGCTCTGGTTGCATCTGTAGCTGCTGGCTGCTCGTTGCTCATCTTGAAGTGCATGTGTCTTGTCGTGTTCGAATCCAGAAATTGAGGTTTTTTGTCATATCATGACACCATCAGCTAAAAAACCTCGACCGACCCTTTCCATCCGTGACAAAGGAGGGAAATCCAAAACCCGCGTAGCTCTTCGCTGCATTTTGTGTGGAACAAAACACAAGAAGAAAAAGAAGAGGAAAGCAGCACCGTAAGCAAATAAATGGAAGTGGACGAGCGCGCATTGCGACGCGAACTGGACGATGTGGCCAAAAAACGTGAGCATCTGAACGAGAGTACACGCAGAAATGGAGTGGGCAGTCCAATTGGCACCCGCAAGAGTGTGTTTGCTCGATTGGGAGGAGGATCGTTGGATTCACCACGTGGGAGCAATAAAAACAACAATAACCGTAGTAATGGGTTTGGGCGAGGAGGAGGTGGACGGCTCGTGCAGTTGAAGGATAGCAAATTTGATGAGAACCGTCGAGGTGGAGGAAATGCACGCTTCGGGTTGGGCAAGCGTGGCAACAGTGAACGAGACAGCAGCAATACATCCAAACGTCAGCGATTGCATTCAGCGGTGCGTTTATACTTGATATGTTGTCGTTTCGATGAGAGTAGAGTGATATTCACAAGAAATTCTACGTATTTTGATGTCTTACCATAGGTTACTAAACCCAACAGTGACGATGAACATGAAGAAACAGCTACAGAAGCCAAGGATGAAGCAGTGGAGCAGCGCAAGAAACACGCTGTTGCACCATATACGCAGAAAGACGGTATCGCACGCAGTCGACGTATGTTTGGTGCGCTAATGGGTCACTTGGGCAAGGCTAAGCAGCAAATCGAGAAAGATACCGATCTATTCAAACGCCAGGGCTCAAAGCAACAAGAAGCAGAACAGCGAGAAAAACAGCAGAGCAAGTCGTTGGAGATTAAGGCGCGACGTGAGGCTGCAATTCGTAAATATGAAACGTTGATTGCACGGACAGAATTGGATATGCAGGAGCAGTTGGCACGGACGAAGCTACAGCACTTGCAAAAGATGAAGAAAAGCGCGAATCTGTCCAAATTCTTACAAACTATCGCGTCACCACCGATTTATTATTTACCAGCGAAGCATACAAAAGAAACGGAGGATCTGGTGGCCGCATCCATGGAAGCGCATGAGGAGAAACTGCAAATTAGTACCCGTGAACACCAGCAAAAATTGCGCGAATTAGAGGCTGATTATAAGAGTAAACTGGAAAAATTTCGACAGCAGCTGGAAGATGCCAAGCATGAGGGAGAAGAAGCAGAAGGTATCAGTGCAGATCCAAGCGCTGACAAGAAAAATGCAAAGGACGGAGCAGAAAATGTTGATGAAGATGGAGAGCATCATAACGATAATCATTCAGACACAAATGCACCAATGTCGGATGCTGAAGATAACAAGCGAGATGAAGACACACAGGTACCTAAAGGTAACAATATGGCTTCAAGTGAAGACGACAATGAAAATCAAGACAGTCGAAAGAAGTTGTTGAATGAAGCCAGAGATGAAGAAATGCATGACGATGAAGCTGTTGGAATCAAAGATTCCACAGTAAGTGAGGTAGAGGAAACACCCCAATCACCGGTTGCAACGCTAAATAGAGACACGTCCGTCAATGATTCAAAGCAAAGTGTGGAAGATAACGTAGAGCATCAAGCAAGTACAGAGAACTCCAACAGCAATACCAACGTCAATAACGCCATGGACATCGATTCGCAGGTAGAGAAGACAAAAACTGAGAAATCCCAATCGACAACGACAAACGCGTTTTCGACGCCTACAAAGCAGCGCATCGATGTTAGTAAGTTGCGTGTGACTGAACTGCGAAATGAATTGAAGAAGCGCGGTCTGGACACGAAAGGACTGAAGGCCAACTTGGTGCAGCGGCTTGAGGCAGCTTTTGAGGAAGATGGAGAATAGGGATTTATATTTATTTCGCCTTTGATGTTCATTTGCTGAACGCCTCAGGAGATCGCAAAGTTATCAAGAGATACGAAAATATCAAATGATGATTCCTGTTTTTTGTCTTTCGATTGATCAACTTGAGTCTGACAAGTACTTGGACGAGCACACACCTCGAAGAAGATGGCCTTGATACCTGGACCAGATTGGTCCACAAGTAAACATTCATTCTTCATAAAAATGTTTTTAGCTGCGTTGATATCGCGATCTGTAATCAAGTTACACGATGAACACGAAAATTCTTTCTGTGATTGGATACTATAGTTGATTCTCCTACAGCAAGAACATGTTTTCAAAGTGTAATCTTCTTTGCATTCAATCACATGTCTCTCTGATCGCTCCATCTCATACTCCAGCATTTTCGTGAATTTATAGTGACATAACATGAGCATTGCTCTCGAAGCCTTGCTGGGAATTCGTTTCTGTTTCCAAGCCATCTCAGATGTAGCAGACATTGAAAGTAGGACTTGATTGTAGTCCGATAACCACTTTGAAGCCATCCATGAGCCTTTTGGTTCGTATTTTTCTCAGAAAGCAACCTATCCTCATTTTCGTCTGAAGATTTTGGTACATAATAAATTTGGCAGACGATACCTACTCTGATATTTTTCTTAACAGAGTTAAAAATATTTTTCACAAACAAAACTTTACGCTCCGAAACCAAAAATAAATAGCAAAAATTAGCTAAAAATCTTGGAAATAAAAATATTTCTATACGTATTAGGAAGGTATAAATTACGATCTGACACCTTCTGTGGTCTGCCTCAGGTGAATCTAAGATTTCTAATTTTTCTAATATAATTACAGTAAAAGACCTAATACAACTTTAAAGAGTTCCGCAGTGCCTTGATCGGAAAAGAATCCATTTGATCCCACGTGTCCAACATGGTGAGCATGTACATGCAGGCTATCTAGATTGTATGCGCCATTCTATTGATCCATAGACGCTAAATGCATTCCATCATGCTATGTGTGTTTGTTCTTTATAGGAAATCCCATACACTAGCCCCGTGTCCACCGAATCGTACGGCAACCTCTCGGTGGGCTTTTTGCTCACTGGCTTGACGTTCCTATCACTGTTTTTCACGCGAGCAGTTGCACCAAAGAAGAATTTCTTCATAGAATTGATCTTGGCGATCATCGCGGCTTTCTTCTTGGGGTTTGGCACGCTTTTCTTGTTCCTGTGGGCTGAGATCTACGTATAATGCATCGTATACGAGTCTTACAAGTATGAATGCTCATGAAAATGGCCGAAGACCAGTTTTGCAAAGACAATTCGATCGTAGACGTGATATGGATGAGTGGATTCTTCGCATGTGCATATTAGTTAGATGCTGGAGGAAGAATGAACGTTGGATTTGCTCTAGGAGAGATAAAAATGAAAAAAAATGGTATTCGTATTGTGTGTTTGTTCCTTATGGTATACTGCTGGTTTGTCTTTCACTCTTGAAAGCTTCAAAAACAAAAAACTCAAGTGTTGCGCTGCTGTTGCTTCTCTACTTGTGCACATGCTGCGGTCGCCACATACTCGTCCGCTGGATCTCATGGACGCTCATAAATCAAAAAAACAACATCAGGGACGCTAAACAACGTATCGGACTACTACCACCACTAAGAACTGACGACGTCATTTGTTCTACTCCTCTCTATCACCACTTGATATGGCTTGCTCAATTTGCTCCAGGCATTAAACTATAATAGACCGTTGTGACAAACTTTTGCTTGTAACGGTTGGTGATGCCCAGCACCATCATGCCGTCTTTGATCGCTGTACAATAGAGATGATTCAACGCCACGTGTTGTGGGACAGGAAGTAATCGACAATCCACGCTGGGTGGAGCCTGCACATACATAAACCAAACACCATTGATACATAGACGTGTTAGCCTTCATCACGCACACATTATCGATAGGACGACACGCCACACAGTGATCCATTGCCTACCTTATTCAGAATGATATGCCGTAAATGCGGAGGAAGTGGTGGTGGTTCTTTCGTATACTCCTCAATATCAGGGATGCACCGCCCATACTCGTTATCCGAGGCTTCATCGTTCTGGCCTTCTTTCTCTTCAAAATCTTGAAGCGGTGTGAAGTCTGAGACATCCACATAATTATTGACGTTTCCTTCGACATCTGCGACTGTGAGCTGATCCGGCGCGAATCGCCACTCATCGTCTACGACAAATTTGTACGCGTGTTTTCCTCGCGTCAAGTTGGCAATGTACGTAAAATCGTTGCCTGATCGATGCATGGGGCATTGTTTCGACCAGCCATTGAAGGTGCCTGTGATGTACACATTCCGACCACCGTGCTCCCATCGAAACACCATCGGAACGACTTCGTTTTTCACTACCAGTGAGCCATAATTACTCCCCACTAATCCATCACCATCTTTACTATCCAATTGTGACGATCCCTGCGCTCTTCCGTTCCCATTATATCCAAACACACCCGGTGTTGACGGATTATCGATATCCATCGCTTCACTTGTTTGTCCAGTGAACACATCACCTTTCCCATCGCTCCCACCACCACCCCGGCTATCTTGATCCCCTTCCGGATGTGTATTGGAGTTGTACATGCGTTGCTGATTGAAATCCTCAGTGTTTGTGTCTTCGCCTGTGCCGCTACCAACGTAGCTCCTACGTTGCTGTTGCGACCATGAGCCTTGTGTATAATACGGATGGTGTTGCATTGGATACTGGGAGGAATTTGTGCCCAATTCGCTTGGATTGGCATCGTGTTCTTTGCTGGAAGTACTCCCCATTCCGGTCGAGTTTTGTTCTTATGTGTATTCTGATTGTGTTCTCAGGAGACTAAAGAAGAGAAAGCGAATGATTATTAACGCGTACACGTGCGGATGATGTTCTTTGTTTTCGCTTTTTTGCTCCCAGAAATGGCGTATGCGTATCCTAAACGTGACGCCTGACGCTTCTCTTCACTTGTTCCTCTTCCGTGCGCTTCTTTCCCTTCCTTCTCGTTGCGGAGTGATGCTAATCCCAACCTGGTCACACAAAATTACCATAAAAACGGCCTTTGAGAGCGAATGTTACCTTCGTACAACCTTCTCGCGACATTTAGTTTCTGTCTTTGTTAGATCAAATATGGTTTGTCTATTAGTATTATTCTATTTGAAAAGGTTTTACTGAGTTTGACAGGGAATTTCCATCGAATGACTTGCCATGGCGACCTACATCTAAGTAAAGACAATGGATTTTCGGCTTGGGATGGAATATTATCAACCTAGAACGAGAATGAAAGGCTTTGAGATGTGCTATTACAACAGAACGCCTCGATTTCATTGTTCTTTGACTATCTGAACACTAAGACTTTGCCTGTGCATTATCACAGATCTGGATCAATTTCAACCCCCGAAGACGTGATTGGCGGTGGTAGAAATGTTGCTCCTGCTGAGTGTGGTTGCTGTGGTGACTGATACTGGAAGGTTGGTGCCGTAGTTGCGAATGTGAATGTGGCTGGTTGCACGAATGACGCAGTGTTCTGATTCTGTAATTGTTGCTGTTGCTGGTCTTCGTCGTCATTCAGCACTGCAAAGACGTTGCCGTCATAATGCTTTGTATGAACAGCCTTTGGTCTTCGTGCTTCGTGGTCAACGCGTACTGGTACTGTGTCTTTTGGGGTTTGCATTGCAGAGAGGAATCCATGGAACCCTTCGACCTCTGGCTGCGATGGTGCTGTTGTCTGTGCTAAGTTGCTGTTGCTGTTGAGGATTAAAAAAAAACAATCTCATTAATTGTGCGTGATAATGCGGTAATATAACACCTTCTATCAATAGTTCAGAAGTCAGTGATACTTACAATTGGAAAGTTGGTGGCGCAACAACAAGCGTTGGAGGAGCAATGGTGACACTCTTCCGACTGCTTGCTTGTTTCTTAACGTGTTTTCCTGCCATTCGCTCATCAAAGTTTCTGAATTCATCCGAAATCTGTGTGCTTGCTGATCGCTTTGGCAATACGTTCTGCTTGCTCTCCTTTTTGGTTTTCTTTTCCGTTGTGACAACTGCCGATCTAAGACATTGATATATTCCCACAACAGCATATAAGAACACCACCTTTAAGATCTCAATGCATATACATTATGAAAAAAAAACAGTAGAAGGGATTTAGCTGATCCAACCTGTGTTCTTGCTTTGCCAGTGCTTTAAAGACAGAAGGTTTCTTCGTCTTGTGCCCACTGTTTTTCTTGTTGCCACTCTTGGTACCTGCGCGAACAGTTGCAGCATCACGAGCGTTAGTTCATACCATAGCGCGCTTAATCCGTAGGTCAAAAGAATGCTTCGCTGAGCCAGTTCATGCACACGCACTCGACTTCTTCCCCATTGCTGTAACACTAATTTACTTCGACTCCTTTGGAGCTCTTCGTTCCCAACCGTATCGAATTTACCCAAAATCCCATTTAGCCACATAAAAACCAATAACCCATAAAATTGCCTTCAACGAGGCGAAACGAATCACATAATTTACCACCAACTATCTCAATTTATCCGAACAAAATACTTTTATTTATATATATTTAGCATTTATTAACCGTACTATACTTTATCGGTGGCAGCAAATATGTATACCGGTATCAGTGTACTCGACGCTTGACCATATTTCCGTTCTTGTGAGGGTGGGAAGACGCGCATACAAAGCAAGAAGGAACACCAGATCTCTCTCTCTCTCTTTCTCTCTTCTTATCAACGATGGCTGCCGCAGATCAGAGCATCAGCATGATGGATGGCACCTACTTTGTTGGTCGAAAAGAAATTCTCGACTGGGTGAACTCTGTTTGCGGTACGAACCTGGCAAAAGTTGAGCAGACATGTACGGGAGCCGTGGCGTGTCAGATTTTGGATTCGATGTACCCGGGCAAAGTGCCAATGAACAAGGTCGACTGGAGCGCCAACAAAGATTATGAATACATTCAGAACTATAAAGTGCTGCAGAAATGCTTTACGTCCCTCAAAATTGACAAGCACATTGATGTGGATCGCCTTGTGCGTGGCAAATACCAGGATAATCTCGAGTTCATGCAGTGGTTCAAGAAATTCTACGAATTGAACGCATCAGGCCAACCGTATGACCCCGTGGGACAGCGTGAGAAGGGGAAAGGTGGTTCGCTTTACACGAGTAAATTTGGTGGCAGTGGTGGCACAAGTGCGTCACCTGGTCCAGCGCCAGCGGCTGGTAGAAGACGGCCGGCGGCCTCAACTACGTCATCTTCGGCCTCCTCGCGTACAACACGTCCGCCTGGTGCACCAACAGGCGTCGGACGATCAGCACCCGGAGCGGCGGCGGCTGTTCGTCCCATCAACAGCGCAGCTAGCAGCACGGCATCGAGCGCATCGAACGCTCAATGGGAGAAGGAAGTAGAGGAGCTGTCAGCTGCAAATGAGCAGTTGACGAACGAGAATGGTGAATTACGCCTAGCGGTGGGTGAAATGTGTTTACTAAGAGGTGATGATGCTTTAGTTGGCTGATAGCAGCTTTTTTATCCGATTTTTTCTTATGTGTAGGTGGAAGGATTGGAAAAAGAGCGTGATTTTTATTTCAGCAAATTGCGTGATATTGAGATCTTGTTACAGGGTATCGAAGGCTCTGCTGAGAGTTCAATGGGACAGGCGATTTTTAATATCCTCTACGCGCAAGATAGTTCCTTCACTGTTGTGGAAGAACAGGAAGCGGCCCATGAACCACATGACGAACAAATGTAAACGCAGCTTCTTGGAGTGGAAAGGAAGAGACAACAGGATACGCTGCTAAGCGTGAAGCAAGATACGGCGACGATAGTACATTGATTTTGTATCTCTCTTACTTCTCTCTCTCTCGCTTGACGAGAGGAACAGAAGTGAGGAAGGGAATGAAGACCACCGTTGATTTGGAATAGATGTTTACGCTGTTGACTTCCTTCGCATGATGTTCTGGAGTCTTTCAAGTATGCGTTTAATGTGAATTGAGTTGTTGTTGTTGTTGTGTTTAGGATATGACATTCGTTACTGTGACAGTAGATGAAGCAGCTTAGAGGTCACCATGAAACGGCTGAGCAACTCTGATGCATCAAAGCCCCACGATACTAATAGCAACCATATACGGACTGACCGGCAATACATAGACAGACAGCATTAGAAAAATGCCGCGTAGCGAAAGCAAGTCTCATCGTGATGAAGAAGACGATGAGTATGAAATCGAGAAGAAAAACAGCACAGGAGACTCGGATAGCAAAGCTACCGTAGAATCCCGCACACATAGCGACGAGAAGAAAGGGAGTAATGGCGACGAAGCCGGCTTAGTGAACAAAGTGATCGAATATTTTTTTAACGATGATGATTTCGCACGAGTCTTTGAGCGGTTTGCGGAAGAAAATTGTCAAATCTTCGATCTGCAAAGTGAAGAAATGAAGTTGGAGTGAGTTGCTAATTGTCTCAGTTTCGCTTGAATGGATTTTCTTTTCGTGGAACTGATTTCTGTGTATCTTTTATTACAGATACACGGAGATCTACAATCAATTCCAGGCGCTCTTTGAAGAAAAGCTTGAAGGTAATGTATCCAAACTCTCCACTTTCTTGAATTAAAGTGAAGTGGTTGATCGTTCACCTTCACATGGCATGGAAGATTACATTCATGCACAAGGATCGACGGTGAAGGAATTCTACCAGTTGATAAGAGAAGCATACGAGAAAGATCGCGAGTCCAGCACCGTACTCTGCTCCGAGATCTTAATTGCAACGGCTGACTTTGATGTGTTCGTAATGATGATGAAGCAAACCAAAGAGTCGATGCTGCTCGCTAAGCGATAGGCACTCAGTGAGGAAAAGAGGAGATCGACTATAAGCGTACAGGTCAACGCTCTGCTGCGGTTTTCTTCCGTAAGCGTTCGACTAGCGATGGTAATTTCACTTTGGGTTTCTTTGTTGCATTGCTATTGCTGTTCGTGGACCATGTGATGGTTGGCGCGGCACACTGCTTCTCTTCCTGATTGCCATGGATATAGTGTTGATTATTGTGATTAGCACCCACGTGACTTTGAGATTTCTTGCTTTTGTGGAGCAGTTTTTGCACACGATACATTGGATCCTGTTGTTTCTGACGCTCAGCGAGTGCGTGTTGCTGCTTCTGCTTTACCTTTCGCATCTTGTTCCAAAGAGAGGCTGCCAAATTTAGTTCTTTTGGTGGTGATAGTATCTCTTCCGTGTGATGACTTGGGTTGACAGCCGCTACTTCCAGTCTTTGGTGTAATTGCGGAATCACCACCTCGTCCTCAAAATCATCATTATCTTCTTCTGGTCCATTTTCCAATTCTGCTTGGTCATCTTGATTACCATTACTATCAGGTGCAAATGCATGGTTCGTCGTCTGGTAATTGACGAAACTCGATGGATCCTCCCATCCGTCTTCTAGCTCGGGCGGCGCTTGAATCAAATCGTCCAGATTCACTTCATCATAGTCTCCGTCTTGGTCATCTCGACAGACAACCCGTGCCATCTCCAGTGCATTCGCGAATTTCCGACGAATGTAAAACCCACGGAAAGCTGACTGCACCATCATTGCCGCAGTACTAGCGGTTACAGAGTCTTTTTCTTCCATATCCCTGTCGAGTTTATGCTGGTATTCCACCCTGATACAAGCTTTTCGGCTCAAATACCACCGCTGAATGATCTTGACCGCTCGGTTTATCGCCTCGTTCCAATGTTGCCACCGTTGAAGGGCCAGCAAGCATTGACTTTTCCGTCGAATATGTACACACTGCAACAACCGCTGCACTTGCTTCTCGTGTAGTATCGTTTGTTCCATTTTCTTGATATCGTCATGCCACCGAATGGCCCATTCTTCCTCTTTTTGCATGGAAAGTATGTTTAGATGTTCTAGCCGTTTGTCATGCTCATATAATCGCCTTCTCTGTGCCTGCTGATCTTCTTCTTCCATTTGTCGATGATCTTGAGCCATTTGCCACCGCCACGCAAACGCCAATTCGTCTTCATAGGTCATCATCACTCGGTTCTGAACGCGAATACGTTCTTCCTCTATCGCTCGTAACTGTATTAACACCCTTCGCTGCCTCAATTCTTCACCACGCATCAGTGAGAGCTCACGGAGCTGCTTTTTCTTGATCTCAGCCTCTAACCGCTGTTTCAACTCGTGACCCGCCACCAATTGCATCATCACATCGTTAAACCTTCGTCTTAATGTGCATTTCTCCTCTATTAACCGCTGTTTGCGCTGTGTTTCTTGATGAAACCTCACGAATTGGCGCATGAGCTGTTCTTCCTGTCGCATTAGCGATACTTCTTGGTGTTGTTTGCGTGTTTCAGCTATAAAATAGTCATGAACCCATCGCGACAGTACTTCTTCATGCTGCATCCACTTGTTTTCCCGCCTTTGTCGTTTCTTGATGATATAAGTTCGGCATAAAATCTCTTCTTCTGCCATGCGGACGCGTTCCTTTTGCTCTTGTTGTTGTTCTTTGGCTTGTTCTTCTTGTCGTTGCCATTGCTGTTCCATTTCTTCCATCATCGTGGCAATTTTTTGTTGTTTCTGTTGCTGCTGAACTTGTACGCGAAGTCGTAGTGATTCTCGAGCGAGATGCTGGGCTTTAATGTGCTCAATTTGTGCGTCTAAATTTTGGTCTGTCGAATTACAGTCATTTGTTGCTGAAGATGAAGGCGTAGCAGAAGAAATGGTATCAACATTAGCAGTTTCAATCGCTGGTATAACACTGGTACGCTGCTGATCTTCGACGTGGCTATTGGTTTTGTCGATTGCGTCGCACTTGGCCTGCTCTAGCCGGTCCAATGAAATTATGACATCCTTCACATGCGGTTCTTCATGGGCTGGTGATGTTGGATGCTGATCTACGCTAAGTAAGAGCGCCTCATTATTTCTGAAGGGGTTGTTGAGAAAATCGACCAGCACTGGATCAACAGTCGGCTCAATAACCACATTTGCATTGACTTCAGTTGCATTGGTCACATCTCGCTTCGCCTGGATTCCTTTTATTTCAGAACTTGCACTAGAATGAGCTGGATCCACTGGTATATGAGTGGAGGCAGCTGAATGAGGAGTGGTTGCACTTGCATTTACGTCTACTATTGGTAACAGGAACGTCGTGTGGACTTCCTCAATCTCCTTCGCAATCACATTGAAATACGATTGGTCTGCCTCCTGCACCAGTTTTAGGAACAAATCCCACGAATGTGAAGAACTTTTTTCTGTTGCAGCTGATGTGAAGCCATGTGAATCCGCCGATTCCAGCTGCTGAGATAAGAGCTGATTTACATCCAGTCGAACGTATCCATCACCGCACTGATTCGGACAGATATCATCATCAAATTCAACATCCAACTCTTCGGCTGAGATGGCTGCTAATTCAGCAGCCAGCTCCTGCTCGAGCGCGAATCGTTCCTGTGCATCCATCTCAACCGACTCAGCAGCTAGGCTTTGATATTGCCCATACTTGCTCTCTATAGTCTTGAAGTTTAATCAAACACAAGGAATTCGATAACACGCTAATTCATTCTCTGTCATCTGGCAACTTCGATCATTGCCGGTGTCGATGCCTATTTATACTTTGGAACCTTTACTTGCTAGTTTTACTTTAGCTTTGCTACACCATAGTTTCTCATTTGTTCTTTACTTTTGCTATTTCGTTAGCGCTTCAACCTCTAAATAACGATATCACATCAACTTTGGTCCCATTTTCGTCTGCTTTCTTCATCATTGACGAAAGAGCGTTTCGCTATCATCTTCTTCACCAGCATTATCTTCATCTTCAATGTCCATCATCTCTTCATCCTCTCCTTCGGATTCCATCTCTTCATCGCCATCTTCGTCACCAAATACTCCACTAACCGCTTGATAAATTCGTTCACATGACCACACAATCGCCACCTTATGAGGCGACAACGTACTGAGAATTGCGTGGAAACCGGTGCAACCAATGAAATTCTCAGTCAATACTAAAGCTCGCAGTTGATTCAATGGTCGTTTCTTCAATATTTTTGAATACTCATCGTTGCTATTGGCAGCACCCGTTTCATCACTTTTCAACATATTGGCAAGAAGAATGGCGTCAGTGTCTGTAAGGATGTTGCGGCTCACATCCAGCAAAGAGAGTTCGGGGAAAAATGCGTCCAGCCGTTCAAAGAGCGCCTGTGCACCAGCTTCGCCAATAAAATTGTTGCGTAGCACCAGTGTCTCCAACCCTCTGAAGCTCAAATTGGTTTCAAAGAGATTTGCGAGCTGCACGATGCCTTTGTCACCCAAGAACGTGGAATCCAGCACTAAATCCCTCAGTGTGGATGCACTTCTTCCACAGGCAAATGCTTGTAGTACCGCCAATGCGATATCTCCTTCACTGGCGAAATCAAATGGAGCTAGTAGCTCTAGCGATTTCAAATTCAAACAAGCACCAAGTTGGAACGCACGTGTGATTTCAACTAGAATTTGAGACCCACGTGAAGTTTTACTCAAACCACCAGACAAATGTGGTAATGATTGCTGGTCTTGACGCTGCTGAGTGGACGAAAGTGCACGTGGAAAAACGACTCCACCCTTCAAATTTTCCTGGTTTGTGCGGTTCGAGATCGTGAGCCGCTCAAGATTCTTGCAATTGAGCAACAAATCCGTCAGAAATCCTTCAGACGGCAGTGAGCATGCCATAAAAGGTCGGCTGGCATCGAAATTCAGCTGAGTTACAAGCAATGGTGCATGCTGTCGCATGAATTCGTTCACTCCACGTGCCCGTAATACTTCAAAGCCGTCCAAAAAACTGAAAACCCGGCCGAGTAAGTTCATATCATCATTCAACAGGAAAGAACAGCCACTCAAAGCTGACTGCGTGCGCTGCCGCTTCAATCGATGCATCGAATCGTTCGCATCCAAGTCCATGCTATTTGCGCGAAAGCTGGTGCGCTCCACCAGCTGAGCAGCCGTGGGTACAGCTGCCGATCTTCGGAAATGCGTCACCAACGACTGAATCCGTCGCTCCAGCGTTTGATAGTTCGTGTATTCGTCCATGGAATGGGCTGCATGATAGAGCATCCACTCCAATCGCTGCAAGAGCGTTGGCATAGGCAGCGTTTGCTGCTGCGTGATACTCAACGCAGGATGGTTGCGCAGCCGTAGCATCATTTCCTTGCGTACCTGCACATGCGCAGTGGTGTGCCAGGACTTGCCGCGCGCAATAAGTGATACGGCACCGGTGGTTGTTGGTATTGGAGAAGCCACCATAGTGGTGTATCCGAGCAGCTACCAAATGGAGCTCTTGGGTGTTGTGTAGCTCTTCGCTTTGTGGAGTAAAATCAGATGTGAGTCATGGCACCACATTTCTCACACTCTTTGACTTCCAGCTGCTAGTGGCTTCGAGAATGAACTAAGAACTATCGTCTGCCTGTCCATATGGTATGCAGGGATGTGGTGGTCACATCCAATGCTGACCGTAGGAGCTTCATTCACGAGTGATCTGCACAGCGTTACGCTAGACTATGTCATCGCTAATATTGTTGGTGGATTTTTGGTACTCATCTTTTCTATGGAAATTATTCGAACAAGAATAAATTACATCTAGAAAATATACAACAGATCGGAATTTATATCAATTACAGTAAGTAAAAAAATTGCGGTCACTTTCGAAATGTGGAGATATCAGGATAAAAGAAGAAAAAAAAACTAGAATGGAAATCGAGCTAGAATGTCATCAAGAAATTCGCAAGGTAGGCCATGGTTGAGAGTGACTAGCGTATATGTCTTAGCATAGTAGACGTGTGACACCGAATGTGGGACGTAGGCTGCATGATACAGTTAGCCGATTGCAAAAAACGCAAACTAGCAATAACAATAAAAAAAAGAAAAGAAAATGTCACAAGTTTTTCATACCGATTTATTGTTTCTTTCAAAGTCTTCCTTCATATAATTTACATCCGAATATTAAACTAAAATTAAGTAAATTATCTGTGAGACGAAGCTTAAGGAACCGTATAGACAGAATCCACACAAAAAAATAATAAAAAATCGCCATTTTTTGTGACAGAAAGAATATTTACTGGAAATTTTAATGGATCCTAATTGACATGAGACTGGATGGCTACACTTGAAGAACTTTCGTCAACTGAACGGATCGACCCATGCACTGAATCGCTTGGCTTCACTCGTTTGCGAGCTCCCCTCCCCCCCAAAAAAATTTGGGTTTTGCTTTGGAAATATCATCCACTGACACACATACGATATGATACGCTACGCGCTGAACACTATCGTCATCACTGATGGCCTGAGGATTTTGGATGGTTTAACTCACAATAAACTAACCACCTCCAACTGTGCCATTCTGGTTTCTGATTTGTCCACTTTCCTGTGTTCTCGCACACATCAAATCGACTTGACTACAAAGCTACTTGCCTGGTCGCAGGTACACACAGTGGCACACAATGACATTTTCATTGGTCAGGTACTTGCTTTCGTCTTCACAGATAAACAACGGTGGCATCCCCCTGCTCTTGAGCTTTTCGTTATTTTTGATGTATACATGTCTCTTGATCACTTGCTGTTACCTTAAATTTGCGCACATCGCACGCACAAACGCCTGAAAGCCGTTCTGCCCAATGTAGTTCCCTTGTAACAGTAGTTTTTGAATGGTTGGCATGCACGTAGACTCTTGCTTGTCTGCACGGCAGCGTTGAGTGATCGTTGGATCACTACTGCTGCTCACTCTATTACCTAAGCAGAATGCTTCAGCAAGAGTTGCGGCATCTACATCAGTGATGATGTTCCGACTCAAATCCAAAGTCTGTAGCGCTGGAAGATATGATAAACTCTGCATCAGTGCTCGACCCCCAGCCTGACCGACAAAATTGTCGCAGATGACTAGCGTTTCCAACTCGCGAAAGCATGGATTGTGCTGTCGCGCCGCGCGTTCAAAGAGCTGTGTGACCTGCGGCAGCAGTTCATCATCCATATACGTCGAATCCAGAACCAAATCCTTTAAAGCCCGATAGGAAGCGGGAGCTGTTTTCGTCAGAGAAAACTTGTCTCTGGGAGTCATGAACGCTTGAAGAAAGCGCACAAGTACAATGCTCTCCGCAGAACAGGTAAATGGCGCGCGTAAAACGAGCGTTTGCAATTTTAAACAAGCTCCTTGTTCAAACGCCGCAGCGATATCGTCAAGTAGATTTGCGCCGGAGCGTTCTTTCGATAAATTGGCTCGAATCGCGGAACAAAGGAACGATTGTGCGCCGAAACGAGTGGTGATACCAGTATTTGGCGCTCTACGAGAGTTGGTGATAGTCAAATTCTTCAGATTTGTGCATTTCATCAGTAAAGTTTTGATGTATTCGCTCCTCTGAAGCTTCTGAGAAGCGTAATGAATAGCATCCAAATGCAATGATTTGACCATTTGTGATGCATTAAGGGCGAGAAAGCGATTCACTGCTTGACACTTGAGCGTCTCCCTCCCCGTCAAGAAACTGAACACGTGGCCAAGCAGATTGAGATCGTCGTTCAGTATGAAACTGCTGCTGGTTGTCGATACCGAGGTAACACACACAGAAATCTTGACAGCCGAACATCCTCGATGGCGTTTGGAATGGGACCACTGAACTGGCGTGGTACTATCTGCATTTAGTCGTTTGTTGCGAGAGCAAGATACGCGAGCGAATCGCCTTTCCAACTGAGCCCCAAGCGCTTGTAGTCGTCGCTCCAACGTATCCATGTTGCTGTATTCCTCAAAAGAATCGGCTGCACAATATAAATGCCATTCCAGATGTTGTAATAGCGTTGGCGGCACAACGGCGTATGCATTTACCACGGACGTAGAATCATTAATAGATGATGTTGTTGGAAGCGATTCATGTAGTCCACGTAGTGTTGGATGTAATTCCACCAGCCGCAAAAGCAAGCGTCTTCGCGTCAGCTCATGGGTGTGACGGTGCCAGGGCTTAATTTGCGTGTTTGGAGTGTGTGCATCTACGTGTTCCACCGCCTCTGTCACCATGGGTGCAGTAGTTATTCTTGTGGTAAATTCAATTATGTTCATGGTAATGATGGCCAGAAATGGAGAGATAGGGAGATTCAAAAGAAAACGACCAGTGTGGAGGAAGAGATTGGTGGGTGAAGAAGCCATGGATGGTCATGAGAGCGTGAGAAATTGAGAGATAGGGGATATTTTCGTTAAATCGACGTTGAAGAAGTGCCACACTGAACCGTCTTGTCTGTTGGTGGGATTTGTTCAACTTCGCATACCAACTTATGCTTTCGACATACGTCTCAGACGTCAGCTACCACTGTAGTTATGGAAAAATCTCTTCTACTTTTTCCTTATTGGTTGAGCCGAATGGAGGGTGGACAGAAAACAGAAGACACAGAGAGCACAACCAATGAAGAAGACAGCGAAGAAGCCCAGTTCTCGGTTCAGTCCAGCAATCGATTAAGTGGAGTACCCACCAACGCATCTCTACGTGAAATCTGGACAGGAAGTTCCGGGTATTTGAAAGGAGTAAAAGGAGTTCAGAAATGATACTTAACGTAAAAATCGATTAATCAAATGCGAAATGACAACGTGTGCACAAGATTGATGCATTTGTCTGGACCGATGGGACCCTCAGCACCTTTACTTCATTAGCCAACGCAAGCTATTATCCATCGTCGGTGCATCGTAATGCAGCCTTTTGCTGCTCCCAAAATCCAACTGTTGGAGTTTACGTGTTGCTATGTGTTCATGGGCTGAAGCTTCTTTGAAGGTAACGTAGAAATGCTATTTGGTTCGAAATTATGATGTGAGACTGGAATGCTATCGTCACCCGAGCCTCCCGTCTGCTTCGGGCTAAATAAGTTTCTCATCAGATGAACCACAAAGGAGAT
Source organism: Pilasporangium apinafurcum (assembly GCA_001600495.1). Taxonomy (NCBI): domain Eukaryota; phylum Oomycota; class Peronosporomycetes; order Pythiales; family Pythiaceae; genus Pilasporangium; species Pilasporangium apinafurcum. Next base: position 240,478 of record BCKE01000001.1, read on the forward strand.
CATCATATAAGAGTCATCACAAAATAATGAGGGTATATGAATAGATTACGATACACACTTATCAAGACAAAAATCAGGCACGCTTAATATTCTTGCTCATCTTCATACTTTCCTCCGTTTTGATGACGGCGGGGGTGTAAATTTGGCAAGCCGTTCGAGTCCAGACTTTGCTCCACCATCACCTGATGCTGATGGTTTCTTCAAGAACGGATTCACAGGTGCTACAGATCGTTCAATGACTGGTTTCTTAACTGGTGTTGTGGTTGCTGTAGACCGATATAAAACATCCTTTGAGCTGTCTGTGTGGTTTTCTTTCTCTGTGGCAGGTGGTGATGACAAAGACGAAGTCGAGGATTCCTCAGGTGCTGATCGTGGATGCGAGATAGGTTCGACTGGCGTTTTCTTTCGACTCAGTAGCGCCTGACTAGATTCATGTAATGGCTGAGCCACACCTCGTACAGGTCGTTGAGGTTGATGGTACTCACGCTGCAAACTATGGCTGTATTGTTCTTGTTCAAAGTCATCATGTTGGACCTGCTCGAATTTCACTCGGTAGAGCTCGTACAGCTGATTCTGCAATTGCCGTAACCCGAAATGAATCGCCAGTTTCTGCGCGATTTGATGGGATTTCTCCAAGTGGAGGCACTTGGCCAGATCCAGGACCCGTGCAGATTCATCATTCGTGCAGGCAGTTTTCATCATGAGAATTAGTGCCTTGTCCATTTCGGCTTGCTCATGCACAATCTTGTTAGCAGCATCATCACCTTCATCCTGCGAGCTCTCCAGACCAAAAAGACGAACGTTTTGCCACATGATGTTAGTCTCTGCGTCTACTTTCTTGGATTTGCTGACAGTCTTTGGGAACGTAGCAGTATGTAGTACAAATGTGCTTGGAATTGGACGATGTTTGCCACGTAATTTTGGAGCCTTCATACCCTTTTCCAGCGGGAAGTAAAGCAGGGAATCATTCGCCACACCAAGTGTAAAGATGCCATGGCGGTCTTCAGGTTTTTTGTTGAGTGTGTTCCCCACCACACCAATCGGAAACCAGTTCCAACCAACGCTTTGGGATAGGGCTTGCACACAACCAAAGGAATCCACAGCATAGAGCACTAGCCGGTCGTCGAAGCCCAACCACGATAGTGTGGACCATTGCTTAGCATCTTCTCTAGCTAATTCATTTTCCTTGTGGGATGCGAACACATCTGCAGACGGCGGGGTCATCGGTAAAATACCTTTCGTTAGTTGCTTCACACGTTCCGGGGACGAATCCACTCGGATTCGGAGCAGTTGGTATTCCAATTGTCCAAACACGGATTGATAGACGATTGCCAATAGTGATTTCTTGGCCGTCATTGTGACGATTCGACCGGGAAGACGGATGAGAGCATACTCCAGTCCGCTCGTAGTGTAGATACGTAGGGAGTGTAATGACGTTGCAACGGCACAAAACTCGGCCGCAGCTGCGACACATTCAGCATCTTCACCCTCAGGTAGACCCAAATGCCATGAACTGTTGCTCGCCCACGAGTCAAATGGACGGTAAAACACGAAACTGCTAATTATATCGCCATTTTCTCCACCGGCTCCGCCATTTGCGTCGACTTCCCACTCTTCACGAACACGTCGAGGAACGCCAAAGAAAGCGCCATTATCGTCCAAACATGCCATCGAGAACATATAATTATCATTGAACTTGAATCCGCGACGCGACTTATCTGCAAATTCGACCTTCACAAGGTTTTCGCTTAGGTTAGCTCCACGAATGGATTCGATTTCGCCGATTGGCGTCCAGGCAAGCAGTGACACTGATCCATCTTGAACGCTGCCTGGTACAAAAGGTTCCGTAATTGTCTTAAACGGCGACGCGATCACCACACCGCTGGAGGCGGAAAAAGAGGTATGGCGACTACCAAATTTAGTGGCACCACTGTAGTCGTCCTGTGAATCAGCATACCCAGCTGCGTCAGTGGCAGTCGCCTGACCAAATCCAAAGCTGGCTTTGATAGCTTCCACGCGAGCCTCATTGTCGTCATCCTTAAACTCTTCGTCGTCTTCATCATCACCCATAGTGTAATTGTCCTCACCAGCTTCATCATCAATAAACGAAGAAGCTTTGAGCTTTGATGGTGTCTTCACTTTGGTTGGATTAACAGATGGTAGGTGAATACCACTAGTAGAAGTAGTCGACGTAAAATTTGCCGCCGTTGAGTGATATGGCAGCTCCATTCCTGCATGAATCACATCCTTTACAAATCCGAATTTCCCACCAGTGTGGTATACCACAAGCGCATTCTGTGTCAGCGCCCACTGCAATGAAAGCACCATATACTCCACTTTAAACGACCGAACGAGTGCCTTATTTGCAATTTTCCACACAAACACCTCCTTCGCGAGTGTCGCAGCTGCGATGTAAGCACCATTGGGTGAGAACTCGACGATGTTGATATCGGAACCACTGGTGTAGTCTTTGCCGATTGGAAGCATAATCTGGCCACTGCTCTTCCAGCTTGATCGATTGTAAAGCTCAATGATGCCTTGATGAACAGGCACTGCCAATAATCCGGTGTCTTTATCTCCTGGTTGCCACGCGCATCGACACAGCACCTCTTCGTCTCTGATGTCTTTGTATTGCACGTGGAACAGCGCGACTTGCGTGGCACTGCGCGTCTGATCGTTTAGTTTGAATACTCGCACCGTCCCATCTTCACTGGATGAGCAGAGAAATTGTTCTGATGGATCAATCGTGATGCTCTTGATGGCATTGTCATGGCCATCTATTGCAATGACTTCATCCGTTGCTGCTCGAAGTAATACCTTGATCTTTGTGTCTTCATCGGCAATCGCAATGTATTTTTTCGTGCACACGACTTGACGAATCGTTACAGTTGACCGAAACAGCAGTTTCTCCATCACTCCTCGTGCTTGCTGCTGGGTGGGCAACACGTAAGAATATACCGCGTTGTCATCCTCCTGCACGACAATTACATGCGTTTGTTCCGGTGTCACAGCAAAGGATGGAATTGGACCGTCACTCATGACAGTATTATGCAGTGTCTGTTCGGTGGTCAAGTCAGTAACATACAATACACCATCTTCACCGCTGGTGAGCACGAGATCACGATCTGCAGGGACTTTGCCGTCTTGCTGTGCGTAAGCTGACGCGATCACCACCATGCCGCCGATGCCATTGACATTTACCGATATCTCCTTCATGTTCTCCATTGTGCTCTGCACACACACGAATCTTTCTTTCTTACGCAGAAACAGCAATGATGAATGAGTGCGGCGATGCGATTCTGAGCGGATAAGTGCAAGTTTCTCTTTTTGGCGCGCAAAGATGCCGCCCAAACTGGCGGGAGACAATTTTTATCCAATCAATAATATGAAAAGCATAAATTATGACCAATAATATGAAAAGATGAGTTGATCAGCTTGTCAATGTGGACCACTGCAAGAACGAGGAGCTCAATTCGTAAATTACTTTAAATATACATATAATATATTTTAATTACTAAAAATACCAACTTTACTAAAGTAATACAATTATGATCATATCTATACACAACATATTCTCGATCTCGATACGACAAGAAGAAAAAAGCGCAAGGAGAGACAGAGGAAATATGGATCGTGGCACCAAGTACTACGAGCCTACGGGCGAGACGACCGAGTGGGAGGACATTTTGATAAAGAAAGGTATCTTGGCACCCAAAACCAAGGTTCAAGAAGAAGAGGAAGAAGAGGAAGAGGAACAGGTTGATCCGCGTGAGAACGCTACGCTCGATGAACTCGATGAAATGGAAGTACGTATATCACGAACATTGCTTGAGGTACTGATCTCAGTGGATTGATGTTATTGATGCTGCTTTTGTATTAACAATAGGATGAATACGACGACGATATGGAGCTCCAGCGTATCCGAGAGAGGCGTATTGCCGAAATGATGGCACAGGCTGCGAGAAACAAGTTTGGCGACATTCAGCCAATCGCCAAAGATGAATGGACGAAGGAAGTGACGGATAGCAGCAATGAGTACTGGGTCATCGCGTACCTGTGGGATGATTCGCTGGAGGAGTGCAAATTGATGGACAATGTCCTGCGTGTTGTGGCGAAGAACCATCGCGATGTCAAATTCGTGAGCATCCAAGCACAAGCCTGCATTGAAAACTGGCCATCCAGGTTAGTGTTTGGACGCGTTTGGTATAGTTGTGATATGTGGTGGTGATGGCTTACGCTTTATATACATTTTTATTCAGAAATTGCCCAACGCTTTTCATGTACTACAAAGGCGAATTGAAGAACCAACTCCTGGGCATTCGAAAGCTTGGTGGTTTAGACATGAAAGTGGAAGGTAGGGAATATTCATTACCATATGATGTAGTATCGACTCAACTGATCAATTATCGCCATATTTTACTTGTATTTTGTCGTGTAGATTTGGAAGAGAACCTTGCGAAAGCTGGCGTGTTTGGAGGCTCCAACTAAATCTCCGTAAGAGCATGGATAGTTCCTTTGTGTATGAATTACTGATACATGGACATAGATTTCCCACTACTGTATATATCATGCATTGGTGATTTCTTCTTCGCATTCGCGCTCTGAATGCGAACACAACAGAGCCAAGTATTAGCATGAGTGCTGATCAATGTGAGTGGACCTGAGTTATGACCAATTAATCATCTACCGCCATCTGCAACGACAGAAAAGCATTTACCATCCTCAAAGATATCACGACAAACACGATGACAAAATCTTTTATTTGGGGAACAGAAACATCCATATCGAAACACTAGGGAAGTATGAACAGACGCTGGAAGACACGTACGCACTAGATTGTTATCATCCGGATTGGCGTATTGGTACGTTTTCATATTGTACCGATGCAAAAAGAGGGTGGATTGCTTTCGCGGATAAGGAACGCACTGTTGATTATATGATTTACAAGTCAGTCATGGACAAGTGTAAACAAGGCACTTATGACGAAGTCTACAACACGATCATACAGGTGGAACGCGGAGATGTAGTGCAGATTTGTATGGAGGTCGAAGCGGCGTTCAAAAGCAAGACTACTCTTGAACGTATAGGTGACTTAACTGGCAAGTCAACCAAGCCAACCATTGGTAACTTCTTTGACTGTGAAACTTGAGCTTTAGCTGAAACCGGATGGAAATCGTTTGAACAAATTGTCATTCATTTAAAATGCTTATTCTACACATTAACGTGGACAATCAATGACAATTCCATCTGCATTACTGCGTTGTTCAAGTTCATATTATCTCTTTGCGCGTCAGTCTTCACTTTGTAGAGTATAACAGAACGCAAAAATTCCATATGCCAAATACAACAACAATTCGAATGAAATTACGTTGACCAAGATACAAAACACGTTGCGTAGTTTAAATTGAATACGTTTTTTTCTTGGTGTATGACGTATGATTAATGTGATGGCTCTGCATACGATACTAATCCTGCAAAACCTTAGGAACTTTGAAGAAATAGCCCGATTTTTCTGCGGCGTTCGCCAATATTTTCTCAGCGCAATTGCCTTCCGTGACAACGTCTTCACGTAGCGGTGCGATAACTCCTGTAGCCACCAAACATAACATTAAAAAAATACATTTAGTCGTGTAGAGCTCAATTACATAATTTTCGACAGCGAATGAGCTGCTACTTACCAGAGTCAAACTCGTTCTTAGCGTAAAGATCATCAATGTTCTCGGACACAGTCATCGCTTGAATAGTCCTCGCACACTGAATGATCGATTCCACATCCTTTAGCATGGATGGCAACTTGGCATCTTCGATCTGTAAATGACACAGCTCGGCCAACTCACGCAGCTACATCATCATCAACAAATGCACTTAGAACGTCAAACGTAGTCTATAGTTATGTGCAAGCATTAACATTTCCAACCTTGGCTTCCGTCAGAACAGTATCTGCTTCTACGATCACACCACCTGCTTGATGCAACTCCTTAAGTGACCATGACGGTGTTCGAGGCACCTATTCATGCAGCCGGTAGAGAAAAGTCAATCCTTGCAACAGCGTGCATGCTTCATTTATGTCGTAATGTCGTCAGCTTACGCATGAGATTTCCTCCAGTCCTTTCGGAAGTGTATTAATGGTGCGCTGCTGTCTTATAATTGCTTGTACAGAGCGTCTAGAACGCACTAGAACATGACGAACAAGCATCGATTGCATGGCCATCACGTCTATAAGAATTCTTCAGTAAGTACGTTAAGTACGGAATACTCGAATGCTAAGTACGCAATTTGGTTTGTTGGTTGATCATCCAAATACGATCGAGTCTTGCACGCCAAAATGAAAATCAGGAAGATGATACTCCACTATACATTGCTGTTCTCAGTGCCTACGGCTGTGGCGCTGTATAGCTGGGATCCAGAATCAGATGAAGACATCCGCAAAGCAGTGGTGCGTTTAGCGGTGGCGCTCTGGAGTTGATGAGATTAGGAATTAACGTCATTGACAGACCCAACTGACTCATGTAATAATTGCGTTTGCTGCTGTCACTGTTGTTGCATCAACCAGGAGGCCAGAGTAAAGCCAGACGAAACACAGCGAAAAAAAAACCGCGCCAAGTTTGCAGAATTACTTCTACAGAAGAATTCGTCAGAGGAATCGAAGAAACAATTGGATGAGATCACCAGCTTCACCAAACGGAAATGAACCATATATTATGGCTACCATGGTATAGCTCTGATATTTCCGTATTTCTTCTCACGTCGATTCTTGTTTTGGATTCGCTCTTATGCATTATCAGCGCATATATCGCTGAATGCGACTGACATGCACGGAATCTACTTCCTTCAGCGCTGATTCCAACTGCCGTTGTAGGTTGCGCAGGTTTTCATAGTCGACACGTATACATGAAGACCTCGGTTGTGGAGGCATATCGCTCGAATCGTTGGCATTTACTAGGGTGTCGAAACGCAGTGTGACGATGGGCTTAGGCTTGTTTCGTAGAAAGCGTGTGCCAAGCTATCCACACAACCATCCATAGTAAAGATCATCAGCAAACCATGACACAAACTGCGTCTTGTGTCAGATAGAAAATATTTAACTATACCTCTAAGTCGATCCGCCAGTCCAAGTTCCGATAGCGAGGGACTGTTGTACCAGTGTCTCGCGAAACGCTGTCTTTGATTGATTCCACGTGGTCAACATACAGCTTCAACCATTCAAATTTTCAAGACGGACTGACATCGGTGGATGCGTTGAAGCAATACAACATGCAGTTAAGGAGCGAAGGTAGCTTGGGTACCTTTATCAATATGTCTTCATGCTGCTGGGGGAGGTCCATGCCCTTAATCGACACACGCAAATGATATTCCAATAAATCCGCCTGTACAATGCACGAGAATCGATCTATCAGCTTTAACAGACAACAGCAATGCAATCGTTTTTTTGTTAAGGTACCTTTGCTGCATCCATGAAGATTTTGCCAATTGCTAGTACTGCTTCTTCCATATCTTTCTGTTCCCATCCGCATGCAGCTACAGGCAAAGCAACCACAATAAAATCCATCACCACCTACTCGATAGCACAGATATGATCAGACAGTAGTAAATTGATTTTACAGGCAGTGCGCGCCAATCGTCGCGTGCTCTGCTTTTCTGCCTGGAAGAGCAGTACAGCCATTTTGCAAACGACTTCAAAGTCTAGGCACGCACGAGGTTTTATGAGTTTATTATCGTCAACAGCAACCATCACAACAAGTGCTTAATTTCTGTGAGTAACTCACGCTCAATAGTAAGTGTCTTGGCCTTCGCAACAGCGTCCAGCACGCGGTCATCCCATGCAACTAGCGATCTCATGCTTTTCTTCTGCAACTTGATCACAAAATGGATCCAGACAGGAAGAAATGAGCAGGTACGTTTGGTTTTTAACCAATTACATGAAGTTTTGTATTTTCAGCCAATAATACATTAGTTACTAATTATTTTCTACCAATAAAAATGTACTTCGGTGAAGTGGTGGCAAATCCAGACTCGAAAAAATTTGAGAGGAAGAAGAGATAACAAGACAACATTGGCGGCAATGGCGGCGAACGGATCGACAGGCACAACTGCAGCACGGAAGGACCCGATTTTGGATCTCGGTAAATACATCGACCAGGCTGTACGCGTGAAGTTTCATGGTGGACGGGAGGTGCACGGATTCTTGAAGGGCTATGACCAGTTGGTGAATCTTGTGCTAGATGACTGTGTGGAGTTTCTGCGTGATCCAAACGATGAGTATCGTTTGACGGAAGATACCCGCAAGGTTGGACTGGTGGTATGCAGAGGGACGTCAGTGATGCTCATCTCACCAGTGGATGGTACGGAAGAAATCGCAAACCCGTTCCTGCAACAAGAAGAATAAATGCGTTGCTTGAAACAGTCTGAGTCGTTGATAAGCTGAGTCACTCTCAAGTAATGCCGCAATAAGCGAGTGTATCTGTGCGTTGAACCGCGCATAAACATTGGTGGGTGGCTTCAGCGTGCTATCGAATGCGAATATTTTGGTTGGGGTTGTGGATGATAGGAATAGGAAACAACTGTTCAGAAATTGACATTGATTTTCGTGCAACTTCCATTAGTACCCATATATCTACATTCTTCTATCACTGAGGAACTACATTTTCAAGCGCATCACATTCTCAGTCTTCTCTACACCATGCAGCAACGTCATTCCATTTCTTCTTTTGTTGCGTCTATTCGTCGAGGCTATCAGACAACTTCACTTTATATACACTCGACCACAGCTTCCCCGTCAGATAAAACACGTCTTCTTCGCCATCATACGCGATGCCATTCAGTACTGCGCCGCTGGCGACATCCGCTCTCACGTCCTGTACCAACGCACTGCAATCAAATACGCTCACGATCTGTCCGTTCTGAGGATCAATTTTGATGATCTGGTTCTGGTACCACACGTTTGCATAGATGTAGCCATTTGCGTATTCCAATTCATTCACATGACTGATCTTGTGCGTCTGATACGTCACGTCAATGCGCCGCACCTCTTGCATTGTTGTTGGATCCCAAAACAGGATGGTTGACGATCCATCGGACACCAGTATGTGAGTTCCATCGCTGTCAATGCCCCATCCTTCGCCTGTGGCAGTTTTAAATGGAAACTGCCTCGCCAAACTGAAATGTTCACCTTCGAAATTAAACACAAAGCCTTGTCCATTCTGCCATGTTAATAGTACTAACTCGCCATTTGGACCGATAGTCACTCCCTCCCCAAAGAATTCTTGAGGTAAAGCGTATGTAACCTCGATGGTCCCTGTTTCAATATCGACCTTGCGCAACTCTGATTTGCCATATAACCCAGTCGATTCGATGAAGAATTTGTTTTTTCCCTGGAAGGCTACAAGCAGACCCTGTGTGAAAGCTGCGGAGTCGTGGGGATACTTGGCAAGCACTTGGACTTGCGGTACATCAGTCCGTGTCTTTGTAAACGACCGAGACATCTTGATAGTCATGAGCTCCCGATATGGACTGTGATGATGCAGTCCACCGAGTGGTTCAGACTCCAACGTTGCTGCTTTTAATGGTGACGATGGGAGCGCCAGGACCACAAATACCACCGATCCAATCCCCAATACGATTGTTGTTACCAGAAAGCGTAGCAACATGCGTGGTATTGCCTCATATAGACTCGTCATCACCTCACTCGTCGTACTGGTGCTGCTGGTAAAACTATCTTCCTTAAGTGCTTTATGCAGCGCAGCTCTCGCAGCTTCTACTTTTGCTTGTGCAGACTCTTGAGGTAATTTAGTTGCTGATTTCGCTCGCGTGGTGCGGCGGTTCAGCGTATCGCCTGACATCAATCAGTCAATCAATCGCGATAATGATGGAGACGCTTCCTCCTTCGTGGATGATGTGAAGGAATGACCAGACCAAAATGAAATGATCATTTATCGTCTTTTCATTGGATAAAAATAAAATGTAAATTGATGTGATTTTCTACCAATAAAATATCATATAGTAACAGTTTAGACGAACTTAGCTGTAATTCTTTTGGTGACATGGAAACGTACTTAACGATCAAGCATCCTTACCCTCCATTAACGTGTGGGCACCAAAGACACACAACACAGACGAAGGTATTTGTAGCTACTCGTTCTGGGATGGTATTCCGCTCTGTTGCACGTCTGACTCGCGGTGCCGCCGTGCACCATGCACATCCACAGACAACTGTAGTCGGCGCGAAGCGCTTTGCATCCGCTGCTGCTGCTAATATTGATACCAATCCATCGACTTCTGAAATTGCACACTACGATGTCGCTGTCGTCGGTGGTGGCATTGTCGGATCTGCCTTGGCGTGTGCGTTGAAAACGAACCCATTGTTCCAGGGTAAACGCGTGGCTGTGATTGAAAACGCGGCACCACCCGCTGCTGCTGGCCCCGTGGAAGAAGAATCGCCCGATCTTCGTGTGTTCACGATCACGCCAGCTTCCCAGGCACTCTTGGAAACCAGCAAGGTCTGGGAGAAAATTGACGACCAGCACAAGACGACGTTTAAAGACATGCAGGTCTGGGACGCCATGGGTGACGGATTCATCCGCTTTGATGCCTCGAAAGCCGGCAAACAGGAACTGGGTCACGTTGTCGAACACAAGGTGCTTGTGCGTGCGTTGCACGACCGTATGAACGAGTTGACTGCGTCTACGTCAGATCCAGCGCCGCTTAAGCTTTACTGCCCCGCAAAACTCAAGCATTTCCGTCGACCAACCAGTGTATCTGCGATTTCAGAGATTGGCTTTGAAGATGGTACACGCATCCAAGCGGACTTGGTAGTCGCGGCTGATGGCAGCAACTCGATTATCCGCACGCTATCTGCGTTAGGCACATGGGGCTGGGAGTACGATCAACAGGCGGTTGTGGCGACAGTGAAGACTGACGCGCCGAACCAGACTGCGTGGCAGAGATTTTTCCCGACGGGTCCCGTGGCGTTGCTGCCCATGCGCGATGGATACAGCTCCGTGGTCTGGTCCTGCTCTGCTGATATGGCCAAGGAACTAACTGCTCTATCCTCAGAAGAGTTTGTCGATCGTCTGAACGATGCGTTCTTTGCACCATCCAACACTCCTGTGCCTCCAGAATTCCCTGGTTTACCTGTACTGAGTGATCTGGTGAAGGGCGTGAACCATGCGGTCAATACCATCATGGCCGCGACGGCATTGACTGATCCATTTGTGTCTCCTCCAAAGGCAGTGAGTGCTGTTGGCAAGCGTGTATCTTTCCCATTGAAGATGAAACACGCCACTTCGTACGTGAAGCCTGGTGTGGCGTTGATCGGTGATTCGGCACATTCGATCCACCCACTCGCCGGTCAGGGGCTGAACTTGGGCCTTGCGGATGTGCAATCGCTGACAGATTTGTTGGTCGATGGCGTCAAGGGCGGCGAAAACTTGTCAAGCGAGTATTTCTTGGCGCAGTACGAAAACGACCGTAAGCGCGCCAACATCACGATGGCGATTGCCATGGATGGCTTTAAGCGGCTCTTTGGCCCCACTCCGGATGCAGTTGGTGTTGCTCGTAACGTTGGCATGGGGACGCTGAATGCTGTGGAACCACTGAAGAATCAGATCATGCGGTATGCTATGGGCCTGTAAGAGCAAAGTGGATGATGCTTTTGACTGGTCCTAGGAAATGTTGATGTATGCATGAGATCAATCGACAAAGAAAACGAAGAGCAAAAAATATACAAAGATTAGCACGCATGCTTATTGGTTCTTCAATACTCCTAGATATTAACTGGATACGGAGTCCAGCATGTGACTGTTGACTTGAAAAATCGGGATATCACAGATTGGTGGTGTCGCAGCATTTCCATGTGCATGGATAGCTTCGTCCTCTAAAAACACGGAATGGCTGTCAAGCACCGTAGCGTAGGAGTGCAGCGGCGGCGTTCCCAATAAATTCACTGCTTTGTAGATAACGAGTGAGAAGAGGTACGTCATGACAATCATCGACGGTACTGCCAACGCCCAGTGTTTGGATGGGTAATACGTGAAGCCATAGGCATCCAATGTGGCGTCAGGCAAGTATGCCCACATGAAAAACAGCACTATACCACCATAAATTTCGTCATTAAAACCACCACTGATCAATAATAAATGAGTGACATTTATCGCACCGTAGAAAAGCGTGGACGCCAACCATCCGGCAAAGCCGAAAAATTCCATTTTGGTCGCATTAAGGCGTTGCAGTTCCTGGAACGAGAGCACAGGCGGTGAAGAGCTAAGCGGCCGTCTCCGCAGAAGTGATGGTGCTGGTTGTTTGATAATATTCATATCTTCGCTAGAGAGAGTACTCGTATCTTGTGGAGAAGTATGTTGCTCAGCAAAACCATCCTCCAAATGCGCTCTTGTCTTCTTCTTAGTCCTCTTCATGTTGGTTGTGTTTTAGTCGGTTGGATATAAAATGATTAAACCCACAAATCTTACTAACCCGAAGATAACTTAACCAAACCCGAAATGGGTATAGTAGATATTGGCTCATGAACCCGATATTTGATCAACACTCTTTGTTATTAGGCGCTCTCATATGTGCTAATACAGTTAGCGCAGTGGCGAACCTATTTGTTGTTGGATTAGTTCTCTTGAACCATATATGTGCAGCCTACTTTAGTTCAGACAAAACAGAAGGAGTGACTGTTACTGGATTCAGTTTTATGAGTTGCCTTCAGATCATGCTGCCCATTTTTTGATTGCTACGTCTCAATGCAAACGTGACCCGCGATTTTAGACATCGTTCTCGTAAGCGAACGTAGCGAAGGCGTGATATGATTATTTCAAATGAACCGATGTGCTTGGTTGGACATCCTAAACACACTAATTATACTCCTCCATTTACTAAAATGGCTACACTGGTCCCAAATTTAGATGGATACGCTACTGTCCATTTGCTCAATCTCGAGCGGATCCACTCCAGCGTCTTTTTCATTCGCTACTTATACATATATATTGGCCAACGAGATATCATTTTGAAGATAAAGCGAAGAAAAATTGAGTGAGGCAATAAGAGCAACAAACTGGCATGTACATAAGCCTCCGTCGACAGTCTTTGTAGCGATAGCAAGGTTCACATGCACTGCAATTAGATGCATGCTCTATTATTGTTCGGTGAATCGACAGCGCCAATACAACCTATCCACTTATGGGCAGAAAATGAACGTCAAGACGAATACTGTTGAGCACGTCAATTCCTTACTTCAGGCTCCTGCGGAAGACTCGATACCGTCAACACTTTTAGTTGTTCATTCTGTAGGAGTAAGAGAGACTAATCGATAACAAAGCAGCACAGATGGCAGCAACTCGTATCAAGACACTGGAGCGTGTTCGAAGTAGTAGTGGCGTGGTTCATTTGTCTGCCTACAATCGCCGAACATCTACTTTCTTCGGACACTACTGCCAAGGTCAACGACGCGGAGAGCGGTGAGGGAGATCATTTATATTAGATATCAGCTAAAGAGCTGACTGAATTTATAGTGACCAAGTTGAAGACCTGTCATATATCGTTTGAACTCATTCGAAGCACTGGAGAGCGCATATGAGAATGATGAACAGCCACCATCACTCCCATGTGTGTCGCTCAAGGGTGCATTCGAGCTTTTCAGTACTTGCAGAGGTCCAAGTGTAGCGCGATGATGAAGAACAGATTAAGTAAACCAGTGAGTATAGATGAATATCATTGGCAAGGGCATTGCTGAGAGTGACAACATCTGGTGCAGATGGCTACATTTGGTGGGAAAAATATTGAAGTGACGGCTCGACATGGGTTAAGTATTCAGCAATCGAGGACGAGCAAACACATGATTTTCAAAAGAATTGTTCTCGTACATTACCATTAATTTCTTCTTCTCTCTAGAATAATTAAACACATCCACAGCAATAGCAGCAAAAAAGAGAAAGCAACATAAAGAAACTAAACCTAATAAAGCTAACAACTAAGTTCCCCATGCCGACAATCCATTCAGATTGCCTTGGACCGAGGGCGATCAATGTTGATCAGTAGATCAAGTGACGAGCCCAGTCATTGATTCCCAAAGGTAGTTGGATAGGTGAGAGATTCCGTCCAGTAATAAAGAGCAAAGAACAAGACTGGTCAATTTTCCAATCAGACTGCAACCACGACATTCTTTGCATCCGCGGATGGCCCTGGAGATGAAACACTGACTTTATTCACGTGTGTTGAACACGCGACGATCATACAGTCAGCTGTGGCCGACACATCAGATGGTGAAGACGACATGTCGACCAGATCAAAACTAACTGGCAAATCAAATGAGTCTTTGGCATATGGCAGTTCGTTGGTTTCATCGGAGTCGCTATCATCTCCAAGAATGCAATCATCAGCGTAGTCAATGGCCAACTGCAAAATCACAAAGGAAAACAGCAATGTCAGCATTCGCCTTCATGAACTAGCAATCACCATGTATCAAACATCGTACCTGCTCGTATCTGCGTGTATCATAGGAATCCATCTCTTCCATCGCAAAGCGGACTTCCGCCTCGACAGACACGTTCTGAGAGCTATAATAATAGTCTTGCTCACTATCTTCACCTTCCAGGCACATGAGCACGTCATCATTGTCTTGTTGTACCAACAACATCTCATCGTCGTCATCTCGGTCCAGCTCCATCACAGGTACTTCACCGAGTCCATATTGGTGTAAGAGGTCATACTCATTAGATTCCCACCGCTCGCGGTTGATCCGAATGGTTTCTCGTTCTACGTGGCTAATAATGGAAATGGAATGACCAGCAGCTTCCAAGATATCTAGTCGCTCTTCCGGTTCCAAGTAGCCATGTTCCATATATACCTGACGGTCTACACGTCTGCAAGACAGCACAATTCAAAGCATCAGTTTACGCCGAGATCTACTGATAAGTTCCAGTACAATCACTTACTGTAAGAGCCGTTCGCCTTCATATGAATCTAATCTGCGGCGTGTTCGTCTCCGAACATTTGTTGACATACCAATCTATAAATCACAGCAAAATCCCTGTGTCAGTTCATCAACGAGCTAATCAACCTGTCATACGGTAGAATAACCTACCGGTACGCCGTCAGACGACACCGTCGCCGTCCACACAGTTGGTTCAAATTCAATCACTTCAGCCTCATCAAAAGTGACCGTTCTTTTCTTTGTATCGTGTTGCTCGACTGGTTTGACTTCTGTGACGCTTTTGGTTTCTGTTTTTTCCTTTTCTACTGTGACAACTTGGTTCTCTATTCGCTCTGCATCGATATTTTCTTTATTCTTCTCCATTGTCTTTAGCTCCACAATACTCGGTTGTTCTGGATTTGTGACTTGATCTTGAGCCATACTTTTCGTTTTATTAATTGTCGATAGATACTTTTACGACTTGACGAGCAATACCCGCAATGTATAGAATTACAACAATCCTTCTTCACAACCAGCGAAAATTAGAGCTTCCGCTTCGTTCACCCGTCTCTTCCCCTCAGTTTTCTTCTTTTCCCACACGATAACGCAACAAATGCTAAAGTCGTCCGCTGCTGTGCGCTTCTTGATAACGTCCGACGAACAGCTCGCGTTCCTCGTTTCCTCCTCTTCTCCACACGCGCTTGTGCGAGTTTTACAGCAAAAACAAATGTGCCAGTGAGGGGCGAGAGAAGAAACCAATTGGATAATATGAAAAACCTCGTTTCTATACGACCATAGTCACTACAAGATAGTCGTCGAAAAACCTCAAAACAGGGTCCTGTTCTCGCTCTATTTCTCTGACAACTTTTTTCTTCTAATAGATGTACGCTCTAGAGATATAAGGATGATATGATTGGTAGAAATATATCAAATAACGAAAAAAAAGAATTCAGAGAGGGTAGGGGAAATTTAAAATAGTAAGAAAACGCTTTTATCCCCACAAATTTGCTTTAGACACTAGCACATCGCTCCAGAAGAAAAAAATCAACTGCGGAAAACGTAAAATTTCGTTTTCTGCAGTTGATTTTCTTTCGTGTTTTTGGTGGCACCAATAATTTCTCCGTCTATGGATGAGGAGATCACTGTCTCAAAATTCTTTCACACCTCCTCACACCTCACTTCACCGAGGCGGTATAGCCTGTGCAGCGTAGCATCATGAACTCCTGGGAACTATGTATGGTGAATGATCACATGGTTTGACGAGTTTGCAAAAAAAAAACAACAGAAGGCGAGCAAAATGGATCGATAACCGACACACTCTCTCTCTGTACCCATGTGCCCCTGTCCCTTGTAAAAATGGATCCGACTTCCATCGCCGAACCGAACGACTGGTAAAAGAATTTAAATCGACTCATTAGTGCACAGCACCATGCTCTATCTTCACCAATATTCCATATAAATCCACTACATCGTATAATTCGGCTTCGATTAAGCCTTGGAGACTGCTGGATCCAATTGACAAACGAAAATGGCATCCGAGAGCACATAGTAAGGCTGTTGCAGGTCTCCTCGGCATAAATACGGCACACGACTGAACTGAAGTACCTTGAAGCCCGCAGGTTCCAAGACATTCCGTACTAGTACATTCGCGGCTGCTTCGAATGAAGCACCTTCACGGCATAAGCCACCGTTCATGGGTAGGAGCTCTGATGGGGCGACACGCTTCGTGCCAACTTCCACAAATGCACCAAATGGAAGTACCACCGCCATAATGAAGATACCCTACCAATACAGAACATGTATAAAATTTCAGTTTCGTGATCATCAATTGTTGTCCCACCAATTTAACTTACATGCTGAGGATGAAGCATCTCTCGAATCTGGCGTAAGATAGTTAGTGGTTTATCCGCTCGATCCAGGACGTTCATCAAGCTACAATACCCAAAAGAAAAACAAATCCAAATGATGGCGATTTCTTCCTAATTGAACAAGTAGTACGTGCACACCTGATGATATGGTACGGATGTCGTTCACGAATGAACGAGTGGTCGAGGTCGTACGTTTGTACGCAATTGTAGCCACGGTTGTTGAGGTGCTTCACCATCGGAGGCGAAACTTCGGTTGATGTGACCTCGTCCACGAAAGAAGCAAGTGACTCCGTGACATTTCCATCACCAGCGCCAATGTCAAGCAGTGACGTCCCAGTCTGATGATCGTGCTGCAGGAGCTTCCGAAGCTGCGCGCGTGAAAGCACAAACATTTGACCACCTAGATATGAAAAGACCACAATCGCATCATTGCCTATGATAATCTGTTAGGTAGTGTATTTGAAATTGCAACGTACGGCCCAAGATCCCATTCGCATCCGTTAACGAATAGAACATGCCCAGAATGGTCGACGCAAACGATTCCCAGATTCCTCCACCTGTACAGCTCTTTTTCATCCCATCAATAGTCATAAACACGCAACAGCAATGGTTACTAAAGAAATAAACGATTCACGCAAAGAAATGCATGAACGGTGGAAACTTTCTTACATCCAGGAACGCTTGCGTTTCTTCATCGCAGTCCAGTTGCAGAAATGCACGTTGCAAAGCGGGATCCCTAATATACATAAAACCGCCTCAAATTCATAAATATCACTTTCTAACCGCAATTTACAAATCAGCCACATATGGGCACGTACAGGCGCTTTGGATTGACATGGTAGTCTAACGCTGGCCCATGCAGCGGCTGCCGCGCACGGCGCGAAGCTTCTCGCACCCAGCTCTTCATTCTTCACAGACAAATATAAGGTATACATACTTGTACATTATTTATCCGGTATTTACTTTACTTTTTTGTATAAGTGTATATTAATATCCGGAAAACAAAGGCTGCATTAGTATTTTAGTTATAGGGCACTGTGAACCTCACAAGTCAATGTCGATCTCATTGGGATCTCCAACCTTCGCTGCCTGCTGCTCAGTTGCTTCCGTTGTAGAACTACCTTGCTCTTTATCGAACGATTCGACTGTAGTTTCCACTAAATTATCACCACTATCTTCTTCGTCGTCCAAGTCAATTTCGTTTGGATCTTCAACGGGGACGCTAGTGGTCCCAGCAAACGGAGCTGTGACCACATGAGGTAGCTTTAGCAATTCTAAGAGCATGTCGGTTTGTGGATTTCCCGCGAGTGCATTGCCATTCCATGGAGACAATTGCTGCTCTTCTTCACCAAACGCGGGGGCTGTCTTGACGAAATCGGTGATCCATTCCCCTTCCTCTTTGTCTAATTTCTTCTCAGCAATGTATTCACGTAACCGAGCTTGCACCCATTCGATATCAGTTGTTTCGATCTGCATCTCATTCTCGGGGACTCGTGACGCATATTTACTTGATGATGCCAAATGATGGGTCGCACGCAGGATTGCGAGCCATTCCAAGTCAAACATAATCTTCAGCGGTTTTGATTGCTTCTCATCTTCATCGTGCGCTGCACTGGTTGTTGATGCTGTTGACGATGATGGAGGTATATCAAGCACTTGAAAGAACTCTCGACGTGGCAAGCACTTGTCCAATGCCAGAAACTTCGTCGATTCCTGTTGTGGTGCTGGCTGCGGTGTCATCCCTGATTGTTCTGCATTCTCTGATGCTTGTTGGATATTATCCTCGTTTGTTCGAGGTGGATGCCATACAATCGCTGCAAACTTGACATGTAAATGAGCAGCAAACCAATATTGCGGTCGTAACTGGAACAACAGGAATTCTCCTGCTGGACTACCGAGCGAATTTGCCTGTATCTCCTGCTGGAAGAATGGTTTACGTCTCAGCAGCGTCTGCACATCCCCATACTGCTCAATACCTCGTGGCCAATCATGCGACAAGAACGTGCTGAGCTTCCTATGATCACGCTGTTGCAGGTGAGACAATTGAAACACTTCCAGCTCACGCACGTGGTAGATGCTGCGCATTGTACTGTTATCAAACGGTGGCTTCTCAAACCGGCCAGACGTGTAATCTTGCTGCTTGTAGATACCTGAGAGCCCAGCGATGCGCAAGCCACCGACATTGATGACGCCCGCTGCTCCAAGGTAAAAGATATTGGGCGCAACCCATCCACCGTAATGCAGCTCCTGCAGATAGTTCGATGCCTCATGGTTGCCACCGATAAACACTGTGAGCACTGGAGCAGTCTTTTCTTGCTTATAATATTGGTGGAAGGAATGCATCGCTCGGTATTTCGGTGGACATGCCAGCGTTGCGAGGTCCTGTGTGTTGCGCATGCACTCAAAGTCACCACAACAGAGCAGCAGATCGATGGGATTCGAAGGGTCCATCTCATTGATGAAGTTCACCGTCGCATAGATGTCGTCCAGCATGCCATGCGCACACCCGACGATGGCCACACGCACCATGTTCCTTGGTTGGCAGGTCCTGTATCTGTGTTATTGATGATGACATAAAATATAATACCCCATGAGTTTTTATTTAGTTATCCAAAATCAGTACATTGAACAGGCTTCCAATGCGACTGTCCTGCTTCAGGAAGATTCTAAATCCATCGTTGTGTATTAGAGTTACTTGAGCAATCCTCTCTCTCTTCGCATTGAATCAACTTCACATATAGACATGCTACTTGCACAAAATCCATTCACGGAGATAATAACGCCATTTTTCTCATTTTATGCACCTGTGACGATTTAGTATCTGGTAGCTCCAAGTAATCTGAGCAGCGAGTGCACATTGGTGATCAGGAGAGAGTCGCATGTCAGAACCAGTTGAGCTCTTCACAGATCTATTCATTTTACTTAATGGAGCTAGTCGGATCCTGGAATTGTCATATATTCTTTGCATATCCGTGTTGTACACGTCCTTACCGCAAATTACATATGGCGCAGGAACCTGTAACCAGATTTTGTTCCCATCTCATTGGAGTAAGGGGTCTGCTAATTACTCAACCAGAAGGGTTTGCTGTCTCTCTTGGTTAGGGGGTATCGAAGCAACTCAAGCAGAGACCGTTAGGAAGTAGGGGCATATAACGGAATCAGAAGGTGAGTATGCCGAGCATTAGCTTATCCGAGAGCCTGTTCCGACCTCTTTTTTCTGTGGTTAGGTACATTCCAATCAATCACTACATAAAATCATGAAGTTGGCAGCCACATTTCCATAGAAAACCAAGTATACGAACTTGAAGTTGATTGAAGTAACAGGAAATAGGGGAGGGGGAAATCGTTCTCCCCCTATCGCTCTGACTGGATTTCCTTGTTTTTATTGGTGGGTTTCAAGCAACGCTGCATCACCATGGACCAATGAGATTGCGTTGATTTAAATTAGAAACAAAGCAGCCCATGCAACAGATATTTCTGCGTTTTTTGTGGTATCGACACCTTCGAGACAAGCACACGAGGAGCTCAAACGCGAATTTGCAGCCGACATCACAAGCAATCGAGCACAAGAAACTAAACAAGGATAGACATTCTGAAGCAAATGACGATGGTCTCTTCTCCAATGGCTTCCACGTTGGACGTCAATGCACCGCCATTTTATCCATCCATGATGTGGTATCCAGCCGTTACTGACGATTACTATGCCGACCATCCCCATTCCCCGGGCAAGGAAGGTTTTGTGATTGCCGATACGTACTCCATGCCGCATGAAGTGCCTGATGAAGAGCTCTTTGACCCGAAATTCCATCCGATGTCACCCGAGGAATTGTTGGAATTGGAACAGGTCGATGAAATCAACGAATTGCTGGCAGAACTGGATGTAATGGAAACCCATCAGGAGTTGCATCACAAACTGACTCAAAAGACCCGAGAACTGCGATCGAATTCGGATGTGGATGTTGAGATTCAAAACTTGATGAGTAAGGCTTCAAAGACGAAGAAGAATCACAATCATGTTATGACCAAGAATGTGCGTGTGCCGAGCAAGAAGATGCAATACCACATGAAGCGCAACGCGTTTTCACCATTGCAACAACCTCGCGCAGTGAACTAGTTTCCTTGAATGTCGTGGTTTGTTAGGCACAAGACACAGTTTTGATTGCTACCTCTCTTATCAGAGGTGGATGAAAAGTGAAGCGGAGCGAGGAGGAGAGAAAAGTGAGAGTTAACTCTGTCCTGCAAATGAAGAAGAAGAAAAATTTGAAAGTAAGCTCCATCTGCGAAACGTACAAGAAAAAAGAGAGAATACGCAAGTCGCTGACTCATGCTCAAGCAGCCGCATCCCGAGATCTATCTGGAGAGAAAGATGCATTTTGGTGTATTGGCAGGTCGCTCTGGGTAAGAGGAAATTAAATAGTCATCGTGTGATTACCAAACGAGAAAAAAAAAGAATCGCCGATAGTAGTAGTAGTAATAGGAAAATAGGAATAGCAGGCAGAGGGAGAGAAAAGATATACAAGAAGAATTACGAACAAACAAACGGGCAATTGAACAAGAAATTCAAGCGACTTCACCATGGGAATATGAGGAAAAATGTAAATAAGCACGATGGCTGACCAATGTAAGAATAGCTATAAAAACAACTAATGTAAGATGGAGACGATTTTTCAATGAAGCAGCCCCATACGAAGCATTCTGTTGCCTTGCAACTCTTGGGGTTTGTCGAAGATTCTAACACTGTCTCTGTTAGGATATATAACTGCAATAAACATTGATATAAATTCTAACAAATTTTGTTATGAAATCATGCGATGATTGGTCAAAAAGGGACTGTTTGATCAATGGTGCTGCACCAATGAAAGAAACGTCGCAAGCTCAAGGCAAGACGAGAAGCTACCGATTGATTGAGCATCATGGCTCCAACGAAGCGGCTGAATTTAAACAACGCTCAGGACAATGGATCGTCCACTGCTTCCTCTTCGTCTGAAGATGAAGGTGAACACACGGTTCACCAGCAAGAAAGTGAGGAGTCTCAGTCCGAAGACGAGTCCGATGAGTAAGTTTGTGCCACTGCACGATAATGTTTGCTATTCGACAGTAATGTGAAATGCGGTTAGTTACTGATCGTAATTGATTTATGCAGCGAGTTTGAGATTCCTCCTGGTTTTGAGAGCGTGAAAGGCAGCTCTGCAATCACACGAGAAACGGTACTATCAGAAGACAAAGAACTATGGCTATTCAAATTGCCCAAACATGTACGTGTGCTACCTCTTCAAACAGGCGAATAAGAATCACGTTATTGATAGTTCTCTTCATTGTCTGTACGTTTGTAATAGATGGATGCATCTGCGCTAGCGAATATATCGTTCAAAGTGGACAAGAAGGTTACGCCCGGCGATGTTGTTACACATATTACTCGTGACGAGAAGAAATATCAATTGCAACATGAAGACGCTTTACTCACCAACCAGTTGGTGAATGCGTTCCCAACTGCATCGGACCGTAAGAAATTTGCATTGGCAAAGCCATTTGCGCGGTGTTTTTCACTCGTAGAAGATAGAACGAGCAGTCCTACTGAGTTGAAGAAGCGAGAGGTAGCAAAAGAACCTGCAGCATCCAAGGAGAAGACAAAGCATCGGAGCAGTAGTGAGAAGGATCGAAGCCAATCGAAGCACAAGAAAGCTAAGCACAAAAAGTAGAAATAATAGAAAGCACTCGATTTTTGTTCATGGTTATTTGCACACTTACTTGATTTTTATACGTTTTATCTTCGCTTTCTGCGTGTGTGTGTGCTTGACTTGCTTTCATGTCTAAAAGAGCAATAATGGCTCATCCGTTGTTTCCTGTTTCTTGGTGTTCTTGTCCTTGCTTCGCTTGTCCTTTTTGGAGCTTTTCTTTTCCTTCAGGCTGCTGGTGTCTTCGTGTTTTGTTGAACGTGATTTGGTGCTGCTCCCATTGTGTCGTTGCTTCGAAGAGCTACTGCTCTTCTTCTTCGAATGGTGGCGGTCACGGTCACCGACTTCGCCCTCACCTTCAGCTGAGCTTATGTTCTCATAGACATTTTCTTTAGATTCTCTCGACCGGGACGACTTTTTCTTTTTCTGCGCGCTATCGTCGTCGTGTCTCGACTTGGGTTTTGACTTTGAAGACGAATATTTTTTGCCATTACGTTCTTCTCGGCTAGATGACTTCGACTTCTTCTTCTTGCTCTTTTTGTCAGATTGCTCGGTATCCATTCTTGTTTGTCGATGGTATAAATGTTCATCTGGGATCTTCTCATTTACTCCTAGTGGGATACTCAAATCAACAGCCGACAAGTCCATATCCTACATTGGGAAAGGATGCGAGTATTAGACAACTGTATCTTATACCTTCATTAAATATGATAGAGTCCCATACCTCGTCTATTAATGATTTCTTCTTCAATCGGCGACGATCTTCATCACTTGAACGTGCACCATCAGGCATAAGTTCGTCCTCCAGGATAGCGCGGGACTTTTTGGATTTCTGTTTGCAATAAAACAGTCTCAGTTCCGCAGTTCCTCATGTCCACTGCATATAAAGTCCAATCCAATCGTACCTTCGATTCTCTTTTCTTCTTCTTCTTGTTCGTGTCTAGAGCATTCATGATCTCCGCAAATCCCTGCAAGTTAATAGGCAAAACAAGATTAGAGACAACAGTCAAAGCGATTGAAATCACAAGTGGTACATACTCCATGACTGACGGTTTCATTGCTGTTGTTGGCATTTGCAGATAAATAGAAAGGGTCCGTACGCAAGCGCTCCTTTTCGCGCGCAAGTCTTCGCTCGGTCTCCTCTCTATCGTTCTCCGATTCAGATGAAGATGAGGAGCTATCATCATATCTATCAATAGAACCTTTCCGGTTCTTGGATGACTTCCGTGGTGGAGACTGGTCAAATCCATCATAGCTACTATGCGACTGCTGGACAAATGACACTTCCAGATCATCGTCATGAGAGAACGCAGAAACATCCCCGCCAGATTCCAAAAATGAAGCTTCTGTCGAACTCAATGGTTCATCCAAATCAAGACCAGCAGGCAAAGGCACTTTACGCTGCGCCTTCGCACCAACTGGAGCGAGACGCTCCACAAAATAGGAATTCAAGATCCTCAAACGTGTATCTGCATTCAAAGATGCGTTCGCATCAAACGCACGCGAAGCACGCTCCTCAGGAGAGAGAGCACCCAAGCCCATTCCCAATGACATCAAAATTTGTTGCAATGACACAGCTCGCTCCTGGACTTCAATGTGTTCACTCTGAATAAAGGCTGGCAATCGTTCAAGTACCATCTCCGTGAGTTTTTCGACCGATTGTTCGTCGCATTTTTCAGCCAGAGCTGTGATAAATTTCAGCAGGGCTTGAATATACACAGTCTGAACGTGCGCTGGCAAACTGGTTGTACGAGGTTGTAGCATTTCGTCCGCCAAGTCCTCGATCCGCGCCAGTTTTTCCTCTTCCGAATCAAGCTCCGCATCTTCGTCATCATCATCTTCTTCGTCATCCACATCTTCCAGGTATTCCATCACATACTCGCCCGTGATCCACGCTGCCGCATAATACACTTCACACAACGTCGATGCGCCAGGACCACTTAGTGCATCTTTTTCCATTAGCAAGTCAATCATATTCTCGACCATGACACTGCGCACACTCTTCACACGCACAGCAATATCCACGAGTTGCCGTGCTACTTCTACACCATGCGATTTTGTGCGTACATTGTCACCCTTCACGCCAGCGATATTGTTTCCGATTGATGAGAACGGCGATGAACCATCGATCATCGCGGACGAATTTCCAGGTACACGTGCGAGTTGCACGAGCACGTGGATATACCAGTCAAAGTCATGAATGTTTTCGTATTTGTTGACTGAGCAGACATGCAGGATACGCGTGATAAGCTCCTGGCGGTATGTGCCATCGGCGGAGAGTGTTTGTCGCATCAGTTCACGGATAATCTGCGCAGCATTATCTGGATTCACCATCCCAGCCAGCAATTCCAGTGCACGCATGCGAATGGTGATATCATCGACCGACAAGCATTCCACGATCAACGCTTGGTGCTCCGTGATCACATAAGGATGCGAGAGCATCAAATTACTCAGTCCCACCAATCCTAAGTAGCGTAGATTCTGATCGGGATCTTCAATGTAGCGTCGAAGATGATCATTACAGAGCCGTACGACTGCTGGAACATTCCTTGGCTGCGCACCGTCGCTTTTCTTGGTATACAACAACGCTGTCGTGACTGTACTGATGCATTCATATAAAAGCGATTTTGCTGGAGTGTTTTGAATCACCGTCGCGAGCGGATCAAGCAATTTTCGCGCCAGCCGCGGCTCTTCCGGCACCAAACTTGCCAGCAACTTCACGACCTTGATCAGCATCCAGTTGTTCGACGAAGTCGTCAGTAACCGGAAGAATTGAGGTGCCAATCCTAAGTAATTCTTTGGTTTTTTATTGGCCAATTCGCAGATAACGTTAACAGCGCAAGACACGACCGACACATCAGGTTCTTCCATGCGTTCCTTCAGCTTGTCAAACGTCAAGCGCAACCCCTGTGGGTATCGGAGAAACAGTTTGTAGAGTACCAGCGTGGATTTCTTGCGCACGTAGACCTTGGGACTATGCATCATCGCGACGACATCGCCCAAAAGATCTCGCGCGAGATCGGCTGTGACGATATTCGACAATACGTTGATCGCTAAACCAACTTCGTATTCATTGATGCTACCAAACTCTTTTTTCAGCAAATTCGTGCAGAGCAACACGACATCCGTGGTCTGTGTGAAGCTCTGACAAGCCGCCGTATATCCAATGCGTTTGTGCGCGAACCGCTCGTAGCTCATGACTTCGACGACATGAAACGCCGCCCAGCACATATCGTAGCCTAACATGTGTAGGTACGTGAGCTTACGCACAGCCTGCGCCTTCACGAACGGGTCTGTGCTTTTTAATTCGGTCTTGATCTCTTGCATCGCTTGTGAAATGTACACATTTACGTCGCCCTTCGCCGAGCGAATGCCCTTCACGAGGTCTTGCAGATTTTTCTCAAACATAGTAGATCAAGATGTGTCAACTGCAGAAGGATAAAGGAGGGGAGACAGAAGGCGGAAGGTGGAGAGGAGCAGGGGAGATACACCAAAGATGTTGGAAGTAGACTATCACACAAGAGACGTCGCAATCGTTCGTCTGGGTTGTCCACAGAGACGCGCTTGAGCTTTGCTCTCACCAGCGCACCCTTGCTTTCTTTTTTCTGGTTGGGGGTGGCAGCGTGAGTTGATGAACTTGTCAAAAAAAAGCGAAAGAAAATGCACAACGTAAAAAAAATCGGAAATTTATTTTCGGATATGTTCTGTCTTTCCGGGTTTTAAAAATGGGTTTAATTGGTAACCCGGACCACCCATGGTTTCTGTATATTTTCATATTCTCCCGGGATCTCCCAACAAAATTTGATTTGGGCAATAATGGTTTTCCCTCTCATCGATATCTAAGGAGTGGGAGAGTAGGAACCAACAAGAAGCAGAGCAGACTACATATGAACATAGTAAGCAGTTACATCAAACGATATGATAACAGAGATGTCAGCGTATGAACCACCTGCTAGACATGTTAAAGTACAACGCAGCACTACTTGTATGTACATAAAATAAGGATAATGAATGACTAAATGTTGGTACGAAACACTCATGTATGATATAACTACTGCCAAAAACACAGAAATCCCATTTTTTTTATCTTTAGTCTCTGGGAGTTATCTCCCGTGGGATATATAAAACGGGCCTTAAAATGGGTATGGGGTGGGAATTTTCTGATTAACTCGGGTCTAAATTCGTGAAATTTTTCACCATTTTTTACAAGGGCGGAAAATAAGGTGACGGTGGAAATCTTTCTAAAAAAGCGGAGAAGATTATCGACGAGTGGCCCACGTGGCGAAGACACAAGCAAAGAACGAAGCAGACCTGATACGCTTTTTGTGTCATTTGTGTGGTAGATTGATGATGTCAATGCTGCAAGGAGGAGCCGGAGCTATGGTGCAATTTCACGCTTCTTTGTTGACTTGTGAACACTATGTAAGGATATTCACTATCACAAATTCACAGCAATTCGGTGAGGTAAATCGATGAAGTAATAGTATCGATACAACTATCGCATTTGGATCGATATTACTGGCGCTGTGTTTTTTTCTATGCCTGAAGGGGGTAGTAATTCGTGATTGTGGCAGAGTGCACGGATATCGGCAGATAAGATCGATTTCGACTTTGCATTGTATAGTACGAATATGAATGTAAAGTAATTCTTCGTTTGTCATCCAATTAACAATTCGAGTATAATCATCAACACGTTCACGAGAATCAAAGGGACTAAAACATGCATAAACACAAGTAGATACAAAATGCGAATTGGTCAGAGGAGTAACCGTATCCATCATCATAGAATTGTAAGGCATACCTCTCAAATACTGAACTGCAATCAAAAATCCAATCACTTGGTTCTTGATCGTCATCCCCTGGGACGAATCCACCTTGTGCCAGCCATCTATAATTTGTGACACCAACAGCACACTCCCGATGAGTTCCTCTGAGGTTACTCATCAGCTTCCACTCGCATCGGCCATCATCGACAAACGCAAAGATACAGAAGCGTAAAAAGAGCCGTAGAGGATCAGAAAACATTTGGTAACGTACATTGACGAAGAAAGCGCTTCTCATGCAGTATGCACACTGCATTCGTGAGTAGCAAACTCGTCAAGAAGAAGTCCCAAATCACGCCCATAAGTTGTAGCTTCTCGTTCTTTGGTGCTTTCCTTTGCTAATAGACCACAAGGGATTTCAATCACACCACTTACCTCGTTTAAGTAATCATCAGGTAGAAACCTGGTGCATAATTTTGATCTATTTCAACTTTAACGCATTGTTTCTGTACATTGATCTAAACAAAAAATGTTCCGACCGACCGACAAAATTTAATATTGAAAAATATATGATCATAGAACGTCATCAATGCTTAAATGTTTACCAACCGTCCGACCACATTTAGTCTTGGGTTTTGTATAGAGAGTGCTGCCATCTGGCTACCCAAAGTCGTCCAATACAGACGCTCTTCATATCGCTTCTGTAAGGATTGAAGACTTTTTATATCTTGACGTCCCTGGTTCAAATCCCACAAGTTCATAATTTTGCATATCAAGCTACATATCTGATATTGTTATGATTTCTACATTTACGAAAGCGTAATTATTGTATTTACGAAAGTGTAATTACTATATTTACGAAAACGTAATTACTAATTTACGAAAGCGTAATTACGAGGTAATCATTGCATGTTTATGTGTAAGGAAGAATGGTTGGTTCTTAGGCCAATAAGAAAATGAATGGTTAGAAAGAAAGAGAGTAGTGCAAGCTAAAACAATAATCTCACTTTTCAATTTACCTTCAAACACTCAAGTTCCTTACAGCTTCAATATCGTGGTTGTAAATGGCCGAAATGGAACTGATTATCACCGCTGAGCAGGAAGGCGAAGCATTTATCGCCTTCTCATTTCCCATTACGCGATCCCATAGCGCGGCAACCAAGCTCAATAATAGACAACATATTGCATTTTGTTCCTTCTCCAACTAGCATCGACCACACTCTCCACAAACCAACTATGAAGCAAAACACTTGCCCATCCAAGATGCTGCCTTATGTGGAAGTCATAGCGGAGCTCCCACACGATGGTGGTGCCTATACACAAGGTCTCCTCGTTGTGAAACGAGGCGAAGAAAAGTTCTTTATCGAATCCACGGGACAATACGGTGGATCTACCATCCGCAAGGTCGACATCGACACGGGCAAAGTACTCGCCAAGTACGATTTACCCGAGGAATACTGGGGCGAAGGCGTGACGCTCGGCCCCAATGGCGAATTCGTGCTGATTACGTACAAAACCCGTAAAGGGTTCATATTTCGGCTGGAGGAAAATGGCATATTTACGCTCGTGCGCACGTTTCCGTTTGAGTCTACGGCTGAATCCTCGTATAAGGTTCCCCTTTTTATTAGTATTTTGATTGGGCAAAATTCATCTACAACTGGTGGTCCAGGGTAATTTTAATTATTGAATTTTATTCACTTTGTATTATCATGTTTCCAACTCAAAGCTCTTTGTATCACCTTTTTTCAAATGAAGAAGCTTGCCGAAATTTTTTGGTCTCAGAGGGAGTATTCTATAATGCCAGCATTTGTCCAGAATGCAATTCAGATGTGACATTATCTGGAAAATCGTATCAATGCAAACGAAAAGCCTGTCGAAAGAAAATATCGCTTTATCGAGAAACAATTTTCGCAAACAGCAGGATTCCATGCAACAATATTCTACACATGGCATATCTCTGGTTGTCTGGATGCTCGCACAAAACAATTGTGCTGATGACAGGACATTCAAAACAAGCAGTTACCAACTTTATTGCTGCTTTTCAAGACCTTGTTGGATGTGCAATTGATTCAGACGATACGGTTGTTGGAGGTGAAAATGTGGTTGTGGAAATCGATGAATCCAAATTTGGAAAACGTAAGTACAATAAAGGCCATCGTGTTG
>BCKE01000001.1:279340-335784 GCA_001600495.1 Pilasporangium apinafurcum
AGGAACAAAACTGCGGAAATGAGATGACACTACAAAAATCTTCATATCTTCTCAAGTATGTACAGTATATTTTAATGTATTATATCGTTGGATAGCTAAGATAAATATCGGTCTAATGAAGTTAGTTTCATGTAGATTGATACAGTAGATCGTGAGATATATAGCTTTAAACTGAAAAGTGCCAAACATTTCCGCAGTTTTGTTCGTCACTGTATAGCCAGAAACACTCTCTATATATAAGGGAATTATACTGAGGAACGGGTATAAATACAACTACCCTCCTCCAATTCCTGCTAAAAATAACACTAGAACCTTCACTTACCTCTTGGCCTCTCCAATGTCTTATGCGAACAACAATCAGAATAATTCCTGATGTGCTATCCCATAGACGTGAGGAGGAGACTTGATCCACTTGTGCACTTGATGGCAAATCACACACTGTGTATTATAAAAGACTTAGGACCACCAAAGCAATTCCTCCCTGCTGTGCTACTGGCTCTTACCTCTCTTATATACAATTAAAAGAATTGATACAATTCACTAGTGCAATTAAATGAATCGATTTGGTCTAAATATGGTCAAAGTATCCATATTTCCGTAAATAAACCAAATACGAGACACTTGGGTCCAAAAATTGGCCATTTCAGACAAGCCCATAGCTGTAGTGCATGTTCACAGTATCGCATCAAATCACGTGCTTGTTCTTCATGTAGTAGTGCTTGACAAAGTCGTCAGAAGTATCTTCATACGATTTACTTTATCACACCATTCTAATACATTAAGAGCGGAAATAGTCAGAAATACATAGTTGCATGTTATACAGATGTAAAGGAAAAAAGATGGTCGTAATCAGATTAGAAAAACATGCATTCAAAGAAAGCTTAGAGATAGTGCAAGCGAGCTAAGTCCTCCATCTAATGCACTTTTCATTTTGTCATCAAGTCGCCACCTCCGCCCACCAACCTCCAAGTTCTTTTTATTTTAAACCAATCGAAACCATTCAAGTATAATTTCAACCAATCAGAGACTGTGAAAGTTCCAGAACGTCACAATTTATCACCCATGTTAAGACTTTCTAACCAATACAAATATATTATAAGGTCAGTAAAGGTATGTTATAGTTACTGTAGGACCAGGATATGTGAATAATTCGGTTCAAAGAAAGCAAAATGGACGCACCAATCGATGAGAACACGAAGCAAACGGTGCAGAAAATCCCGCTCTTGGTTACGCGTGCGGGTCCACGCGATGGTGAAAATTGGACCAAACGCTTGAAGGAGGAGTATCTCGCGCTCATTCAGGTTCAACAGCGTATTTTGCAGCATATTTGAGTCGTTTAAAAGAATAGTTCGATGTTTTCATGGTTGCTTGTGATCATTTATAGTATGTGAAAATGAACAAAGAGGCCGACAACGACTGGTTTACGATTGAGTCCAATAAGGCTGGCACGAGGTTGGTGTTTCTTCATATTTACTGCTCAACTTGGCGTTTCTGTTGCTAGAATGATAGACCAATGTTTAACACAAACCCGGTCATCCTTGTCTGGTTTAGATGGAATGGCAAGTGCTGGTCATTTTATAATGGCTTGCGTTATGAGTTTGATCTGGAATTCGAAGTAAAGCACCATCTCTCTGTTGCTGTAGACCCATATCTCGCAATGTTCGTGATGATGTAAAGAATGATGGTTGCATGTAGATTCCTGCCACATACCCAGTCTCAAACCCTGAACTTTGCATCCCAGAGTTGGAAGGGAAAACGTCCAAGATGTACAGGTATGTGTGTGGTTGTTAATTACAAAGTCTCATCTACCTCGTCGTATCTAGCGTCCTCAACGCTCTTTGCTTTCTGCGTGCACTGAGATGATGTAGAGGTGGGAAGATTTGTTTGACCATTCACTTTGCTCCATTGTGGCAAAAGAACGTGCCTCGCTTCGGTATCGCTCATGCATTAGCTCTCGGAGTATGTGCACCTCTTGTAACTTATCACTGAGTGAATTTATTTTGAACTAACGCTACCATCACGACTATTGTTGCCCGTGTTGCAGTTGGCCCCGTGGTTAGCCGCCGAAGTACCAGATCTTGTGGAGCGTGGAGTCATTACGCCTGTATAGTTCTCATGATGGGGGTGGAAATGGCAGATGAAAGGAACTTTCAAGCATTTTAATTGGTGACGAAAGATCCCAATAAATAGCGTTGCGTGTGAGCGGTTTCTGATAATTTTTTAAGGTTGCTTTGTCACATTATCCCTTCAATTCTAATCGTTTCAAAACATTCAAGGCAATCGACATGCGAAGGAGGAACAAAGAATTCGCAGCGTGTTGAAGTGCGTTTAAATATCTTCCAGTGGATTCTTTAACGTTTTTGGTTTGATTCTCCTACTCACTCGTAACTATATTCTCAGGAACCGACTTTTTGATGTCTCGTCAGCGATCCAATCGTATTCTTTTGATTTTTTCTCTCTTCTTTCTTTGGGACTCTACTCATAACGGAGTACATTGATGCCTTCGACAAGAGCTCCCTTATGGGAGCAAGGAAAGCAGACGATGAGGAGACATCAATGTCGGTGAGAGGACTGGAATCATTCCTGCTGCTGGTGTGGGAGGAGAAGGAAAAGTTCTAGCGTTCTGAGCAGCATTGAATGTCCCCAATTTTGTATGAGCACAGCAATATCCGGACCGTTGAGCCCATTTTGGACAACCATAGTAGTCACAACGTTTGCCTCCGCCATGGGAACGACACAGACGATTTTGATGTGCGTTCTTAGTGCATCCACCGACATTGCATTGGCGTCCACCTCCATGAGATTTACACAGTCCTCTTGTTTGAGCAAACTTGGAGCAACCATCTTGCTTGCACCGTGAGCCGCCTCCATGTTCTGGACATTTCCCGCGACTCAGTGCTGACTTATCACAACCGGTGACGCTGCATATTTTACCACTGTGTCGATTGCATAATCCTGCAGAGCGACGTAGGTTGGGACAGTCTGGGTAGGAGCATCGAAGTTGCTTTTTCTCACCGTTGACATTATTGGCTGTGTTGTTGTTGTTTGTTAACGTGGTGGTTGACGTCTTCTTCTTCTTAAGCGGTGGCATGGTCAACATCGGCAATGGTGGCGGTGGAAGGCACGAAGTGATAAGGGGAACAGCAGGCTTGATTGCTTTTGCTTCTTGAAGTTCTGCTTCAAGCGCTGAGTTCAAAGCTTCATGGAAGAATGGAGGTGGCATTCGTGCAAATTCCTGGATAAATACACGAGGTGGCGAGATGATCGCATTCATAATGGAGGCCGACAACTGGTGTGATGGTGTCGGAAGTGATGGTAATCCGGCGCTGTGACGAGTTGACAGCGGCTGCAATCGGGTCATACAAGTGACGTTGTCAAAGCAAATTTGTGGAATAGATACTTCCACTTGATGGTGTTGGCGCTTGGATGCAGATAAATTGCTGTGCTTTATGGTCGATGAGCTCAAAGGCTGAGGGGACATGAACTCGCCATCTAGCAATAGTTCGCGTAAAATATCGTGTTCTTCGGTAGAGCAGGTTGAAAGCCGTCTTTCCGATTCTACATATCCCCTGGCGAAAAACATCCTGCAGGTTGAAGATAGCTTCTAGAGGAGGAGTAATCTTGTATTCTAGGACACAAGAACTTCGCGACGGGACACCGAAGCTTAACCCGAAGCAAAGGAAATACAAAAGTGAGAGCCGTAAAACTTTGGACACGCTGAGGCGACACAATTTGCAGCAGTCAACCAGATACTTCGGACACAACCATAGTTTTGGAATCCTTGCAGCAGAAAACGATTCAAGTCTTCAGACGAAACCACCATTGCGCACAGCGTTGCTCTATGCTCTCGTAGCTTTTTCTACGAAGTAAAACCTGTTTATCCATTCTTCACACCCACTCACCTACCGGAAAGACGTGCCGTTGAGAAAAAGAACCTCTATTAATATACCGTAACTGCTCTCGTTTCATCTTGAACTGTTTCTTCTTTTCAGTACACATGGTGCTGCATGTACAGACGCCATTTTTGGGTCAGCGACATTTCCACCCACCACCTCCAAACGACTTCCTCAAGCTGTTTCAAGAAAAACGCAGCCGGTGTCTATCACATCCAGATGCGTTCCGTTAATTTACCGTTCAAATCCAGCTGGATCCAAAGCTTATTGTGGCAGATTTATAGAGCGCGCCTATTCAAAACATCAAGTGAACGATTACGTTAGTCAGAAATAAGCCATATTCCAGGATACGATAGATGGATACACGTTTTTGGTACTGTAAAAACCTCCAAACGAATGTATCCATCTACCAGTGTGCGTATGGAGTGCATACCAAGATAGAAAGACATACAGTTTTAGCGGAATACCTCCTATCCACCAGCTGTGTTCTTCGCCGCACGAATCAAATTTAGTTGATCCAATTTTATGGGTACTTTGCAAACTGGGCATGATGTATAACCATCCTTTTCCATCTACATTTTTCAAGCCACAAAGAGGTCAGATACACCAAATATCTTCAAAACATTCGAGTGACATGCCTTTTTCCAACAACTGAGACAGCAAATGTGCCCACACTGTGACGCATATGCTTTTCGTGTAATCTCGTAGCAAACAAAACACTGAGGATCCTTCACAATCGTAGCAGATGTATGATGGCCATCCACGGCATTTTTTCGTCTTTTCTTGTGTTGAAGTTTCTCAAAGAAGCTGGACATAGTGGAAGCAGAACGCTGGTCTGAAGTAATCACATTTGAGACGGTACTTCCTTCATCTTGCCCAGGTGAACTTGGCGTTGTTGAAAAGCGAAGTCCTACTGACTCTGCCATCTCAATAAAACGGTTGCGAACTGAACCATTGAAAACCTTTGCCAGCAAGTCGAGCAATTCTTGACACTCTGGAGACTTCAATAACTCGCAAATGGAAGTTAATGCAAAATCAATCTCTTTTCCTGAATGGATTTGCCGAATGAATCCGTAAAGCTTGGTCACATCTGTTTCTGGTAGTATTTTTCGCGCAACAGCAGGGAACACTGACACAAAAGATTGCTCACCATGCGCTGTGATCTCACATTTTGCATTTGTAGATTCCTCCGAACCAGCAGAAGTTTGCTTCACAACTTGCCATGGAGTCACTTTTTCCACAGTGAGATCAACAGTATTGCCTGCATGTGGAATGCTTACACGCGTTCTTGGTGGTACGAACGGTCGTGATATAGAGGATGTCGTTTCCACCATTGCTGAGTTCGAGGTGGATAATACTGATCCTAACGTTCGCTTCCTACTTGCGGTCTCGCTCATTCTTCTTGGGAAAAATGGGGCTGAACTAGTGTCAACGGGTTCTATAAACATACAGTTAGAAGAAATCATTAAGTCATTTTCGACCACATTCACAAAATTAGGACTCACTGTTTAGCGCTATTGTATCAGGTGCTTGCCGCAACAACTCGGGATTCACATAAGACTGGCCATCGCCAATTGCAGTACTTGAATGAGATGATTTAGACATCATCGACACTTGGCTTTTCTCTACTGACTCTTGGCTATACCCTTCACGCGATTTTGTTAGTGCCTTCCTTGATAACCCCATCGTTTTGGTGTGCATCACAGTTGTAACTTCTGGCTTTGCGGGAACCACTGGGGCATTTGCTTTGTTTGTTTTGAAGAACCTTGTAAGACCAATATGAGCTTCCCCTGTGGATAATAACATCTGTCCTTAACTTTCAACATCTAATTGTGCACACAAATAGATTACAGCTCGTACCGTAGCTTCTGCATGTGTGGCAATAAGGCTGTAGCCACTTAGAAATGCACTTTTGTTGCTGCTGAAGCGCAAAGCGCTCATCACACAGAATAATAGCGCCATAATCGTAGCGGTGGCGGATAACTCTCCCAATTGCTTGGTTCACAGCGCGAGATGCTTGTTGGATGTACCAATCATTCCCAGTTAATTTCTATATGGATATATACAGTTGTGAGAATACTAGCAGATATAGGCATGGAATGTGCTTTACCAAGGTATGCTTACGAGTTCTCCAGGCTGCACAGTAGCTTCGTCTAAAATGCTTTTCTTCAAGATGATTTTTGGGTCCTTTGTAGGAGGAAAGGGTAATCCTGTAATCACGACTGCACGTCCTTTGTCGTTGGAAAAATCAATTCCTTCGCTAACCTGAACGATCATCAAAGTAAATCCAGTACCTTCTGCTACTTAAACAGAGAAAACCGATAGGCTACCTACCTTTCCTCGGCATACAGCAAAAAAGATCGCACCACTGCTATTTTGCGCGATTGCTTCGTGGTATTCCTCTACGACCGCTTTAAAATCGAGCCGAGCACGAGGTTCTACAAACGCTTGCTTTTGTTGAACAATGCGATCCCAAATTGAGGCCTTCGATTCACTATTTGCGGGAAGTTTCCATCGCTCAAGGCTCTCTTCTAAAATACCATACGACGGAAAGAACACGAGCAAACCGCTGGGCACGAGACGCGTGAAATTCACGATTGTATTGCCCAATTCTAGCAAATATTCGTCTGTGGAACGGAAATTGTAGCTTGAATTCAGACGTTTCCCCGTTACGCCAGTGCCGACAACACCGACCCATACTTGGCCGGAATCGATGACATGGGTGTTTTCAAGACGAACAGGAAATTCGATTCCCAGCTCCTTTATCGTTGTTTCGAGCGGTGAAAGCGTTCCGCTGATTGATCATATCACATCACAGCAAGTATAAGTTATTTTTCATACAACGCTGCCTCATCATGGAAAGGCAGCATCTACCTTGTTAATACAACATTATAAATGTCGTTTGAACATATTTCCCGAAAAGATACTCCAGGGTGAAAGCACCAATAATTGAACACACGAGTTGTAGATTTGTCCTTTCGCGCAGCATTAAAGAGGCGTGGTGCATTTGCAGCAGACCTGCAAATAAAATTATTAGGGCATATAGTCATTGTAACAAAACATAGATGTTCGTACCTGTCATGAACCTCTTGCACATGTACTCGGTAATTCTTGGCCACCTTTGATCACATGACAGGGTGTCAGTTTAATTCTGATTACTATGGTTCTGTAGGCAGCAACATCAGTACCAATAGATGCTCCTTTTCATTCCGAAAAATTGTACTCAGGAAAGACAGCAATGCGTCCAGCTTCGAGGATGCGCGCTGAGCATCATTTCCGTCATTTGCGACATCAATAATTTCTTCAATTATACCCAAGACCAATGGACACGTATTGAAGTTAACGTTAAATTGTTGAAAGAACTCGAATATGTACTCTCCAGGCTATCAAAGAACATTAGATGTGAACATTTGAGAGACAGGTGCAGTGTGATTGCACTGCGTGCTACACTTACCTTCGTGAAACCGCCCGACGAGGAGAGAGGAAACGCATTCAGTCCTTTGTCAATCTCCAACAGGAGAGCCTTTAAAGTTTCTGCAGACTGCCACAATGGAATTAAAACAAACAGAACAACTATGTCGATGAGATCACGAGATACAAAGTGAAAAGGTATTTACCTACCTCGACGGTGAGAGAACTGTTTAAAGGCAGTGTAATTCGGTCCGCAGATAGTGCTTGAATAAACTCTTGCACTTCCGCGACACAACCAGCGATATCGTTTGAGGAAAGAGCGTATGAGGATGATTCACTAGCGATCGATTCCTAGAAAACGATATACAACAAAATATATGCTCAAAACGATAGCAAGTTATAATCATTGCTATACAAAATTATCATGGCTCTTCTTACCACATTATGTGCTTCATCAAAGATCAGAATCGAGTTCTCAA
Organism: Pilasporangium apinafurcum; assembly: GCA_001600495.1. NCBI lineage: Eukaryota > Oomycota > Peronosporomycetes > Pythiales > Pythiaceae > Pilasporangium > Pilasporangium apinafurcum. Next base: position 287,124 of record BCKE01000001.1, read on the forward strand.
TGGATATACCAATGGATCGCCGTGCAAGGGGATCAATAAGATAATTGTACGGTACGAAAATTATATCAGCATCTGGAATCATTTTTCGACTCAGAAAAAATGGACACGTCTAGTAACATGCAACACACGCCAAGTCAGCCAACAGAGTTATCAATATTAACCAACTTCTATCCACTCGCACCTTTTTTTCCTTCATGGTCTCAACCAGTTCTTCAATATCCATAATTGGGAGACTCATCTTCTTGTCCTGTCGAGCCATGCTGTCGAATCCATTTTTGTAAATGCATCTAATGGTAATTTCAATAGCAACGACATCCTCAGATGGAATAACTATAGAGCATTCGGTTCTATATCTCTTGAGCAATTCATCACATACTTTTTCGCTTTGACCGCAGACCGACACGCTAGATTTTGTCGAGTACCTCTCATTCGGGATATTTTCTCGTTGACACAGAGATGCTCACGCGATCCGAGTACCATCACATTGGGGCGATATTGCGTATTCTTGAGTTCTTGCACGACCTGTTTGAGCTGCGAATGGGTGCGCGATGAGTATATAATCCGCGGGAGACCTGATAGCTCTGTATCTGCAGAATATTCGCTGTCTTCGTATCCTTCATACATCAGTGATGTTACTCTACTACCGTTGGTTGCTCTTCTCAGAAATGCAACACCACCGGTATTGTCATCAGTGCCTCCACTCATGACCGTTGCCTTTTTCAGCGTCTTCGCCATGTGTCGGCGCCATGCCAATGTCGCACACAGCAGGCAAAGTGTCTACATGCGTTTAAAGCATAATTTCCATTGGGTTGGTATACAATCATAGGAATGGAATGAAGAGATTAAAGTAAAACAGAAATATGGGTGCTTTAAAAAGTGATGGTGACAGATTGTACCTTGCCTGTGCCCGTCGGACTCTCCAGAATTGCGTTTTGCTTCGACATCAGCGATACGATGACCTTCTCCATGTAAATCAGCTGTGAATCGTATGGCTGGAACGGAAAATCCACGGGAATGCCGCATATCTGAAGCGTGACCATTGTTGCGTTCTCTGTCCCGCCAAATCAACCGAGTTTCCGCACTGCAAACTTGGTAAAACACTAATTTGGGGTAGTAATGTTTTTTAATGTGACTAGCATTAATTGGTACTGAATTCGATAGTGATTCAAACACTATTTTTGCACCGTTCATCTTCAAACTGTTCTGTCCAACTTGGAAAACGATGGGATCGCAGAAGTTGGTGCTCGCGCTCTATCGATCGCTGCTTCGAAACGCCAAGGTGTTTGACTTGCACAACGAATTCAAGGTATCTAAGCTCCGGTCCCTTGATTTATATATTGTGTAATTACTGAAAATTGAACAAGTGTACGATGTGGAATATGGAAATTATTCTAACACTGATGATCATAGGCACTGCTTCCTCGTGAGATTGAGTGGAACGGGGGTACCAAACGATGCGATTTCTATTCTAGTGGTGCATCATGCGTACATACTATCCGACAGGAATTTCGCACACCAAAAGATGCCTCTGCGGTTCAAGTAGCACTGGATGAAGCGATCGAGCTGAACAAGGCTACGTTGGAGCGCGTTCAACTGCTTTATACGGAGGAAAACCTGTTGACCTTTGCAGATCCACCGCACAGAGTGAGTTTCGATGAAAAATACCAAGAAGAAAAAGCAAAACAGCCCAAAGAACGCGCAGAGGCGCTCGAGAATGCGCTTCAGTTGATCCAAAGTGCCTCGCAGGTGCTGCAGGATGACGACATGCAGGCGCCTGACAAAGCACGTGTCGCCAAGACTTATTATCAGGAGTCGATTAGAAACTACCCAACGGCTGACGCACATGCATATCTTGGGTGGCACTACTACTTAGATGGTGAGCTGGATAAGGCTGTTGTCGAATGCGAGCGAGCTATTGAATTAGATCCCGCATTTGGAAATTCGTACAACGACCTTGGTCTCATTCGAGTGCATCAAGGACAAGAGGAGGAGGCGATCACGTTGTTTGCTAAGGCAAAAGTTGCACCGCGAAACGATGTACGTCATTTCCCAAGTCTCAATCTAGCCGCATTGTATTTAGAGCAAAATCGGGTGAAACCTGCCCTGCACGAATACATTCAGGCACTACATTGGATGGGACCTGAAGAGGCTGTGCCGATCCGAAACACGGTCACTGATATGGGTACCTTCATGGTTACTATGGCCGACAAAATGCGGTCAGCTGAGTAAATATTGGGATTAATTGAATAACGCGAATTTGTCTAGCTTTCAGTGTTGGCATCTTTTTTTTGTTATACATATATATATGAAGAATGTAATGGTCGAGTTAAGTTCTAGCAGCAGTATATCAAGTGCTGTTATTTACGTGTTGAACTCTATTTTTCCTTCTCCACTGTCGTCCCGTTTGTAAAATCGCCGATTTCAAAGCATCTGCAGTTTTCCAAAATTCGTTGCGTAGTCCCTGTTCATAACCAATTACGACTTCAAAGTCATATTCATCACTCATTTGTCCAATTTCAATTCGACCCTCAAAGCTTGTCGCCGGCATGCCGTTCGTGTGATTTGAAGACTCAATAGGAATATTTTCAAGTCGAAAAGAGAAACGCCTGTTTCCACTTGCTTCCATGTCTTGCATCTTATCACTCTGACCATCATCGTCGCTGTTGTGGACGGAGAATGAGAGGTTCGGGTTTGATTCTGCGTACTTATATACTCGCTGGATAACCTCATCAAGCGAAGAGCATCCATTTTCACCTACGAAGATGAACCTAAATCAATGAAAAATAAAGCAAGCATACAGATAGTGATGATACAAAACGTATACCATCCGCGCTACGCTGTGGAACACCGAAACAAATCTCTTGCCGCCGATTCGCCTCTTTGCGCTTCCCTAACACTTTTGTCTGATACAGTGAAACACGTGGAATTTCAATTCGACTAGAAAATCCCCAGCATGAAGCCAGGCCAAGCGAAATACCCACCGTAATGTTTGGTACCATGTTTTCTGATGCAAATGTCCATGCAATCCCCCAGCGCTTTGTTCTACCTTGGTAAAATTCGGTCGTACACGTGTTTCGAATCCCCTTCTCACGTAGCAGCGCTAACAGCTTGCGTAGACTTGATTTCCGACCAACCATAGATGTAAACCACCGAATCCGGTCTTTCAATACCAAACTTTCAGTGATCATACCACCAATAAATGCTACCTCGCCCCCAGGAAAGACCATTTCGTTGGCATTCCCCATACAGCACGTATCGGGGTTCGTGTCGGCCTCACTCATATTATCAAAGAACGGTGGATTGCACATCGTAAATGCAAACTGACGACCTGTAGGCTCATCTTCAAGCGGTTCAGACAGTAATCGAATTGTTTCCGTTTTCTTCACAGTGATGAGTGACTGCAGATGGTTCCGTTCCACATTCTGAAGAGCCGACATGTAGGATTCAGGATTGATTTCAGTTGCCACAAAGTACCAATTGTTCATTTTGGCGCCAAGTAAGGCGTAGATGCAGCTAGCACCAGTACCCACATCAATCGCATGTATCGGTGCTGTTTGATCGGATTGGAAAGAAGTCACATGGGTTTTGTTTTGGATGAGTAAATCTTCAATCCAATGAATGTAATTCAAGCGATTTGGCAACTGCGAACAAATCATGCAGCATTAGCATCAATGAGCGTCTATACATTGGAAGAGTCTATAAAAAATCCTTAGATATACGCACCGGCGGACAAAGTCGATCAATCGGAATGGTCCACTCTAATCCGAAATCATGCAACAGCAAAACCTTGGTCAGCTCCCTAACAACCAATCATCAGTATGTGCATTACAATAGCAGAGTTATAGTGTCAAGCTTAAATACAACCTCATCGCGAATGGATCATCCCATGCTAGCGATGCATATTTTTTCTCGTCGTCCACATTGCGAAGGCTAATGTAACAAGCATGTCATTCCAATCACAGCATCTATTCTACCCAAAATTTGACGTACTTCTATAAACCATGCGACCTACTATTGCTGGAAGGACGGATATTGCTTGCCGAGTGCATAGAAATCTGGTGGATTTGACTTATAGCGATTCCGCTCATGAAGCAAAGCGCCGAGATGTGGCGTAGCGCGGCGCCGTTCGCCTCGCATTGCTGCTACTATCCTTCTTCCCAAATATCCTCTTGTTGCTGGTGGATTTAGAAGTGGTCCTAGAGAAGAGTACCGTGGTTTCTCCACCTCCTGACGATGGCGTGTCACCACCTTTAATAATAGCCTGTTTCAAATACTTCATGGCTACATTTGGTGCATCCAAGCGATCGCGCATGGACGTCATCGCGGCCTCGTAAAAGAGCGCGTTGATATCACCAGCAGCAAATCCACTAGTGTGTTTTGCGACATATGTTGCCACCTCTTCTGGAGACGCAAGTGCTGGGTCTTCTGTGTAATCGAGTGGTATTTTTGTTAGTGCATCGCGACTGATCTCGTATCGAGCCTGTTCATCCGGAAACTCGACGTGGATATGCACATCGAATCGCCTGATATCAAACAAGCCAAAATAAGAAGAAAATATTAGCGGAAAGAAACATAAGCGTACTGAATCGAAGTTAAAGGGACGTAGAGTGTACCCTGGACGAAGAATAGCCGGATCCAGTGCGTCTTTGTTGGTTGTAGATGCGAGGATCACAACATGCTGTTTGAGGAACGCATCGCGGGCTGCTTCGTCATTGAAATTCTTTGGGAGACTCACGCGGCTACTGGTACTGAATCCATCCATTTCGACTAACAGCATACTCAGCATCCGATCAAACGTCTGTTCCGTACTTGTATCAAAACCTCGTAGGGGGGCAATGCTCTCAATTTGATCAAAGTAAAGCACACAAGGAGCTGCATTTCTCGCAGTCGCGAAGAGCTCTCGCAGCGCTTTTTCGGTATCCCCGACGATCTTCGTCAATAAGTCGGTGCATCGAACGGCGACAAAGGACGCCAACCCTCGCCGTTGCACTTCCTCAGCTACGGCCCGAGCCAAATGACTCTTACCAGAGCCAGGAGGTCCCGTCAGCAGGATACCTTTCGGTGGAGCCGCCCCAAACTTTAAAAAGCGACTACAATCTTCCAGTGGCTCCAGCAAAGACACTTTTAGCATACCAATGGCTGCCTGCATGCCATATACGTCATGGAAGGGCTTTGATGTTGCTTTGATCTGAAGTGCCGTAGTATCTGATTGCAGTTGCTTCTGGGAGACATGATGTGTTTGCAGGACTGACGGGTATGTTGTCGCCAAGGCCTTTTCAAAATGTCGAGGAAGAGCTATGCAATCACCATTTGAGGATGGGGTTGTTAACGAAGATGATTCATTCAAACAAATCTGTAGTGCTTTCTGACAGAGACTTAACAGATCTGCGGCAACAAAGCCACCACTGGTCTCACTCACTCGTTGGAGGAACAACTCGTCGGATTGATCAATAACCCATGTCTTTGTCATAATCCGAAGAATTTCCAATCGTTCAGTTTGCGTTGGTGGTTCAATGCGAACAACTACATCCATTCTTCCATTAGAGTAGACGGACACATCAACATCTTCGAGTCGGCTTGTTGTACCAATTACATATACCAGTTGATGGAAGCTCTTGATCTTTTCTAGACAGGAAATTAATGTGCCAAGAACACCTGTCTCCAGCGCATTTTGAGAATCCGCTGAGAGAAGACGCGAGCTGGCGATCGACTCAATCCCATCAATCACAAGAATACTTGGAGCAAGCTGCATTACATTCTCAAATACCTTCACAAGCTGAGCTTCAGAATGGCCAACGTATGTTTGAAAAATGTCGACACCATTGAGAAATGTCGTTGGAACTCCGATACACTTGGAAATCACTCGCGCCAAATGTGTCTTTCCAACTCCTGGCAAACCACTAATGATTGCACCGATGCTTGATCCTGCGCGCTTGGCTCCTGATGGCGAATTGAACCGATGAAGAATGGACTGTAGTAGGTTATTTGCGTGTTCGCTGACGCCTCCGAGCTCTTCATTAAACTGCGTGAGGTATTCTTCCACGGTTCGAAATGATGGGATTGATCGATTGGTCACCTGTGATTGGATTTCCTGTTCGCCGACGAAATGCATCAAGATCTTCGTTTCGTTGCTGATCTTACAAAGATGGCTACAACAACCTGTACCAATGGCCTTCCACTCAATAATGGAATACCTCACACTCTCTAAATGGTTAAACCAGTTGATTGATGCGTGCTGTCCATTCCACACCACGGAGCCACAAAGCAGCTACACCATAAAACACATCACAAAATAAGTGTATTGTTTAACAGCTGACGGATATTTGCACACAGAAATGATACCTTGGACGCTACTTGCTTCAATGCGTTGAGAACAGCACGTTGTGGTCGCTGTCGATCCTGGAACTGCAATCGGACGCAGGCAACCACACCCAGTGCACAATCACACTCTTTTCTCCGCAAATCACCATTTAAATGTGGCTGAATAACCAACAAATTAACTAGCTTTGCGTTGTGATCTAATCTCTCTTCGCTATTGGGGTGGTGGTTTATCTCCAGTGCTTGCCACAATCCAAAAGATGCGGCACTACGTTCATGAGTGTTGAGCTCATGTGCAACTGGTTTCCGTACCTGTGCAAAGCAAATGGGACCTGATTCGTGCGTGTGCACCTCCACATACTTGTGTGGTGTAGTCACAGCCGATGTGTAAAGGATGCATCTCCTATCGAGAACAGTATCATTTGCTGCAGTGTCTCGTGCAGCGACTTCTACTTGTACTTCCATCTAATCAAATCAAATCAATTTCCAATCGATTGGGTATGGATCAATCTTTCCGACATTTATCTGCTTTTTATAACCAATAAAAACGATTCATTTTCATACAAATTACTATGATTGGCTAATTTTTTTAAAACAGAGAACAGTAGGAATCAAGAGTGAACGTCTTAATTGCGCTGTTCACACATTTCTTCTTAGTACCAAGTAGTTGGGAAGAGTGGAGAAGGAAATCCCATCGCTTATCCATTCACCATGGACGTCTGGCACGCAGCGAGTCAGTACGCACAGCATCAGGGTATTCCACCGTACGAGGACTATGTACACGCCGCAATTTCATCCAAAGCGCAGCCGTACACGATGCGCGTGCCGGTCAGTTTCCTTACCTGGGACGATCGAGGCGGCGTGATTGCGTTGCGCCGCAAGGACAAACAGCTCGCGATCTGTCGCTGTGGGGTCGTATTGGCGGGGATCTTCTTCCATATCGAGAACGCTACTCATAGCCAGGTACCCGTGGCGTTGAAGGTCATGGATCGCAACCAGATCGTCTTGCAGCGCGATGATGTTGATAATGAAGTGCGTGTTATGGCGCAACTACAGATCGGCGGGGTCGAAGCGCCATTGAGTAATCCATACGTGATCCGGTGGGAGTTTGCTGAGGACGCATATAACAGGTACCTCGCAACCGAATATGTAGCCAACGGCAGTCTGATGTCGTATGCGCACAAGAAGATCAAGCATTTGATGATCAAACATTTACAGCAATTCGTTGATACATATGGCGAAGGACCGACTAAGTTGGAATGTGTGTCATATGTGTACCGCGGTGCTGGACACGAGTGGATGCAAGAAGCGGTTGCGATCTTTCTGGGGATTATGAAGGGGCTTACGTACCTGCACGCTCAAAATGTGGCACATTTGGATCTCGATATTTATAATGTTGCCATAGACAAGTTCGGGAAGCCGCGGCTGATTGATTTTGGAAGCAGTCAAGTCATGGACAATCGCGGGATTGTTGGGGCTGGGACGGTAGGGATCAAATGTAAACCAGTTTTCGTCTCTCCTGAATTGCGTGCTCATTCGAGATTGCCAGTTCCACGACCGGGATTTGACGGCGCGCGAGCCGATCTGTGGGCTGCTGGGGTCATTGTAAGTTTGCCGGTGAATAATTTTTGTTTCTTATGGTTTCATTAATCTATACTATGGTTTACCCTTTATTGTGTAGCTAGTGCAATGTGTCGTGTGGGGATTCCGTGGGGGGCCGTCGTACCTCACGTCGACTTTAAAGTGGCGGCAGGAAGTTTTTCTCCACATAGATGCCAGGTGTGAGCAAACAACCTGCCATTTGTGCATCAACTTCATCACCATTCCTCCGTTGGTAGGTGCAATTATTAAAGCATTACTACAGGAGGACCCATTGGCCCGGCCATCGGCGTACGAGGTTGCAATGGCGTTACAGGAGAATCGTGAACTCAACCTCTTTCCAATGCCACCGATACGATCACAGCGGTTATTCCAAGAAGGAGGTCGAATACCGTCGTTTGGACAAATGTGAGATTGCATCGTTGAGCATTACGTAGATAACAAGTACAAGAAGAAGAGAAACTGGATGTTGCAGAGTGATGTGATTCCATAAATCAGTCGTTAGGGAGCATTTCTACATATTTATTAGGAAGAAGCTGTTGGCAACGACGAAATGGCGCTGCTGGGTAATGAAGCAAGTTGGCGTAACTGATTTTGTTCGTGTAAGATCGACATAGCCAGCGTGAAATCGTCCTATAGTTTTGGAGGAAAGCATGCGGAAGTACATAGATATGGTTAAGACAAACAAATGTGCATAAATAAAAAATAATTGACAATTGGGCTGAAGCTCTCGTCTTACCGAAAAAAGCGCGAATTCGCCCAATTCGTTCTCTTCACCGCACGAGTGATAAATTTTCATTAACGTGCGATCATTGATATGGGGAAGTTTGGACCGAACAATCGCTGACAAAGCTGTTTGTTCAATAATTACACGATCAGTTTGAATAAATTTATCTGGAGTTATATATTCTGGCCGCATTGCCTACCGCTGAAATGAATGACACCGGATCCATCACGATTGATGCCCTGAAATAATACCAGCCAGTCTTGACGCATTCTGTACGTTGCACGATAGTCAGAGTAGCCTCAGAAGGTAATTGAGATTGCAAAGTATTATCTTTTGGTTCACAGACCTTTCTTGGTATTGCATCCACACGTTCATAATGGCATCCAGGACGTCATCTACATGAAGGACGGTTGTAGATATTGATATTCGTTGCTGCTGTCTTGAAGATACGCCATTCTCTTGGATTCCACGTGGAAATGGTAATGAATCTTTTTGCGAAACCTGCAACAACATCAGGCTATGGCGTTGCTCTTTGCTTTCCAGTAATCTGCTAATCAAAGCATCGTCAATGAGTGCTTTCATCGTCGCATGTGAGATAAGAGTGGCCTGGTAAGGTTCATCTTCCAAGTGACAGTTGAGTTGATCGACTGGAATCAGCCGCTGGAGGACTATCAGATAAAAGTCGAGCGCAACTGGATGACACAGAAAGTCTGGATCAGCACCCAAGAATCGCTCGAACCACTTGATTCGCACTTGTTCCTGCGTGTAGCTATTTCGCTTCACGCTTAGTAGCAATCTAGTGAATTGCTTTTGTGCCAAGCCTTTAAAGCCCAACTCACGAATGTAGATGTCCTGCTCGACAGGATAATTTAATTGTCAAAAATACAAAAAGCTAGTTGAAAAGACTGTGCACAAATACCTGAATGAAGTCGGCCAACGGCTGGCTCTTCCAACCAAGTATATCATCTTGGGTATCTGCCACTCTCTTCATATAAATTCGTGCGATTTCGCTAACTACTTGAGTTGGAGTCAACAATGACACAGTGGAATCTGATGGCACCAATCCTGCTTCCGTGCTTGTACCTGATACACGCATTGCTGCGACATTCTGTTTCGCCTCCTTCACATGTGTAAGAATGGCATCATGGTGACACTTCACTTTCTCGCATACTCGAAGTCTCTCGTTTGCACCTTTTGAAAGCTTTTTGTCTGTTTGGGTGCTGCTATCCTCTGTCTTTTTGGTCTCCAATTGAAACAAAAGAGGATTAAAATTTGGATCCGAGAGATCAGGTAAAAGATGGCGGTGATACACAAGGAAGTTTGATAAGATGGTGGGGTTTGCTTCGAGTGATTCCTAACAATTATGACAAATAATCAGCATCCACGTTCACGCAATGTAATACTAAGAGGAAAAACATACCAGCAAAAGATCTGGATATTTAGCAAACAAGCGCACAACAAGTGCTGGTTTTCGATGCGCAATATCGATAAACAGCTCTGGGTGCCTATCTAGAGTATCGCTTAGACATTGCGGAACGAGCGAAAGTGCAGAAGAAATAATCGAGACGTCGGATCGTATTGACTGGACTAAGATTGCAGGTGCAGTCTTGAAAATATCGCACAAAATAGTAGGATTGGTGAGTAAAATGCTTGTCACCGTCGGAAGCGAGCTTTCAATTAAATCTGTGAGAGAGTAGAATTAGCGAAAACGATGTAACATGTAGTTCATGCCAAGTCAACGGATTAGAACCTGATAAAATGATTGGATTCTCCTTCATTGCTGACGCAAGTGCAGCAGGTCGATTCATTAGTAGATCTATGAAACCCCGACGATGGCTCAGGAGGAACTCTTCGAGAATAGCCTACGGCGCATAAGCGAGTTAAAACGAATGGAATCGCTATAGAACCTCGAACGAATTGCAGATTCGAGCGTACGGTGTTGTTTTTAAATGTATGATTCAACAATGACACCAGTATTTCTGAACGCCGTTGCAGTACTTGTGATATAAGGAAGATGTTTTGCTCCAGGATCCGAGCAACAAGAGGTTGTGAATCCTTCAGATTTCAAGCATAACGAACTATGAAGTCAGTGGCTAAGAACGTCGAAAATTCCACATGATACCAGATACCTGAAAAATATGCGCGATTAAATATGGAGATTGGTTCAATATTGATGCAAACTCTCCTGGATGACGATCAATCAGTGTCCAGAATAGAGGGGGATCATTTCTTTCAGTAAGTGAAGAGTTCGAATCCATGAGGATTTTATCCATTGCATTCATGTTTTCTTGAAAAAAAATCTTGAACTCCTTTAGATGGGACTGACAAATTTCAAGTAAAAGACGCTTAGTTTCGTTCGAATCGAGCTTCTGCATCAGCATCGTGTAAAAGAAGCTCTTTTTCTCTTCATTCGAGTTATGGAAGAAATATTTGAGCACTTCTCCGCATGCCAAGCACGACAACAGATCCATGTTTGTCTGTAAAATTGATAAGAAGAGTGATTCCAGTTCCAATGTTTCGTCGCTTCCAAGTTGCTCAAGTAACGTCAAAATTTGCTGCCGCACGGTTGCAGATGGTTGTTGTTGCAAGCCCCTTCGAACTTGTTCTTCACCTAAGACGCATATTCGTTCCGCTTCGTTTACAACTTCCTGGAGACTCTTGCATTCCTCAAAGTAGAACCTTTCTTCAGTTTGCGTCAAATCCTGCCCTGATACTAGATTCGATGGAACCGACCTATTAACAAGCAAGCCGGACTCAATGAGATGGACACACACATCCAATACGCGACGATATTCTGGAAGATGATGTGCCAGTTTTTTTATGCAATCCAAAGCAATGATGATGGAAAGACGGTCAGGATTGGATTTCCGCTCAAGTATTCGTTGGAACATGTCTATACCCATTAAGGACTCATTAGTGATTATAATACCTACTAATTCATCATGGATGCAAGGGATTAACCTACATGAACGTTCGATATAGGAGTTAATCGACTTCCAGAGAGTCGAAACCTCGTCACCAGTTAAATATTCTCTGCAAGCCCAATCATCGACCACATCATACAGAACTTGTCCAAGTTTCGGAGAAATGCTGTAATAGGACATAAGCTTAGCATACATGAGTACACGATTTACCAAAAACAATAGACTGTTTGGGTTACTCACACATCACCAAGAGCAAAAAAATGCCGCAGCAAAAACAATGTCTTGTGCTTTGCGCCTTCTTGCACGCTGCCATCATTCATCACACCATTATGCGATACCATACGTTGTAGTTTTAGCAGATTCAAGTCTTGTTGCTGTTTATCTCGCATTTGCTGTAGTTTGTCGACGTCTATGCGATGCATGTATGCCAGCATGCACGCCTTGATCTCCACGTGCTCTCTTGCTAATACATTTATATCGAGGAATGGATTTTCCAATTCCTCATCTAACGCTGGGTCTGTGGATGCAATAATTGCGCCTCCAACGTCAGATGAGGATGATATTCCACGCTGATCTCGACGATTTTCTCTTGAGGTTGATGGTCGCTGGCAAGTTGGTCGATTAGGCTCTGCAAGCTCGTTCGGTGGCAAAGTCTTCGTCCTTGCTCCAATTGCACTTCGGCAACGGATAGCTAATCTTGGGGAAGTGCAATCACTTTTCCGTTTTATAGAGTTTGGTGAAAGACTGCACCGGGGCGATGCTGGTGACGAGGGTAACAATTCTGATTGACTATAATAGTTGTTTCGAGGTACAACTGACTGTTTCTCTGCATGAAAATGTTTCTCCCACAGCGATGCCTTGCCTTTAGGAACATGAGGGTGGTCATGGGGAAGCAAAAGCTGAAAGATATCGTGTTTTTCTTGAGGAACATGTCGTTGTCGCCATGGCTTGTGCTTATTCAAATCACTCATTCAACACACCAGTAGCCCACTATTTGCACGGGCTCCAATATTACTTGACACACTAAGTAGCTTTCTTTTCAAATCATCTTCATCAGCATATAAATAGCCGCAGTGTCTACTTCTTACCACCAAAGAGAGACGGCTTACACAATGCCTAAACAAAAATCGACATACCGGAGCAAAAATATACAACTCTATGGATCAATTCATTCCGTATGTTCGTTATTAGAAAACTGGGCTCCAATGAATCCACCTGGATGATTGCGACGGAAATTACTCGCGCGATCATCCATATTCGCCACCAAACACTCAACGATTGCGTTACACGTCGCCTCCTGCAAAATGTGCACAACAAAAGTACACAATTCCATATCTATTAGTCATCAAACAATTATTCAAACCGAAGAACAGCAGCCATACCTGCACAATAATACTACGAGAAGGTACAGGGCATCCAGCTTCGTCATTTGCAGGAGCAAGCAAAGCCTGTTAACAAACAATTCATAAATCATTACGAAGATAAGGGACTAGACACAGGAATTGCAATAAGAAGAAAAAGATGTAAGTACCAAGTCACTGCAGCGACTGAGCGGAGAGGAAGGATCGCCAACAATAGCAATCACAAATCCTCCGGTGCGTTGAAGAAGATGCGGGAGCGCGAGTAGTTCCGACGTCTTGCCACTATGCGAGAAGATGATGATCTAACAATCCAAACCATTTGTTCAATTACTCGTATCAATTGTACTTCGCCCACTGAATTTTGGTTCAGTCAGTATTCGCAATACGCACCACGTCATCCTTGGATACACCGCCTAGATCTCCATGCATCCAGTCTCCACCGTAAGTCCACTATCACATACACATATATATACGCATGCTTTAGAAGACTCCTACAGTGAGCTCCATGCAATGCTACAAAAATACATAAATTACCTGGCTACGAATAGATATGGATGATAACGTCGAAGCAAGACGACGTGCTACAATCCCCGATTTTCCCACACCAGTGACGTGGATCGTGCGGTTTTGTTCATGACACTGTCGAATTCGCGCCAGACAAGCTTCAAAATTATCCATGGCTGCTGGATTCATAATGAGTGAATGATGAAAGTCCTATACAATACATGCCCATTGAGTGTATGCGTCACTCTATCATATTTCTTTTCAGCGCATACCTGCAGAGCTCGAATGTCGCTAGCGATGGACTTTAGCAATGCATTTTCTGGAGCCGCATGCGGCTGCATATCCTCAAAAGCAACCACCACAGAGAACAGCGTCAGTGATGCTTACACCCATTGAAAAAAGTGCACTAGATATGATAGACACTGAAATTACCACGAGTGTGACATTCTTTGAGACGTCTTCGTCATCATGACATGGAATATTGACATTTGACGATGCTGCTGCGTTCGAGATTGCGTGAAGTAGCACAGGTGCTCCTACACGTGTGATCATGCGCGTCTGCGGCTGCGCATGATCACACGCTTGCATCTTACCATAGCGCAAGAGTGAAGCAGCCAACCGCTTTCGCATCATCATGGTTTTGCTAGTGGAGTCTCAAAACCGCTCTCTTACAAAATTATTTATCACAGAAGGCAGGTTATAATCGAGAGTGTTGGTCTCCAGATGCTGAGTTGCAGTTCGTGGCTGTGAAAAGCATGGTGAACGACGACGTCAGAAGCTGCGGCATGGACGAGTGGCGGACTGTAATGGAAGCATGGCAGAAGAAATTGCAGGTAGAAAAACGGTTGCAGAAGTGAGTGACGCACGGTAGTGACTTGATAGCCATATAACAAATGACTAAATGATTTACTACGGGAAAATAACCTTGAAGTCGATGCGAATGATATAGTATACCTCCATTATTGGAATCATCAGATACAATTGTTCCACGGGAGAGAAGTGAACTCGAGCGCTTAAACGATATAGTTTCGCAGCGAGGTACTGTGAATAATCACTGTGAGCAGTTGGAAAGTCATTTTATTGAAGGCTTAAATGTTGATTATGTAGGCTTTCTGCGGCAACAACTAGCGCTTCGTTGCCTGACACCACTCTCTCGATGGTTTTATGAGCTGAAGCTGCTATTGGTTGATGAAAAATTACAAGATGAGAGTAGTACGAAGAGCACCATGCATGATGACGACGAACGAGAAGATGTTGAATCCTCGCTTGCCATGGTTCTAAGGCAAGATAAGATGTGCTATGATGTGTCTTATACATTTGGACGGCAAATACACGATTTGAAGGAAGTGTTATTAGACGATGATGGAAATGTTGATGGGGTTTCAACTGTGCAGAGCAAAGTACGCGAGATCTTGAGGTTTTCCACACTGCGACGCGGAGTTGTATGTTGCATCACGTGCGTCAGCACTCATCTCGATAATGGACACTTATTCCACTCAAGTATTTACATCCCTAATTTGCAAAAGGATCTCGACATGAGATTACAACGAGAACCTTCTCTTGTAAAGGATGTGATAGCGTATTTGTGGGACGCTATTGACGCTCAATACAAGTTAGAGAAACTGGTTCAATGATAAATCAAGAATTACACAAGCAATAGTTATAAAACAGCGTAACAATTGGGCTTGGCTCTGTTTTTGAGGACAACCATGTCATTCCATGTTTATTTCCCATTTTTTTGATTTCGCCACACCCAATACTTATATGCTATCCAGCTTAAGCAGTCAAGAGGCAAGCACCACCAGCAGCCTTGATCTTCTTTTCAGCCTGGCGTACGCAAGAACAAAGAAGCAGGAGTTAGTTCTGTAAACCAGGAAAGCAAAATGCAGCTATGCCTATGACATACTTCTTGGCTGAAGAACTTGGCCTTCACGATGACTGGGATTTCTGGGAGACGACCCTTGCCCAAAACCTTGAAGTATCCCTGTTAACAGCACCACCATGTCCATATTAATACCACCACGCAATGCATTTAAATAAAGAAAATAAATGACTTACGGCCTTGGTGACGTCAATGACAGGAGCCTTGCCATCCTTGGACTTTTCGGCAGACTCCTTAGTCTTTTCAGACACAAGAGACCACAAGCGCTCGATATTGACAGTCGGGCAGTGGTTACGGTTGCGGAGCAGGTGGAACTGGCGCATACCGACCTTACCGAAGTAACCTGGATGGAACTTATCCATCAGGATACGATGGTGGTGCTGACCACCGGCGTTACCGCGACCACCCGGATGCTTGCGGTGCTTGCCGATACGACCGTGACCGGCACTGACGTGACCACGTTTCTTACGGTTCTTGGAAAAACGAGATGGCTAAACAAATCACAATACACAATATATGCGTCGGTCATTCTCCAGTGTCTTTTGCTGCTAGTGATTTATTGCTGAAGCAGGGTGAAACAGGGAGGATGGTGCTACTGGTCGCAATCTGTCACATTCTCAAGTTTTTGATCGCTGCTATTGTCAAGCCACTCGAGCATTCAGCTATGCTGCGCTTCTCTGTCTTCACCGCTTTGCTCCTTCATTACGTGCGCGTATTCAGGAACCAACACCACCATCCCTCCTGTCCTGTTCCCCTCCAATTCCCATACAAAAGAGTCGTTCTTACCATATTGACTTGGTGATAAGCGAATGCGAATGAATGACCGCAAGCAGTTTTTGCTAAAGCCTGCCGAAATGAATGGCTCGTTGGCTCTCACCCTGATAGTATACAAAACTCAAGTAATCTGAGCCCCTATACAATTTTACATATAAACCCTTCCTACTTGTCGAATCGATTGGCAACAAGGACGGGTTTCCGGGCTCACAGACCAAATGGACCATATCCTAAATGGGTTTTGTTGGTACTCACAGAACCGACCCATTTTTAGACAAGAATGTTGGTCGATGCCGTTTCAGCAAAAGTTGAAGCCAAGTTGCTGAGTTCGCGAAGCGGATCCGTGAAGACATGGAGGAGACTCATGCTGATGCGATAGTGGCCGAAGGCGAAGTCGTTTATAATAGAACTTGTGCAAGCACACACAATGGCCCAGCTATATGGGTACGACAGTGGGATGGAACCTCCAGCGCATTTTATTATCTTAACCCACTGACAGGGGCTACTTCGTGGGAGAAACCACCCGAATATGTAGAAACAACTGCACTTGATGATGAAGAACAAGACAGTGAAAGAAACAATCTCGATATGCAGCATTTTGAATTTGATAAAGCAGAACAAGAAAATGGCCATGTTAGCGGATACACCGAAACGATGGTGACCGCAGACAACCAAGGGCAGTGGATGGCATTGTTTGACCCGAGTTTGAAGCGCACGTACTACTATAATATCATCTCGAAAGCATCTCAGTGGGATAGACCAGTTGATTTTTTGGACGGAGTCCAAGATGAGAAAGTGGATGGTGCGGTGAAAATTCAGTCGGTATTTCGCTCAAAAAAAGCACGCGATCGTGTCAATGCACTCCACAACGACGTTTTGTCAAAAGAAGGAACTGTCACTCATCGAGAACAGTGGAGCCAGCACTTCGACCCACGCTCGCGCCGCTATTACTTCCGAAACGTTACTTCTGGAATCATTTCGTGGGAAAAACCGATAGGGTGTGAAATAGTGAGTAAAGAAGATCAACATGATGAAGCAGCTACTGTAATCCAATGCTTCTTCCGAAAACGAACAGCAACTAGACGTGTAGACTTCAGGCGCCGTTTTATTCATGAAATCACGGATGCTGTCGCCATTGACCAGAAAATCAACTCCCTGAAAGATGCAGTGGATGATATTCAGGATATAATCAAAGATCGTGAGCTATTATCCACTGATGAAGAACAGCAATTCTCTCATTTACAAGACCTGATCGTTTCATGGTCACAATCTCATAGTGCAATCAAGGATCGAGTGTTAGGGCTACGCAGCCATGCAGAACTTATACAACAAGCAAATTCGAAGGCGGAAAAAATGTTGATAGCAAATCAGCTTCATCAAGTCCTTGTGGACCTCCAGCAGGATTGTGTGGTGCTACGTCGTAATATCCTGATGATGAATTCTTACTTTGTTGACCTTGATGTTGCTCGCATCAATAATGCCTTTGACAAATTTCGGAGCTGGGATTCACGCGAACTGCTTGCACTAACAGATACACGCATTCTAGAAAGTGTACAGGTCGACGATGTAAAGGATTTGATCTCGCGAGTTGAGGTTTTGCTGATCTCTGTTATGGGACCAGCAGATTTCTCTGCTGGCGTAACAACTGCCTGTGGAAAACGATACGAAGATTGGCATGGAACTGTCAAAGCAGCACTTGAAGGAGTTAGCGATTTAGAGTATAACATAGCACGGAACATTAATGCGTTGCGTTTGCATCGCATCGCGAATGTCGAGAGGCAGGAGCAAGCATTGATGGAGCACGAAGATTTTTCAAGTCTCCAAACCGAAATGGAGAAACGTCGATTGTTACACCAGGCAGAAGACCACGCCAAGTTTTTGGCGAAGTGCAGAGAAAGCTGGACGAAGGGAATACTTGAATATCAGGAAGATACACGCGTTATTTCTTCGAAGGATATTGGCAGGCGTCACAAAGAGAGAAGAGCAGAAGAAAATTCAGCGAAAATGAGCGATCATGACCTGGTCAGGCGGAAGAAGTTGAAATTATCCATATGGGAAGCCGTCAAAGAAGGATTACCTGTGGATATTATCCGTGTGATGATATTTGCGGAAATGCAGAAGGCTAGGCAACTTGGTTACGATTTTGTTCTTCGAACTGCTCGGTCAGAGCATGGAGAAACGCTTATTCAAATTGCGTGTTGGTGGGGTCACGAGGTAAGCGTGTGCTCCACGTGTGATAAAACTTGTGCTAACTTTGCTGCTCTTGTTGTAGCATTTAGTATCGTACTTTTTGTGCGAAAATGCGAATGCATACGCGGTGGATACTTTGTATAATCAATTTTCCTTGTTGCATGATGCTGCCAGGCGAGGGCATTCCCAAATTGTAAGTCTTTGAATTGCATTACATGCCTCAAAAATCTTTTATCGTAACTTTTGCTACGTATGCCATAGATACGAATATTGCTTCAACATGGACTCAAGTACCATATTGTGGATAGTAGTGGCGACACTCCCCTCCACTGGTAAGCGTAAAGTCTTTTCGCTTCATGCGATACCGTTCTTTATTTCGAACTGTTTTCGCCGTGCTTTGGCTGATGTTAGGGCTGCCCGAAAAAACCACTATGAATGTGTTCATATACTTCTTGGAGCTGAAGAATCTCGACATGATGAACAGATTCATACCAGTATTTTAAAAGCCATTCGTAGCAAAAATAATCGCGGTAGAACACCATTTCAAGTAGCAAAAAGCGATTACATTCGGGATCTCATTCAGGCTCGCGATGAAGGACGAATTCCTTTGGTATATCGTCGCCGTGTCGAATCCGCTGGTGCACGCGCAAGTAGACGAATGACGGACATTGGCTACCATGAGCAAGGGAGCGCCAAGCAATTTACCGAGCATAAGTTGTTACACAAGGCAATATCTTCTAAGAACTTGTCTTCTAATCATGATGACTAGCATTCACACCACGATAGATAAGATGGAAGTTCCGAGGAAGATGAATTTGGCGTCATTAGTATCGCCACTGCAAGAGATAGATCTACTTAGGAAGTGGCGAGAGAATATGCCACGTACCGTGCGTGGCAACCATGAGTTGTCTATGGAACTGACGGTTACCTCATCCACACTTTAGCTGGAATTACTAAACTAAAAGATATGCCAAGTATCGGGTATGCCGTGCTCGGTGAGGAGGGTCTGTTCGAGTACATAGTATTCACAAGCATCCAGGGTGTTGGTGATGACATGGACAACGATTTAAGTCTACATGTTTCCTCAGCATTGACGAACAGAACACTGTACTCGTGTATATATTGGGGCACTTTGCCTCGTGCAAGATTATGAATGGCAATATAGCAAGATATGCTGGCAAACGAACAATTGGGTCGATAATCTCGTATCGAATTGTGGGCTCGTTACTTGGAGCTATTGTCGTTACCAGCGTTTGGTTGTTTGAATTGTCATCCACCAAGAAGCCTATCTGCCAAAGGTCAAGGATGGTGGACGGTATGCGATCATTTTGCCCAACAGAATTAACGGAGTGAGGGTATTTTTATGTCTTCAACTCCAATTATAGTACATGTCTGCTGCATTGTGGGGCAATTGATTGACAAGCCCAGCGCTGTCAGCTCTTACGATATCGTACCCGTGGAAAGCACTCAGCAGCAAGTCTTCGATGACGCCGACAACTGGGATAGAGAAAATCGAACAGCTCATGTAGGGAGAAACTATGAAAGGATTCTAGCGACGGTCATGGAATCGCAGTGCATCATGCAATACTCTAATTCGACGTGTGTAGTGCAATATATTATCAACGCCTCGCGCCTACGGCAATTCACCGACTTAGTATAGCAGGTTTGGCTGTCTTGGAATGTTTCTTCTCGTATATAATCTGATTCTTTGCTTGGGCTGTGAAGAAATCCTGGGAGATGGAGATGTCCTTGCTCTTATGCAGGAATCGATGCCATCAATGGAAGAGCTACACGTCACCAAGGAACAAGAAATTGGTTTTAATCGCCTTTTCAAGTTTTTGAGTTTGCATGAACCAACTGGGTATGAAAGGGACGACGAGCACAAGCGAATTGCAATACGATATTTGGCACTTCGAAGTATGCTTCACGAGTGCAGGACTATGACAGTAGGTGGAACGTGCATTTACCAACTTATTCCAGCGGTTAATTCTCTAATTTCTCGATGTTATTGATTATTCAAAAGCATCGCAATATTCAAGAAGCCTGCATGATCAAAATTCTTCGTTGGTTTGAAGAATCGGCAGGATCTTTCCAGGTGCATAATCAATGTTTTAGCCATGGTGTTGATTACATGTGTAATGCTGTTATGGTTTACACTTAGATTGCATCTTCTTCATCTGTTCCTATTCTTCCATCAAGAATGGTAACTATGGCGATGAAGAGATTCATGAGGCTTCGCATTTCTTTGAAGATTTTGTTCTTTATCCTTATTGTTTTCTATCGCTAGTCACCGCAAAAGCCTATTTGCGCTAGTCTGTCTGGAAGAGGCGTTAGCAGCGATGTCAAGTTTGGCGTAAATGAAGATCTAGCTTCTCTCACTGGAGCTTCCGTAATAAATAAGCTGGAGGTTCGTGTGCTGGCAGCGTTGAATATGCCGAGCCATTTGTAACGATGAACTAATTTTCTTTGATGGCTATGAATTAATTATAGCGATACAAAGTCCCCGATATTCGAGCTTCACATATCCGTAGAATGGCTGACCTTCGATCACGGGGGGCTGATCTTCCTGATGAAGTCAGTTATAATAGCTGAAATGTTGCTTATAAATTTTGTTGTCATTGTTAAAAGTGTTGATACCGTTGTTCCGACTAGATTCCGCCCATATTGCATGACAACCCGGATACAAGTGTACCAAGGAAACCAGTAGATGACAACCGTGAAGCAGAGCAGAAAAGAATTGACGCCACATTTCGTCTGTACCACCCAGAGACTGATGCAGAGGTCAGTGATACGCAGACTTGTATTTCATTTCTTTGTTGCCATCCGTAACGTGATCGTGATTAACACAGCACGAGATGAATCTTCTCTGGCTACGTCGACGCGAAGAAGATGAAATTAAACGGAGAAAAGAAGCTGAAGTTCGCATGCGTGTTCACAAATGGTCTATAGATCGTAGTCGTGATGAATCTGAGAATTTGCGTAAGCGAGAATCTCTGAAATTAGTCGCCGGACTCGATCGAGTGTGTCAAGACGGCAATATCGAGATGGACATCTATCAAAGTACTTGCCGCAGTAGACCAATAACAGCTGAGACAGCGACAAAGAAAACGTCGCCACCAACTGAGGAGTCAGAAAAGAAGATGAAAAATGCTGTCTATTTTGCTCGGACAGCCCCTAAAAACAAGAGACACTTAGCTGGAAGTGGCGGTGGTGCTATGCATTTTCGAAATCCATTACCAGCATATTTTGGACAACCAAGCAAACGTGGCAGCAAAATAGCATCTACTTCTGGGCTGAAAGAACAACGCACACCTCCAACGTCTACGGCCGACATAAAAGATTCTTTTATGCGTCAGAACTCATCGTTGGAGAGTTTAATTCTCAATGGCGATGAAATGAATCCAATCGTCACAGATTTGGATAGCGATGATGAACAAGCTACAGATCAAAACCCAAGTGAAGAGAGAGTCACAACAAGTAATGGAAGCTATTACAGCGCAGATAATTGCAATATGAAGCTTCAATCGTTTCATATTCCATATCCCACAGACGAAGTAATAATCGACCATGAACGTTCCAGGTTGCACGGAAAGCTGGGAAAACAGGTAGTTACATGGATATTTACTTAGTTCTTTCTTTGTAGCTCTAACAGATTGCTTTGAGTTCGTTATGCGTAGGTGTATCCACGAGGAACAGTGCCTCCACAGTCTCAGCCAGCAGACCCTGAGTTTCGGCATCTCTATGACGCTACTACCCAACGTCGCGTAGCTTCATCTACTCTAAACAAAGCTTTTCTTGGTCCTTCACCAACGAAAAAGGCATGTAAATCCCATTATGTTACCCACAAGTTCTTCTATAGCCTAAATTCTGACAACGTGATTGATTACGTTACGATGAGCGAAGGGATCTGCAGGAAAATCTACGACCAAAATTTCATCTTCCAGCTCAAACGCAAACATAAGGAATGCTCCGATATCGTTGAGCGAGAGTGAAACCCGCGCCGCGACACTAGCTGGTATGTTCAAATTTTCTGTTGTTGAACAATGACCGATCATTGACAATTATCGTGTTCCCAAATCCGCAAAGAAAATGGAGGAAGACTGTCTCTCGCATTGTCGACATCTAACCTGGCAGCACGGAGCGCGGTCAACCCACAGTCAAGTGAACTGCGCAAAAACCAGCTCGAGGAGCTCGAAAAAATCCGTTTGTTGTTCGAGCAACACCACTTGAGCTTCTCCGACCAAGTTTTTGAACGTGGTTTGTTTGTTCCAGAGGACAAATCCGTTTTTGAATGCATTCATAACCTTCCCTTAGCAGGTTCACGATTATATGCGAACCCACAGCCCCAATCAAGGGCGAAAAACGGGTCGAAGAAGCAAAAAGGTGGAGCAAAGAAGAAGAAGAAGAAGAAAGGGACAAACGCTTTAAAGAGCGCACGATCCACGACGAAATCCAAAAAGTAGTGTAAATAGTAACTTAAAGAACATATTTCACAAATTTTGCGGCTGATATTCATAATGAGCAACTCAAAGTGTTGCGAGATTAATTCTACTGTTGTTGTTTCTCTTTGTTGCCGGAAGTATTGAACGTACATTTCGAGCTGTATAGCTATCAAGCTAGCAGCAGTTTATGCAAGTTCCCTATGAACTACCGTTTTGTCTAGTACTGTTGCATCGTATGATGGTGTGGATTTAGGGAAATTTGGATGTCGTTAGCGGGAGGTTGCGGTCGATCTTCAGGTGCGCTTGATAGTTGCCGTGAACTTTCGTTTGATTGCATGTCATCGCTACTATCGACTCTATTCATGTCTTCTGATAGCGCGGTGCAACTCCTTTCCTTCTCGCCCTTTGTTGACATGATCGGATACTCGAATGCAAACGATCGTATGGATTCTTCTACAAGACTAACTGTGGAACTGTAGAGCTTGGTCACAAACGAGTCCTGTTGTACAATCTCTTCTAACTTTATCTTCATTTCATCAACGCCTTCTGCATCCATTTGTACTGACATTACCCGATGTTCCCTCCAATCGTTTTATTGTTCTGTCTAGGATGTCATAGCACCTAGTCTTGGTTCAATCAAAGGTTCTTGAAGATCAGGAGGATGACTACATAGGCAATATAGCGGTCAATACTTACCATCTCTTCTCTTCGATAGCATCATGACATCAGTTGCAGGGAATGGCTTGGCATCATATTGTTGTTTTTGCTGCTCGCTATGTTCGTGTTTCTGATGGGTACTAGTCACACTAACTACCACTTGGTTGTATATGCAGTCCTTCCTCATGTTGGCGACAAGTTCTACCTTCAGACTCATTACTCGATGCTGTTTGTTCTTATATCGTAATTGCTACTTCTTCAAGCGTTGGGTTCGGAAGACCACTCACGTAGATTCTTCGATTACCACATAGCATTCAACTTCCTAGTTTCTCTACTGATGCTCCAGGATCCTTACAACTACGATTCTGAAGTACCAATTCGCAACAGTGTAGCCATTTTCATATACTGAATTAAGATATTGGTAAAATACCGATAGTATCGGTATGTAATAGGTATGAAACAATCATTGCTCTTGGAAGATCCAAGTAGACCAAGGAAGAATGGAAAAGAAGATGGAGGAGCTAGAGGCAGAGAATGCGCGGCTTCGTGAACAACTCGATGCACTCCAGGCGAAATACGACGCTTTAGATGCAACAACGACCAAGAAAATCCAAGATTTGATCGATGAGAACGAAATTTTGGCCGAAGCAAATCGTATTTTCATGGAAAACGAAGCGACCTTCAAGCGTTTGAATGGATCATTGAATGAGAATCCTGATTCGTCCATTACAACACTGATGCAAGTACCAGATGAGTTACTGCTTCCCGGAAATGGGATTAAGACCTGTGAAATTGCAGTAATGGAAGATGTGCATTCATTTGGGAATTTGTTATGTGTAGCGGCACATCCAACTCGCAGTGAAGTGGTTCTCACGGGCGGAGTGGACAAGCACATTTGCGCACACGACTGGCAGCACACGAGGAGTTTGTGTCGTTTTCAGGCGAGTGCACCCGTACTAGATCTGGCATTCAACCCAAATCCACAATGCGCGGATTATTTCGTAACTGCTTTCATGGATGCGAAGCACGGACTGTATCGACTAGGACATATTGATGATGTATGGAAAATAGACGAAATCTGCAATTTTCATGATCACTCGCGACACGGATCGCTGAAAGTGGCGTGGAGTACGACCGGTGAGCTCTTTGCGACAGGATCCAGTGACAAGTCGCTCAATATTTATCGTTGCAAAAACCTGAACGCTGCAGACGATCAAGAATTACCAGCCTGCGAAAAAATCAAGTCGTTCTACTTCAATGGCACAGTTGAGGCTATTGCATTTATTCCAGCATCATCACCAGAAGACACAGACAAATATGAAGCGCGCAATGGATTGCTTGCTGTTGCCGTACGAGATGATTGCTATTTGCATTACATTGATTGCTCGACATTTGAAAAAGAAAGGTGAGTCCAACGACTGTGTTAAATGCTTTATCTTTGCTTACGTCTGATTTGCCTCTGAACGTATATTTTGCGTTGTATTCATAGGATCAATATGAATCAGGATGGCATTGAGCACGTTTCCTACACGATCATGGATTTGCAGGTCTCTCCCACTGGCAAATATATTCTTGCAGCGACGGATACTCATCGCAATTTCATTTTTGCCGTTAGTGTTAATTTGATTCTTTATCTGCGCGTGCAACCCCAGTGTATTCATATTTCTTTCTGTCTTGTATATGTGTTTTATCACCATAGATCAAACGCAATACGATCCTTCGAAACTTTTACGGCCATAAGGCTGGTCCCTATAGCCAACCAAAGGCCGCGTGGCACCCTTCTGAGAAGTATGTCATCTCCAACACCGAAGACAGTGGCTCTATTTTTGTGTGGTGCATTGCCTCAGAGCAGGTAATCGACACAATTATTGCTCACGAGAAGCTGGTGCGCGATCTGGTCACATTCGCCTCAACTTCCCAGTATTTGGTGACCGTATCGTATGACAAAAAGTTGAAAGTGTGGGAAACTACGCTGACCGATAGAGTATTAACCAGTTAAGGCTGACTCTGATGTATAGAAATAGATACCGGGCTGGGTTGATGGCTGTGCTATGATCTCATATCGGCAAACAGGTTCTTAAGATCTCGGATTTCTTGCAAGGTAGAGAGAGTTGTCGTTTCCCAGGTATCTAACTTTGCTTGAATGATATCAAGCATGTGCTCCTTTCCCTGAATTTCCTGCTTCAGTGCTTCTCGATTGATGTCTGCGATTGCTTTTGTCGCCAACGGTGACTGAATTTGTTGTCTCATTGCTGGATTTCCTGGATCTTGTGACGGAACTTTCTTTCGATTGCTAGCAAGACTTCCCGAGAGAGCTCTTGTGCCGTTGGAGGCTGCTGGGAGCTCTGATGCAGAAGAAGATGATGTTGTGCCTCGTGTCGACGATGGGTCTGAAGGCGGAACTTCAACCGGCAGCCGCACATTGCTGCGCTTTTCGACCGATGTTGGGCCGTTATTGGAGCTGGGTCGATCACTTTGCTTCGCTCGTCCATATTCCACCTCGGGTTCTGAGTCAAGCAAACGTGTAAAGGTGTGTCAAGCATGATGATAAAAAATGGACGCATTATGATGTGTATATCATTCACGAACCTTTGCGATTGCGTGGTGCTGCGCCTTCTCCAACTCTCTTCGCAATATTGTTTCCGTGGCAACTTTTACTATGAATTGCGAGTCGTCCCTCTGCAAACGTGCGTCCACAGTTTTCACATTTCTCCATGCCATGGACATTAAACGACTCCTGTGCGGCCCTATTGAGCGTCTCGACCTCCTCACGCGATAATTTCCCTCCATCTCCAAAGGAGTTACCTCCACGTAGCTCATCCAAACCAGGAGGAGTCTTCGGAATCGGACGTCGTTCGTGCTTTGGCTTTAATTCTTCCTATACGCATGAATATGGAGTGACACAGACGTGCAAATTATTTGACTTGAATAATCACTTGTTCTGAGTGTATTTTGTTCTCAGCTGATTGACCTGTGCGACCCATAACTTCTTGCATTGCTTCAAGTGAATATCAAACGAGGACAGCCCATATTGCCGACCACAGACATGACACACGCGTGTTACTGGGCCAGGCTTCAGTCCTACAATTGCACAGCACATCGTACATTGAAGAGATAAAAAATACGCGACGGACTGAATCCTGTCTTGCAGTACCTGTTGCCATCTTCGTGTTTGTATTATTTGTGAGAGCTGGCGACTATTCGAGCAAGATCTCGCGTATCCTAAACTATTTTAGAAGCTAGTCAAGGTGCATCTTTTAGACTTCAGGAGCCAAGTGACATCTTTCAAAATATTTTCCGATATTATACATCAGCAAAGTGGATAATCCCAAATATCGTTATCATCATCATAGTCATCCTGGTCATTCTGTAAGTAGAGTGATGCTTTTTTTTCGTTCATTTGCTGACTTCGTCGTTGCAGAGTATCATTTCGGCATCCTGCCTCAAAGAGCCACAGTAATCGCTTTAATGGGGCAAATTGCTCCATTTGAGCGTAATACCGTAAACTTGAAATGAACGTCGGCACACGATGACTTTGTTTTGGAATGCCTGCGGTGTCTTCGATCACATGGGCGTTGTAGAATTTTAGCAGCTCCTGTTCACTCAGCTCCTGCAATTTCTCTACAAAATTGGCGCGCTGAATTTCTGAAAGTACATCAAAATCGAAAGCTATAGCATTCTAACCATCCATTTAATATGGTGAGGTGAATATTAAGCATCTCTTATCACATATTTCTGAATTGGGACTTACCGTCCGTAAGCTGGTCATCAGCTTGTTCACGTCCAGCCAAATTCGCAGATTCCTGACGTATTTGTCATATTTGGGTGGTGGATTCAGTTGAATGTTTACGATACTGGGATTGATGGCAACACATTTTACAAGAATGCGGTAGCCCTGTGACCGCACATCCGGATTATTGGAAATACTGGCCGTTGAAAGAGATCAGAATGAGAAAACAAAATCACTGTTGCATTGTAAAATTTGAAAATCGATTCTACGCACGTACTTGAGCGATTGTAATGATCGATTCGCCTTGCGAAATGTCTCGGAAAGGGCTTCTAGAGACTTCGATTCTAACTGGCATCCTGCAAGGCTAGTCGAGATAGTTTATGTGACCGTCAGCAGCTAGATAATCCTGAAATTTAACTTACTTGAGCGTGAGGAGCGTGGAGTTCTTTTTCAGTCCTGTAGCAAGCTGAGCAACTCCAGCATCAAATAATGGATTATCGGAGACGTCCAAAGTCGTCAAGGCTTGGTTCACTGCAAGCATTTGCGCGATATGGATGGAGCAAACATAGTCTAGCTGATTCTTCGCCAAACTATACGCATAACTAAGCAATTAATATATGACTAATGGCTTAATCAGGGGTAAGTCATGTAATATACCGCACTTGAGCTGTGATAGTCGCTTGGCTTCCCATAATGCATTGCAAAATGCTTCGATGCCTGCAACATTTTTCTCCCCAACGCTATTGTACGCCAGCTGGTTGGCGCTCATGGTAAGTTTCTCAAGTACAGAAAAGTACTTGATAGTGCTGGCCAGACCCATCAGTCCTTCAGAACGCAGGTTGATGGAATCGAGGCTGTCAGTAACAACAAGAACACAGAAAAGTGCGTAAAAAGAGTAAGGCATAAGGAACTCGTAGATATAGCTGAGATATCGCAAGGGTTCTCCTCGCATAGATTGACTCGTACTTGAGTTCTTTGAGTTGTACACACCGCTTTAAACCCTGGAAAAGCACGTTGATGCCGTGGAAAGTATTGGCATGCGGACCGGTGAGCTGGTTCTCCGACACATCGAGATGCTCGATCTTTCGCTCACGCTCGATGAGGATCCCGATGACTGCAGCATCAAGGTGGTTAAAGTTTTGCTTGGACAGGAGCACTTCACGGGTGCCACTCGCAGCTTTCCGGATGCTTACAAGTGGCATCGGTTGTGTAGAAAATTGTAACGTTTGCAGCATTGGATTCACGCCCCGCGCAATGGCAATAGCTCCTTTGATGCCGATCTGTGTTCCAGAGAGTACCAGCATTGTTAGCTTACAGGACTTTGAACGTAGATATGGTGCCAAGAGCTCTGCAAAGTCGTCAAAGATTACGAAATTGGAGAGATCAAGGGTTGTTGTCCCGATTGCAGAGATATCCCTGATGCGTTGTACAATAACCGTGCCCTGAGCTCCTTTGAAATTGCCTTTTTTGTTCATCGCCTTGACGTCATAGAGCAAAATTTGGTATGGGTCTGTGATAGATTTTCGTTTCTCCTCCTCCAGTAGGATCTCTAGCGGCTGCATCAAAGGAGATATGGTACCAGGTGCCTCGCGATTGAGTCCTTCAGCGGCGCGAGGATCTACTGGGTCCACGAACCGTAGCAAAGTACATCCAGCTGTGCCTCGGATCTTGATTTTCGCTGGGGACTCCATGGACGAGAGTAGGGATATTGAACGACGTCAAATACAGCCGACAGCGGCAACTTGAGACATAGATTGCCGAATGGATATGAGGCAGTCGCACAATGGAAATGCTATAATTAACATTGAGATGAGATCTGCAAAAGATTACGGAACATTTTGTTGAAATGAACCCCTAGCATCGTATCTCTTTCAATGATTGGGTTATGACTTCGTGAGACAGCATACTTTCATAGCGGAACGTTGCCTAGTCGGGAAGGATGGAGGTGTATGCAGTTCCTGAAAAAACAGACAACACACGACGTGAACAGCACTCTCTTTGTTGTTGTTGGCAGCATGTTGCATTGCGCGGTTTTTACGAATGACGTCTGCGCCTTTTCGGTACTGAGCCGCTACTGATAATGAGGGCTCTCACAAAACAAGGTGATATCAAAAAAGTCAACAATCTCCCTAACAACGAGAGCCAGAACCGAGCCAGGGTTCGCTTTCTGCAAAAGCGCACTTTACGAGAAATCGCATTATTAGAAAAATTATTCTATTTTCAAGAGTTCGATAAACGAGGGTTGTATGTGCGGTACGCAGCGAGGATGTTGCTCGAAGGTTTTCTCACCATGGACAGACACATCTTTGGTCATGGGCAACATGATGGTCACAAACGTCGTTGAAGGTGGATCGCCAGATCGCTAGATGGCGGGAGAATGGATCCGCGCAAAATTATTGGCATGCCCGATCGGTGGTGTGTGAGTCGTCATGGGCCGCGTATTTTGTCGTCTTTAGTACACCGAGTAGCTGCTTCTCTTCTGTGTTTAACTGCGATTGCTGGTGTTATATTCGCGACCAATCCGATTCCGCAAGCAGCTGACCTACTCACCATCGTTCATGTTGACTCCGAAAAGGTCTGTCGCCAATTCTACTTGCTTCTTTGTCTTGCCTACATGAGCATTTACGTCTAGTAACTAACCATCTCTGGCTTTGATTTCTGTCCTGCATTCTGATAGGACGTTCGTTTGGACGCAAATCTCTATATTCCAGATGGTGGAGAATTGCTACTAAATGTGGAGGTTCCACGCAAAGCCATTCTCATGGACAGCACAGCTCCAGCTAAAGTCACGCGCGTCTACTCCAACCACATATCGGGCAAGTTCGGAGTAGGTGAGGAAATTCAGATTTTTGTCGACTTTACCAGCGCCGTTCAAGTCATTGGCGGGCCGTCAATTGTTTTGCGCACTGGTTGCCATGAGTCGTCGTGCCATATTCGTGAGATCCAACGGCTGCGTTGCCAGGCCACAGCGGGGAAGTTTGCTGTCGAATTTGCTGGGCAACGCGTGATGAACATTCCATACAACTCAGATGAGAAGACGTTTATGGCTTATTTACAGCGTATGACGCAGATTGACCACGTGCTTGTGGAATACAGTATGGACGAAAATTCGGCTTGTACGTTCTTTGGAAATAACATCACAGTGACCTTTGAATCAATGAATATCGATGGTAACGACGGCAATCTCGTGGAGATGATTGGCGATCCGCTCAACACGAACGGCGATGGCACACAGTTGGCTCATATTCGTTTTGAACCAGCACTCACCTCATTAGCGTGGGAATTACAGAAGGGAATTCGCATCCCAGATCGATTAGCGACATTTTCCAGTCAAATTTCGCCGACAACACTTCGGTTTTTGTATACAGTTCGAGCAGGCGATAATTCAAGTCGTCTCGAGTACGCCAATAGCGACTCACTCGTGCTCTCGATGCTCTCAGGTAATGCCAAGATACTCAATGCCAACACGACGGTACCAGTTAATGCAAAACTGCCGCCACCACATTTCGCTGGCGATTGGGAAAAAGGCATCGGTAGCAGCTTGTCTGCGAACAATGCGTTGGAGATTGATGTTTCTCCGCCTATTGTTACCAATGTGACCTCACCCCATATTGACGGCACATTTGGAATTGGTGAAGTAATTGCTGTGCATGTATACTTTTCGCACCCGATTGTCGTCACGGGGCTACCTACCATCGTCCTGGAAACTGGTACTGTGGATCGTATTGTCCCTTTTAATCAAGTTGTGATGGCCACCGAGAACATTGCCGAGTTTACATACATTGTACAAGCGAAGGACACGTCGCCTGATCTCACGTATGCAAGTACAGTTGCCCTTGAACTGAATGGTGGATCCATCAAACGGAAATCTACGACTCCTACGACTAATGCAGTACTGACACTGCCAGTCAATGGAGAAAAAGGAAGTCTCTCCGTGAATAAAAACATTGTGATTGATACTTCCGACCCAATCGTCATGAGTGTAACAGCGACTTCCCCCGATGGAGTTTACACTGCTGGAGATGTGGTTCAGATTCTAGTGACGTTTGACATCCCAGTAGTCGTCATAGGAACCCCACAGCTGCTGCTCAATACCGGAAAAGTGGATTTGTTTCCTGGACAATTTGTTCAAGCTGCACCCGTGCCACGTACAACCAAAACCATCCTGTTCCCACCAGTGGATCATGGGTTATCGAATGCAACCAGTCCAGGACTGCAATTTGAAATTGGCGGCGTAGTCTTGACTGTCGCTAGTGTCGATGGCGACCAAGTCACCATGTTGGAAACATATACAGGCACAAAGGTAAATGCAACGATGGTGAGTGGTGGTCCTCTGCTACCCATCTATACTCCAGGATACCGGTCTGCTAAGTACGCGAGTGGAAGTGGATCGACAGTGCTTACATTCCAGTACATTGTCCAAATCGGCGACACAACAGCAGATTTGGATTATATCTCAACTACTGCTCTTCAACTCAACGGAGGTTCAATTAAACGATTGTCAACGACACCGTATACCGATGCAAACCTCACACTTGCTGCTCCTGGATCAACCGGAAGTCTGAAACTTAAAGCCAACATCGCTATCAATACCGACGCCCCACAAGTAACCGCTATAACACCGCTTACACGTGATGACATCTATAGAGTGGACGATGTTATTCATTTTAATGTGGTGTTCAACTTGCCTGTGATCACCTTTCAGACACCGTCGGTGTTGATAAACATCCCCGGCCGAGAACGTTCTGCTATATATGAGAAAGGAAGCGGAACAACGTCGTTACAGTTTTCTTTTCTCGTTGATAGCAATGACGAGGTCGATATCTTTGATGTACTTGACACGAAGGCTTTGCGTGCGTCTTTTGGATCGATTTCTGGATGGATTCGACGGAAAGCTGGGACGCCTATGCTTCCTGCTCTTCTCGATTTACCCGCTGGTGGTCTTTCATCGAAGGGTATTTCCATCCATCAGGCATACGGGTACATTATATCTGTATCGACGCCACATGAGGATGGAACCATTGGTGCTGGAGAAGTGATTGACTTTGCGATTACATTCACCACTTCGGTCAATGTCGATACCACCAATGGCATACCCTACTTGATGACAACAACGAATCGACCTGCTGCTTACTTGTCAGGAACTAGTACGACTATACTCACCTTTCGTTACGCGGTTCAGCCTGATGATATCTCTACCCGGCTCAATTATATTGATATCTTCTCGCTTTTCAATAACGGAGCTGTCGTGACTGCCACGTCAAATGGGAACCCTATGTCATTGGTCCTTCCTCCTCCTTCCTCGAGTGGGTTGGCGACAAGCCACTCAATCTTTGTGGATACATCATCACCATTAGTTCAAACCGTCTCAACACGTGCGTACGAAGGCATCTATACCGTTGGAGATAGTATCACATTCGCAGTGAAGTTTAACTTTCCAGTCGATATTGCACCAGTCGCTATTGAGGCTGGAACACCAACATTGCTGTTAAACGCTGGCGTGGCTAATGGCGTGTCCACCTCGTTTATCGGAAGTGAAAGTGATACTGTATATTTTTCGTATAGTATCGCCATTGGCCAGTCAGTCGGCAGCTTGGCATATTTCAGCAGAACAGCCTTGAAATGCGCAGGGAACAGTGGGATGAATAAAGATCCCGCACAAAACGGCGGGTTTCCCAGCAGTATGTTGTTTCAGACACAGCTGTTCACTGCGTGGACGGAAGTCTCAGCAACAACAAGTGCAACGCATATCCGGATTAAATCATTTGATATCCAACGATTTGCTCCAATTTGGTCGTTTGAAGATGGTGGTGGAGCATCCTCACTTATTAATTTTGATGTTTCGCGTGATGCTGTGGCTCCCATTTTAGTGGTAGTTTCGAGCAAACTATACGTTGTATGGCAAGAATCGAGTACAAACACCAACAATCCAGGGCAGATCCGTGTTGCTGTGTATTTAGGGAATAGTAGTGGAGGTTCCGCGCGGCGGTGGATGTTTATTGACAAGAACCCAGCAAGCAGCACCGGAATAAACAAGGATTCTACACAGAATGCATTCGCCCCTCACGCTACTAGCCACAACTCGAAATTGTATGTCGCGTGGCACGAAAATGCGGGTACATCTTTCGTGCCTCAAGTCCGAGTGGTAGTTTATAATGGACAAGATGGAACTCCTGCGTGGCTATTCATTGACGGGAATCAGGGAGCGCAAGGATTGAATTTTGCATCGGCCAAAGCAGCTCGGAACATTCGCCTAACATCTTGTGGTGCATTAGCAAGTTCATCCTCGGTTCTTTATGCCGTTTGGGAGGAACAAGCATCGACATTGAATATTCCACAAATCCGCGTCGCCGCTCAAATGGGTACCGATGCGGCTCCAAAATGGACGTTTGTCGACGGAAATGGTGCTTTTGGCCTAAATTTTGAAACCACGATGAGTGCAAATGCACCAAGTATCACGTGTTTGAATTCGAAAGTTGTGGTTGCTTGGCAAGAGGTTACTGCATCTGGAGTAACGAGAATTCGAGCAAAAATGTTTAATGGATATCTCACAAATCCGGCTTGGACAGTGCTCGATAATGGTAAAGGATTAAATATTGACCTATCACAGAATGCAGCGAACATCCGCCTTCGCGTAGGATCAACTGGATTACTGTACGCATCGTGGCAAGAAGTGGAAAAAGTCAGTTTGAACAGTCAGATTCGAGTGGCAATGCTAACATTTTCCAGTTCCGTACCAACGTGGCAGTTTTTGGATGGCGGTGGAGCTATCTCAAATATAAACGACGATATTTCCCATGATGCTACCCGTCCAGTATTAGTGTTATCAGGACAATCACCAGAAGTTGTATATGCGATGTGGCAAGAAGTCCACGCAAATAGTAAGATCCATGTTCGAGGCAGTGTGCTCAAATCATCTGAGCTTAGTTGGCAGTCGTTGCATTATGGATGCATTCGTCGCGCATCGACCAACGCTTTCACTCCAGCGAATCTACTGTTACCCGAGTTGAACACGCCTGGTGCTTTGGATTTTGGCAAAGCGATTCAAATAGACACGTCGGTGCCAGTGGTGCGAACTATAACGCTAAGTGGTGACATTCCTCGTGTCACGAGTACAGCGAGTGTGTTGCAAACCATTGATATTTTTAATAAACGTAGTATAAGTCAGGGGGAATACAGACTACGTTATGGCGATTCGTTTGAAACCAAGTGTATCAGCTGGAATGCAACTGGGAGTGGATCCGGTTCTGTTGAAGAAGCTTTGGAATCGATATCGGGCTTGGGACTAGATGTTTCAGTTTCGAAAGATTCGACAGCATTTCTCGACGGAGATCGATATTTTATTACGTTTGCATTTCCCTCGACAGGATTACAGAGATTGCAGGTAAAAACAACTAATGATGCTACTTGTGATACTTTTGTATGTTCATCGAATGCGCGTTTACCATGTGGCTTGAGCCTGATCCGTGTAAACTCAAATATTGATGTGGGACTACGAACGGGTGTGGTAGATGTAGCCGTTCAATTTTCATATCCTGTGGTTGTGTCAGCAAATACCGCTGTTGCTCCTACTCTACGCCTCAATACGGACGCAGTTGGTCAAGATGCAGTATACACTGCGAGAAGCGCCTTTCTAGAGTTTGATGTTGGTACAGAGAGTCCAAGTCCAATCGTAAAGGGTGCGTTTCGGTTAGCGTATGGTGACTTTAGTACTGGGATTGGAGTGGGGACAATCTATACAACCAATTGCATCGACATTGCAATGAACGATGATGATGCTATCCAAGAGCTTCGCTCCAATCTAGAAGCAATTGTACCGCTAAACACGATTGGCATTCGTGCAATCTCCAGACGAACCCTGCGTAATGGATATCGCTATGGGGTCACGTTTCGTAGTAGTGGAGATCTACTCGATCTGGTCGCAGGAAATTCGGCCACTTGCCGCTCGTTTGCAGGACGAACACAAACTATTGATATCACGGCAACGTCGGCCATTCAACAAGGTGAAATAATTGTTCAACTCGGAGATGCTGTGAGTGCGTGCATCCCGTGGAATATTCGCGCCAAAGGGAGTTCATCTTCAATGGAAAGTATCATTAGTGCTTTGGTCCCAGATCGCGTGATTCCCGTCCAAGTCATAAAAGATCCGACCACATTTACGTACGGTCATCGATACTACGTGAATTTGATGATATTGGACGATGTAAAGCAACCGCTTCTTGCCTTCAATGACGCGTCTTGTTCTCCATTTCTTTGTGATGGTTCTGTGGCTTGTGTTGGGCTGACGATAGCTGTGAATGCCGACTTCAAGGTGACTCGTGCCTATTCGGAAACACTGTCGTTTCGGTATACCGTGCAAAATACAGATGATGTGTCGCTACTCACATACAAAGATGCATCTGCACTTCGTGGAGATATTCTCAGGGCTTCTAATAATCCAACTATTGCAGCATCCTTGGCGCTTACTTACCCACCGAATCCTATCCTGGTACCAAATATCGACTACCCCTTGACCATAGTGAGTTTGAATGCAATCCCAACCGTCGTAAGTGTATATGCCATATCGCTTGATGGCGTGTACACCGCTGGTGACGTGATTATAATATTCGTTGAGCTTTCAGACCCTGTATTTGTCCAAGGCTCGGCAATCCTAGAACTCAACTCTGGTGGAACTGCTGTATATTTTTCCGGAAGCGGGACGAAAGAGCTAGAATTTCGATACAAAGTCTTGAGTGGCGAAACATCAGCCGATCTGGACTATTTATCGATATATTCGCTGCGCGTATCTACTACAAGTGCCCTTCCTTCACGAATCAGCGGAGGCTCAGACCCGTTATATCAGATGGATGCGAATTTATTACTCCCACCACTTGGAAGCGCATTGAGCCTCGCCTCCTACAGCAGTCTGGTTATTGACACGACTCAACCAACAATTGTATCAGTAACTTCAGCTCGTCTCGATACGCCTGCTGGTGAGTCTGGTTACGGCGCCGGTGACATCATTGATATCGTGATTCAGTTTTCAACTGACGTCGTTGTATTTGGTGTTCCTTCATTGGCTCTCAATTCCGGCGGCACTGCCAAGTTTACCTACGCTGGCTATCGTCAAGTGATTGATGTCGGGGTTCATGCCCGTTTTCCTGTTGTATCTGGTGAATTCGCAATTATCTATGGAGACCAACTATCCGGCTGTATCGACTATACCGATGCGCAGAGTACTTCAGCTAAGTCACTAAAGTCTCGATTGCTGGAGATCGAAGCCATCAAGCGGATTGGGTTGCTATCCGTGTCATTGGTTCGCGTAAAAAATGGTCATCGCTTTGTCATCGAATTTGACTCTACACAGGTACTGGACGTTCCAGTAGCTATTGAGCCCATACAGTCTGATGTTTGTGCTCCGCTCCTTCCTGCAGACGACTCTGCCGCTCATATGATCACAAGAAGTACAGATACTTTTGTGACCTTCCACTACACGGTTGGCACTGGTGAGCACTCAACTGACCTGGACTATGTTGGCACATCACTGACCATGGTAGGGAGCGATACATCTATTAAGCGACGTTCTCGCGTACCAAGTATTGTCGCAGACGTCACACTGGCTGGAGCTCGGTTAGCCTCTACGAAAGACTTGGTGGTCGATGGCACCAGTGTCTCCATTGTTGATATCGTGGCAGACACTGCTGGCGGAACTTATGGTGTTGCGTATCCAGCAACTCCGAGCCCTCTGACAGTCGATCCAGGTCAAATCCTCTTCCACTTGATCTTTTCACGGCCAGTAACAGTAATCGGATCGCCTACAGTAGAACTTGCAACAGGCTCATTACAAGCCAATGGCGTGTACTTGTCTAACCGTGTCGCAACATTTGCTGGACAACCACAACCAAACCAAGTCGCGTTTCTCTACAGCGTGCAAGAGGGTGATTATAGTGCAAGCCTCTCGTTTGCGCGTCTCGATGCACTCGCTGATGCCCAAATCTATGTTGTTTCCAGCACAATGTCAGTGCTAGCGAATAGAATCCTGCCGCGATTGATGATATCAGCCACTTCGACCATCGCCATTGACGCTCATTCAGCCCCTACCACTGTGAAAGTGTCGGCTCTTCACAGTAATGGCACGTTTGGCGCTGGTGAAGCAATCAAGATCCAAGTTATCTTCTCCAAGGAGGTCATTTTACAGACCGGGTTGAACCGCAACCAAGACTTCCACGCACGTAACCCGTTCGCGCTGGAATTCCAAAACAATATTTACATTTTCTGGACGGAATGGGAATCGTTGTATGCTCGGTCCAAGAGTTACCTTTACCTGAATGTCTTCGCCAGTGACACGCTAGAACTCGTGTCGATGGCCACCACATCGGCGATGAATCGTATTCCAGATACGTTTATTGAAAAAGTAACCGCAGTAGTATGGAACAACGCGATCTATGCGGCGTGGGACGAAGGTGGATTGATCTATTGCGCTGTTTATAATGGTCTCGTGGCCACAGTACCTTGGACACTGATTCCAAACATGGGAGCTAACAAAGACATGGCGATGCCTGCTAGCGATCCGCTGCTGATTGTCCACAATCTCGAGCTGATGCTGATTTGGAGAGAGGAGATCTCCTCATCTGCCAATACTGGGCAGCGCATTGGGCAAATTCGCGTGGCGCAACGCAATGATGACTATGATGCTCCGCTTTGGATTTTCCACGACGGAAACCAGTTGCAAGCAGGGCTCAACAAGGACCCAACCATGAACGCAAGAGACCCCTCTGCTATCGTTTACCTTGGAAGACTCTATTTGGCATGGTCAGAATACAACAAAAATATGAACGCGTACCAAATCATTGTAACGATACGATATATTAAAAATCGAGATGAGTCGACTTGGGTGTATTTAGAAGGAGCGGCATCCACCAAACCTTCCTACACCTTCATCTCGTCGTATCGTCCGCGATTTGGCGTGCGAAAGAAAGGTTTTGAAGACACGGCGCTATTACTTTCATGGTATCGGGATACAGCGACATCGAATGCGAGTGAAGTCGTGACGAGCCAAGTGTTGGATTTCACATGGGAGGCATCTACCACCGCCAATATTCCTGAAGTGGTTATAGGCATCACGAATCTGACAGTGGAGACAATACGTCCAAACGCCAAGGATCCCCAGTTTGGAGCTTGTGGCTCTAATTTGTATTCATTATGGAGAGAAATTCCACAGGATTCAAACCGTGTTACTATGGGCAAAGTCGCCTCGCTGAGGTCCAATCTGGATCTCTTCACAGGGTGGACTAACGCACTTCCTTTCGAAGTGTTTAACCACAATACCGTCATGGATGTGGTCGATTCATGCTTAGTTTGCTCGTCATCATCAAATCCACACGTGGGCATCCTGTGGACTGAATTCGATGAATATTCCACGAAATTGCGCTTTCGTCATCAGCTTCTATATCAATATACCATCGATGATGTAATGAACACTCTAATAAGAAACTCGTATGGTGAAGTCACGTCTGGGACACCTCTTCTATCGCTGGCGACAACGACAGTACCCCCCGGAACAGCTATTTGCATAGACAAAAGTGGGCTACAGTCGAGTATTTTAACATTTCTTTACCTGGTTCAACAAAACGACGTAGCAGCCGATTTGGATGTACTCGATTCAAATGCATTTCTTCCCAACGGGGCAAAAATCTGCGACGTATTACAGCAAATACCGAGCTTTACTTTTTTTCCAGGGGCGAATGACTTTCGGAGCTTGAGTTACAACAACGACCTGAAAATTGATACAACTAGCCCAACGGTAGCGGACGTGTCTGCATTGACGGCGTCAGGCGAATATGGAGTGGGCGAAGAAATCTTGATTCAGGTCACGTTTACTGCTCCAGTGATTGTGCTTATCGATACCGACAATAACCTCCCCAAGCTCTATCTTCGGTCTGATGAGCTTCATTATTACGATGCTCAGCGAAGCTCAGCCATTTATCTCGACGGATCCGGTACCAATATACTGACATTTAAGTACATTACTACGGTGCTCGACTATTGCAGCCGCTTGGACTATTTTTCATCGGATTCACTCATTCTTGACGGTGAGACTGCTCTTCGCCGGCTGGCGACATTTCCAACTACTGATGCCAGTTTAATGCTTCCTCCACCAAGGTCTCAACACTCGCTTAGCAGTAACCGTGCAATTGCCATCAAAGCGACACAACCACAAATTTTAGCAGTCAATTCAACCGCTCCAAATGGAACATACTATCCGGGAGATTCTATTCTGGTGCAAGTGTTATTTTCCTTACCTGTGACGGTCTTTGGTGCTCCTATCCTTCTTCTTGACACGGGCAAAGTGAATTTTACAGAAGCAGAGCTCGTCTCTGGTAATGAATCAGCGACACTTATGTTTGAATACAGTATTGAGGAAGGCGATACGAGTGCTCGGCTGGATCTTGCAGATGACCGACAGGGTGACATGACATTAACTTATGTGATGTCATTGATATTATCACAAGGATCACAAATCAAGCGCACGTCCGCGGACCCCTATACTGACGCTGTCATATCACTACCTGCGCCTGGACTCCCTGGATCGCTTTCTGCAAACAAGAACATTGTCATTGACTCGGCACGTCCAACTGTCGTTGATGTACGCACCACCACGCCCAATGGGACGTATGATATCGGACAAGAAATTGAAATTCTCGTGGAATTTTCACGAAAAGTAGTAGTCATCGGAACGCCCGAACTGGTCCTCAATATTCCAGCTCCATCAACTAGGACAG
This sequence comes from Pilasporangium apinafurcum, assembly GCA_001600495.1. Classification (NCBI taxonomy): domain Eukaryota; phylum Oomycota; class Peronosporomycetes; order Pythiales; family Pythiaceae; genus Pilasporangium; species Pilasporangium apinafurcum. The sequence goes on from BCKE01000001.1 coordinate 326,993, forward strand.
CCAACTACCATAGTGGCTCAACGACAGCACTTCTTCGCTTCACATATACCATAGCATATGGCGACAACACATTGAACACGCCTTTTGATATTGCTGGCACGAATGCTTTCATTTTACGCTCTTTGCTTATTGAAAAAGGAATCATACAAGCGTCTGCCCAGGTCTTCTGTCTCTCCGCAAATCCAACACTTGCGGCAGATCTTACTCTGCCTCGACCAGGCGTCCCTCTCCGCGTGAATGCTGTTCGAAGTCTAGTGGGGAATAATCACAAAATTTACATCCGGACTGATGGATTTCGCGTTCAGGACGTTCAAGCGGATATACTGAGTGGCATTTACTCCCCTGGTCAGCGAATCATTCTGATTGTTACGTTCACGGATAAAGTCGTCGTACAGGGTTCTCCTCGCATCAAACTGAACGCCCATACTCTGGTCGCCACTTATGCAACATACATTGGTGGTTCTGGTACCACTCAGCTGCAGTTTACTTATACCATTATCTCAGGTGATAGCTGTCTCTGCCTCGATGCGGCATCTCAGTATGGGTTGGAGCTAAATCAGGGCGCTATCACGGATATGAACGGTGTGAATGTTCCGCTGCAGCTCGGTGCATTGTCACAACCTGGTAGCTTGTCATTCAATAAGCAAATCGAGATTTCGTCTCAGCCACCGACTGTAGAGCGTGTTTATTCACTAATCAACAATGATGGAGACTATGGTGTCGGTGATGAGTTACAACTCGCAGTTCAGTTCTCGCGGAAAGTCACAATTGCACCTGCTTCGGCCCCGACACTGCTGCTTCAATTTGCATCGGGTACTCGACAAGCAACGTATACGTCCGGTGATGGAACGCAAACACTACGGTTCACGTTGACAACACAGAGCGGCGATGCCACGGCAGCATTGGAGTATGCAGATCAGCACGCGCTTGTTGGTACCATATTCGCGTCAGCAACGACACCAACGCTTGCTGCGGATCTGCTATTACCGGTTTCAGGCACAGTCGGGAGTCTATCTAATAGCTCACTCATCCGTGTCGTCTCAATGCCACCGCAGATTATCTCAGTCCGAGCTGCTGATCGAAATGGGACGTACGGATATTACGACACCCTTCGAATTCGCGTCCAGTTTTCGTTTCGAGTGGTGGTGATGTCGTCCTCTTCGTCTTCGTGTGTCCTTGCCCTTTCGGTAGGGAACAGCGAAGTGTGCAACGCCGTCTATATTGGCGGGTCGACGACCAAAATCTTGGAGTTTGAGTATAAAATCGAGATGGGTGACCGCTCACGCCGCTTGGGTTATGTGGATTCCAACAGCTTAAAGTGTTCGATACTCCAATTTAGTAAAGCACCGTCACTTGCCGCTGTGACTACACTTCCTTCACCTGGTACAGATGGGAGTCTAGGTTTCTCATCCGCCATACGCATCGACTCGTCAGCACCACGGATATTGTCCGTGTCGTCATTACTCACAAATGGGATCTACGGGGCTGGGCAGGTTATTAATCTGATCACTACTTTTTCCGAGGCAGTAATGATCACAAATGGGACACCGCGACTACGACTCGCGATTGCGTCAAATTGTATTGAACACAATACTGGCACTCAGTATGCTACATACACAACGGGATCTGGCACCAATGTTCTCACTTTCCAGTACATTATTAAAGAGGGTGACATGGCATTTCCTTTGGAGTACGACGGGGTTGACGCACTCTCCATGGACACGAAAGAAGGTAAAATTACCGCTGCAACCAGTGCATATCGGCTCGTATCGTTGCGTCTCCCTATCTCACGCACGACCGGCAGCCTCAGCAACAATTGTGACATTCGTATCGATACGTTAGAGCCCCCAAGAGTGATCGCAGTGGGAAGCCCGACAACCGACGGTATCTATACTGTGGGTGATACATTGCAGTTCTCGATCACATTTTCCGCACCTGTTGCTGTCACAGGAACACCAACGCTGTTGCTGGATATTGTAAACTTCATCGAGACCAATACTACTACCAAACAAGCAAAATACATATCCGGAAGTGGCACAGCCTCACTTCTTTTTGAGTACGAAATCCAAGTCGGCGATCACTCAGATCGACTCGATTACCGACCTTGCCCTTTCACGGAACGTAGACCACCGAAGAAACGGGAGTGGGACAATAATGTGATATGTACGCCAGATGCCAATGCATTGCAGTTGGGGGTTGGTGGGAGCATTAAACGCATGTCGACTTTCCCCGTCACAGACGCAATTCTAGATTTACCTGAAGTGAGTGCGTGGCCAAAAGTGCGCTTCGCAACGTCAAGCCAAGGCTTTGTGTACGTGAATCAGGTGACAGCAACCACAGGGACACCGCCGAGTGATCAGACCATCTTCTCGTTGCCTACAAATGAAGTCTCGATCTCTCAGCAGCAAGCGTCGGTCTATATCTATAGCAACGGTGTCCCTCATCACGCCAGCACCCTCCTCGACACCAATCAAATCGAAGAGCAGCGATACTTTATCGAATTGAATCGCTTTCCTGTGCAGGTCAGCAATCCTCTCGTACTGGGGACATCACCATTCGATGGATTTATTGGAGTTTTTCTCAATGGGATTCCATTCAAAAATGCCTCAAACGCGGCATCTCTTCTCGCTGTCGATGATGCGTGCGGTGGAGCGTTAGATGAACAAGGACGGTATTTTTATCGATCGCTTCCTATATGCTATCTCGATGGGATTCATGAGGAGATCGATGTAAATGAATTGACTCATCACGCGTCACGAATCGTTGGATATGCCTTTGATGGATTCCCAGTGTTTGGATTTTACGACGAACGCGGCGAACTCCCGTCATTAGATGAATGCAATGGACGGGTGCGCGATGATGGTCAATATGGATATCATTTGGTGCCACCATCTTCTTCTTCTACGTCCCCAAGCGCGCGTTCAGTATTCATGCCATGTTTGAGAGGTATGAGTGCGGCTTCATCAGTGAAGTTGAATGTGTTTCGGTCTCCTGTGGATATTGGAGTTGTCGAAGGACTATCGTTAGCAGCGCTCAGTCACTTTGACGGACTGGTCGTGGATGAAAACCCGGCGACGCCATTGACAGCTTCTTTGTGGCTCAACCCAACTGGAGTCTCAGTGATATACACATCATCCAGCGTGGTCGTGCGAAGCACTGGCGTCCCTGATGGGCAATACGGTCCATTTCCAAACACACACAACCGTTTTGTGGTCAAGGAGCAAAATTACGTCTTCCAGCTGCCGCGGCAGCCCATCGTCAGCTCCAGGACAACTCCGTTACCGCAAGATTCGCCCATCGGCGTGATGATCAATGGTGTCCCATTCTATACTTACCAAACTGCCGCCTATGGGAACGTTATGGACAGCAACAGCCCTGCACTTTTACTATTTGACAAGTGCAATGGACTCGTGGATGAGGGAGGCGATTACCGTTACTACGCATCACCGGATTGCTTGCTTCATGAACTGGGAGGCGACCAGCCGAACCAACCTTCGCCATTGATTGGGTATGCACTGGATGGGTTCCCTCTCTATGGTCCATACACGGAAAGTGGCACATTGGCACAAGGGCTATTGGACGATTGTAACGGAAGAATCGGCGATGATGGTTTGTATCGTTACCATGTCACAGCACAAGCCCCGTATTTGCTTGGATGCTTTCGAGGTCAGCTATCTGCATCATCTACACTCGATATTTATCGAAGCCTGAGTTATAGCCATGCACTTCGCATCAACACTGACCAGCCACGGATTGTACAAGTATTCACTAATAATTATCCAGGCACGTATGTAGTGGGTGAGACGCTTGATATCATGATCGAGTGGTCTACGCCGGTTCAAGTTGATACTTCACTCGGAATCCCAACGCTGAGCATTCTCAATTCATCAAATGTAGCGACATACAATGCCACTTGGAGCACATCACGACGATCGGCGTTCCGCTTCTGTGTGACTAGCGATAATGGGGAGTTTAACTACGACACAAGAGCAGTGATACAGCTTAACAGAGCCACTATCAAGCGAATTGCACAAGTTCCGACTTTGGAGGCCGATCTTCGCCTGGTGCATGCTGAAAAAATCTCGAGATTTGCCTCCAAGCACCAGCTGATCAAGGACTTACGTGTCGTGATAAGGGGACTCTATCATCCCCAAGCAAGCGATTTACGTGTTCGCCTGTTTCACGGTGGCCAAGAAGCATTGTTGTTTACTGGCTGCTGCGATCTCAGAGACGCCTTTGGATTACCGGATGCCACAGTACGCGTGAACATGGAGCAGATCGGTATTTATCCCCGCAATCCAACCAGCGGTGTTGGGTTTGACTACGGATTCCAGGACTCGACTATCGAAAAGAACTTGGCACGTGATGGCAGAGCCACTGCATTGCAGAGCTCGACTAGTGCCCAATGCGTTGCATCCAATGCTATTGATGGTCATGTCCATGGCTTCATTTCTAGTCAGAGTGTAGCACAAACAGAGGCGAAACCGAACCAACGCGCATGGTGGGAACTCCGATTGCTTGACAGTACTGTCATCGGCACCATTCGTCTCTGGTTACCGGAAGAAGAAGCGTCGCCAGCAGTGGTGCAAGTGTTGAGTGTGAATGCAAACGATGGAGTTTCCCAAGTGGCTGGAACGTTCACGCTCGTGTTCACACGGCCGAATGGTGAGCAGCAAATCACTGGCGAAATTAGCGTGAATGCCGTCGCAATGGTGATTGATGAAGCAACTGCCACTAGTAATCCCGGAACTGGTAAGGACGAATCACTCCAAGCAAAATTGGCTGCGCTGTCGGAAATGCCACGGCTGTTCATCACGCGATCACCTGCGGATGCTGCGCTTTCACCCAACGGAGCGTTCACGTGGTTCATCACGTTCCTGGACAACCCACGTATATACAACAGCAGCATACCGTTATTATCGATTGGAGAGAATTCCGTCTTGCAAGGCAACGGTATTGTCCGTCTCTCGTCGCCATTGCCTGCAGACGATCGAGACGAGCTTGAGTATCGTGAGACCGACCGTCGCATTGACAACTTGACGCCTGACAGGAACGTGTCGATGTTCCCGTTTTGGATCATGCTCTTTGATGCACAGGCAATGATGGATTTTGAGACGCTAGCGCAGGCGCAGGAGAATGCGGTCTGGAGTCATCGTGTCGAGCACTCGACGATAGTCAGTCGCTGGATGATCTCTGTGAATCCCCCGTCGGGCTTGAAGGCGCAGTACATTCGTGTTATCGCGGAGAGCTTCGATGTGGCAGTCACACTCGCGGAGGTCGAAGTGTTCCAGGAACGCAGCCATTTACTTTCTCAGTACGCAAGTGGGTCACCTGTGACGACAGTGTTTCATCCCGGAGCGGAGACATGGTCCCCGGAAGAACCATTCCAAAATATTTTTGGTGGACTGACAAGCGAAGGTGTGTGGACATTGGCAATCCAAGACACAACACTGGAGCGAATCGACCGAGTCGGGGGCGGTGCTTTCTCTTATCACGGGGCTGGAGCGCTTTCAGATTGGGTGCTTTATGTGACGAATCTAGCAGGAAAAACACAGGTATACTATATGGATATTAGCGCACATATCAAGACGTTGCCGCGTCATGGGAAGCTTTTCATCGGCATCGAGGAGACGGAAGCAGATCACGTGGATGTGGATCGCAACGGCGTACTAGATTCAGTGGAAGCAAGCAGCTATTTGCAGCAATACACGGTGGATTATGATCTTTTGCCTGAAGGCAGGCGCTTGCGAACATTGTGGAATTTTCTCAAAGAATACGAGGAATTTGACGGGATTGAGGTGCTCACAGATCCAAGCGAGCGGCAGAAACTGCTACCGATCGCCTGTGATCGAACATGTTTAGCTGGTTATGGTGTTGATCCATATTTTGATCCAGCGACGACCAAGGGCGATGTGGCGACGAAACTCATGCGTGTCACCGGGGATCGTGTGATCAAGTACATCCCTAATGATGGATTTCAAGGCGTTGATACCTTGACATTTGCTATTTCTATCGGAAATCAAGAGTCGTTGGTGCTGGGCACCGTGGAGATCAAAGTGAAAGAGTGCCAGGATCCCCCTGATTGTTGGATGGACATGGATTTTATCGATCGCAACAACTACTAAGTGGTGTAATATTTGAGTGTGGTGCACCATACAGACAACAGAAAAAAGAGGAAGCTTTGCTTTGAGTATTTTGGGGAAATGGTTAAAGAAGAGAAGGAGTTTCATCACGTGAAGCGAAAGACAAGCCATTGTACTTTGTAACCAGACAACTTCTCTGGTAAGCACGTATACACAGGAACCGCAGTACACAAGGTTTAATACCTTTTTTTTTGTGGTACATTTTTTGAAACATTGAAGCTACATAATGTATCGTTTGTAGCTATCAGGAGAATGACATCACACGAAGAACTACATGCACATTTGGACAAATCATTGCAGCTAGAGTCACTTAGTACGTCTGCGTCGTACTGGTCGACGGATCCTCCGTCGGTTTGCCGCCAGAAGTCGCAGAAGAAGGCGGGGCAGTCGGTGGCACCGTCTTCACCGGCGATGGCGCAGGCGTCGGAGCCTTCGTCACTGGAGCGGTCGTTGGAGGTTCCGTCACTGGAGCAGTCGTTGGAGGCTGGGTCTCTGGCGCAGGCGTAGGTGCTTTCGTAGCCGGAGGAGCAGTGGTCGGCGCTTTYGTTGGAGGTTCCGTCACTGGAGCAGTCGTTGGAGGCTGGGTCTCTGGCGCAGGCGTAGGTGCTTTCGTAGCCGGAGGAGCAGTGGTCGGCGCTTCCGTTGGCGGTTTTGTGACCACAACTGGCGGCTCAGGTGCTGGTGTCACCGTTGGCGTGTCCGGCGCTGGGGTAGATCCTCCTGAACTGGGAGGAGTGTTAGGTGTCGGGGTATAGCCATCCGAGCTGGGGGGGGTGTTTGGAGTGTTTGGCATCGGAGTAGATCCACCAGAACTCGGTGGAGTATCTGGCTTATTGGGTGTTGGTGTCGAACCACCCGAACTGGGAGGCGTATTCGGAGTATTTGGCGTGTTCGGCATTGGGGTCGATCCACCTGAACTTGGAGGAGTATTTGGAGTATTAGGAACAGGCGTCGGCGCAGACGATGGTGCACATGGTGTCTCGTTATCTCCTCCCCACGTGATCACCGAGCTAGGATTGTATCCTCCCCATGACCACGTATTTGAGTCCGTCGTGGGCGTGTCCTTGTCCGTATCGTCACATGGCGTCTCCGGTGATCCCCACCACGTATTGGAGTCACCGGTCGAAGGAGTGGATCCCCACGAATTGGTGGGCGTGTTTCCGTCGTCGGCGCAGGGAGTATCAGCATTACCGCCACCTCCCCAAGAGTAGCTTGGCGTGTTACCAGTGGAAGGAGTCGCTCCCCACGAATAGCTGGGCGTGTTTCCGTCGTCGGCACATGGGGTGTCAGCATTACCGCCGCCTCCCCAGCCACCCCAGCCACCACCGCCGCCGCCACCACCACCATAGCCACCACCCCACGTGGCAGCACTGGTGTCTACGAATGAACTGATGGCGACCGCAACGAGTGCGATGTTAACGAAGATCTTCATGAGTGCAGGATCAAGTGTTGTAAGGAGAAGTAGTTGTTGCTTGTTGGTGTGAAGGCAAATGAAAGAATGAGATGGTGGTTGGCATGTAAATGGTAGCTGAGCGCATCATGATATTTTTTTTTGCTGTTTGTGTTGTTGCGGATCGTTTCGGGGCAGACTGGAGACGTGGCCTTTACGATGTGGAGCAGTTTTTACCATATCGCCATGGTCGTCAGCTCCATGAAGAAATGTCTTTTCACTGACCGTACATGTCTAAATGGGTGCCACTTCACTCCGATTGGTCAACTTGCAATCCATCTGATGGATCATATACTGGATTACAGTCTGTATGGTTCAATCGCACAGCTGTTACATGATTTTTTTCATTAACATCACATCGATGCGAATTGTAAAAACACTGCATGTATCCATCCATGTGTACTGTTGAAGGCTAGAGAGGCGGAGAAGTGACCTCTACTGTGCTGTATGTATGCGCACATCGAGATTGGCATGACAGACAAATCCTAAGATGAACGCTTCCTGGTCCGTTAATGAGTGCGATCAGCGGAGCTGTGAAGTAAAGGATGAAAATGCGAACCAATGGACCAACTTCAGCTAATCGACATCTTTTATACACAAGCCAGTCTGCAGTGATAACGCTTGAAGCGCAGAAACGAAAGAAGAAAAACAGACACATAAGGTTGTCCGTAAGGTTGAGGATGCGGTTGACGAGAGAACTAGCATACCTTACCCAATGAACAGAAATCCACATCTCGACGGTGCAACATGTATTGACTCGTCAAATACTCAAATATCTAAAATGCAACTTACGCAAGCTGCAGTGTAAGGTAAGCTCTCTCACTAGCATAGCCAATAAGCACATTAACTACAAGCAAATTACATTGGGCACAACTTGGTAGGCGCGGGAGTGACAGAAGGGGTCACAGTTGGACGATCAGGCGTGGTGACAGCCGGTGTTGGTTTAGGAGTTGGCTCGTCATCGGAATTATCATTCGAGTCGTCTTGCGATGCCGGGGTGGGCGGCGCTGGTGTTGGGGCACTCGATGGTCCTTGAGTAGGTGGTTGCTCATAGGAATCATCGCTGGAGCCATCATGAGAAGCAGTCGTGGATGGAGCGGGAGTTGGAGTTGGCACAGTCGCCGTTGGCGTAGGAGCCGACGTTGGCGGAACATCGCTGGATCCATCATCCGATGGGCATGGGGTTGGCACAGTCGCCG